>VWZT01008896.1:408499-579792 GCA_013397055.1 Pachycephala philippinensis
TTTATATGTTTAACAGGATGCATGTATTTAGGGAAAGGAAATGAGGGAGTGGGATGAACTAATTTGCAAAGATGATGAAAAGTAGAAATTCCATTCAGAACTTTATACTGAAGAAAGCAAAATACAGTCTCATTACTTTTTCTTGTCAGAGATCAGAGTACACTAAAAGTCGAAGGAATGAAGATGAATAGATACATATTTAAATACATAAATACACAGAGAGAACACCAAGAAAATACATAGAGAAAAAGCAGAAACATCAGAGAGAATGCATGCTGTACTGTCCTCTTTGACCACCCCCCTGAAATCTGGAAAATAGGTTATACTTCCCATTATATTTCTGTGTGGATAAAGGACAATTCTATTGGAATCACATAGATTTGGAAAGGGAGACTGTAGCTTCAGTACAGCTCTGGAGACAAGAGAAAAGAAGACTCCCTTCACTCGTATTCCTGCTGTGCATGCAATTAAATGATGATTTGTCCCTTTTCCTTAGTCCTTCCCTTAGATCGCCTTAGATGTGGGTTATCATCTTCTCAAGATTTCCCCAAAGCAATTATCCACCACCACTGATTATTATATTTGGAGCTTGTAGCCATGTGATGGATTTTCTCCTGAGGCTTTGAATATTCCACGGATCTGATTCCCAGTTAGTGTGTGTGCTGAAAGTCATGAAATTTTAGACAATCTTACCAGTGCGTTTTAATGATACACTAATACAACACGTGGCTGCTACTAAGGATTAATTACCAAGGTACAAAGTAATTTCTGAAAGTGTTTTGGTTTTGTTTTTTTTTTATTTTATGTGTTCTAACATCTTAATCTTCAGAAAGGGGCAATCTTTAAATCCCCAAATTCCAACAGAATGGGCCAAAGGAGTTAACCAGAAGGATTAAACAAACCAGAAAAAAAAAAAAAGTCCTTTCCTTTTGCTAGCTACTTATCTACCACCTCCATCTGGATTTTAGTGGCAGCTGCTGCCTTAGGTTTCATGTTCTTAAGCAGTCGAGAGGAGTAAGAAAAAGAGAAGCTCTCCTGTATTTCTGTCATGCTGTCACCACAGCATAAACTTACAAAATGCAGATGTTCCAAAAATGTGACAGGTTCATGGAGGGAGAGAAAGGATTTGGGACATACAAATAGGTATATGAAATATGAACACAAAAAATATGCCCATCGTGTAAGTTACCATGTTATTTTAAATATTTGTCCTTCAGAGTTAGTTATGATGGAGTCATTAATATAACTAAAATATTTCTATTAATACCTAGAAATACTAGAAATAATTTCCTTTCCAAAAAAAGGCAAGAAAGGTGGTTGAGTTCTACTTCGCTGCTGATAATGCAAGAATTTGTTTGGATTGGAAGGAAATACTGTAACAAACTTAACTGGACTAAGGTTTAACAAAACCCCATGAGGAACACTGTCTCTAACTCTTCATTCTGGAAATAAACAAGAAGGAACATTAAATGAAGCAACAAAATTCTGCACAACTAATAATAAACAACCTTTATTGCAACAACATAAGAGCTTAATCAGTATTCACATTGGAATACTAGGCCTGGAGGAGGAGGAGAAGTGGGCAAGTTACCCTATGCCACCTGTTTTCAGAAGATAGAGAGGATTTAAATTCTACAGCTAAGCATCCAACGGGTCACAACTCACTATTTGCCCCACATTTGGACTTTTAAAGTCTTCACTGTGTATATCTAAAAGCCCTGTGTAGTTGATTTGAACCAGCAAATGTTTAGAGTTCATCTTGGACAGAAACTGAGAAAGAAAATGTTTTTATGCCCTCTGTCAATGTCACTACCCTCATACAGACTGCCACCATTTAGTCAGACCTTGTAGAAACAATCAGAATAATATGTTTAGGCAAGACAAGTTTCTGCTTTCTCTTTTGTGTGCAAGAATAATCATCACCATCATCATCAATAAAATGTCTGTTATTATCAAAGAATATATTTCACCTTTACTTGTGCCTAATGTCCACAACAGCTCTAAAGCAGAATCCTCAGAAGGCTGGAGTGTGGGATACAAGGGGAACTTGAAGTCTCCCCTTTCTTTTCCTAGGCACTATAAAATCGGTTGGCATCAGCCCTTCACTAACTNACTGGGTTTCCTTTTTTTTTTTTTTTTCCCCAAAACAGTGTTTGGTGTCACACATTTTATTTCTGCTGATTCAATAAGAACTTGAAGTCTCCCCTTTCTTTTCCTAGGCACTATAAAATCGGTTGGCATCAGCCCTTCACTAACTATATGAATAATTTGGAAAGGATTTGTGTAAACCCACAGTTCTAAAAATTCCTCTTCTTTTTACAGCCCTCTGAAGATATGGTATCCTATGAGTCAGACCTCTACCGACAGCCGCATGACTATTACCAGTATCTCAACAGTGATGGAGAGAGTCATGGCGGTAAGTCAAAAAATATCTCCTTGGAGCATAAAGTCTCATGGAATACCACAGGAAACAGATTTAGGACATGCAAGAAAACAATTTGCTGCTGTGATCTATAATGTACAGGCACATATTTTCAAATCAGAAATGAACATTATTTTATTCTGTTTAATGGCACTGTTCCAACCCAGCAACTGCAACATGGTTTCTCTGAAAGAGCGTTTTAAAAAGCACTGTATGATGCAAGGAGCATCCAGGAAACTGGGATCTCATGATCTCTATCCTTCATTATCTTTACTGTGTTTTTATTTTCCTCTGCAGATCAACAGCATTCTCAACTTTTTGAGAACATGGATTTGCAACACTATTCCTCCTCTTATATTCCCATGTCCAATTCCTATTTGACTTAGGTCCTAGATAATTTATTTGTGTTTTTATTTTAATTAGGTTTATTTGGTATTAAGCAGTTTTCAACTCCATATCTTTTTCTCTTTCTTTTGATCTCTATTGCATGCTGCTACACCTAACCTTAACTTTCACTCTTTCTCCAGTACACCCAAGCACTTCCTCTCTCTAAATCTATGTAAAACTTCCTTGTAGCTGTTCGTACGTAAACATAACTCAATGTAAAAATGCTGCATGATTATTTATTACTCAAATTTATGTATGTGATTTCAAAGCTTTGGTGTCTATATTTTAATGTTGTCTGGGCACTGGACTCTAGATAAATGCAGAGGCGAGAGTCTTGCTTTGTGAATTTTATCTCCTGTGCAATACAGTGGTCCAGCAACACCACCCTGGAAATACCAGAGTCAATATTGACTCAGGAAGGAAAAGCACCGTTCTGCTGTGTTACTGGTGGCAGTCCCTGCAGATCCTGGAGTTTCCCTGAAAGACTCCCACTGATGTAGCAACTAGATCCCTTGCTGTTATAATTTAAGACATGAACTGTTCATAGCACAGCACTGTTTTGTCTGTGGCAACAGAAGCTATCTTAAAGAGCAGTGAGTTACAGAGTAAGCTCACTCTGAGCATTTAGCTGAAAGAGATTCCTACCTGAATTTGTTCTCTACATTGCATTCAGGAAACACCCATGATATTCTTAACACCTGGAGACAAAGAATTAATTCAGTTTTTATAAGTTATCTCATGGCATCTGTCAAGTCTCATTAATCAAACCCAGCAAATTCCACATGGAAATTCAGGGTTTTTACATTATACCCCGTACCTGTTTGCACACTCATAAAACAGGATAACATTGATTATCTCAAAAGGCAATTGTGACAATTAAACAATAAATATAAAAGATGTCATGTAGGAAAAAGCACTTGGAAATATCTTTTCTGTCATTAAGTCTAGGCTACCTCACACAAAAATATCCCTTTATCTTTCATAATTTTATCACCCCATCTGGTTTACTGCCCATTTCTCTGTTGAAAGGCTGTTCCTAATCTACATTTCTCAGATCACTAACATGATTTTACTCATCATAATGAACACAACGAAAACTGGATAGTCACCTATATGGGTTATATTCTAAGCATTACCTAAACACCCACTTTAAACAGAAATGTTTCTGTTCCTAAAGTTGTGCTACACTTGTCCTAAAGAGCCCAAAAACATATTTTTATCTCCTACAGTAAGTGCTTATGGAAGAGGCAACTTAAACCCAACCTGCACATTTCAATCAAATTTTTATTTAAGAAAGCACCTGTAATGTATTTGGTTGTGTATAAATATCAAATGTGCCCTATGCTGTCCTGAATTGCTCACAGTCCAGAAGAGCAATGAACAACCAAAGAATACAGATGGAGAGTGAAAACCACAAATTATTGCAGTTTCCTTCTTTCTTATAAATATTGAAAAACCCAACTTTGGCTTTCATTTTGTTTACATGACAGAAGTATAGGGTCTTGAGAAGAGCCATGCAGAAGAGCAGGAAAAGGATGCCACAAACTACATTTAGAAATATGTGCTGAGTGTTCCGAACAAATTGGATCAAGGCACAATGATTGAAAAATGGAGGGGGAAAGGAACAAAAAAGGTGCTGCAGTGACCGCAGTGAAAGAGACAAGAACCTGATTAGATAGGGGGAGAAAAAAAGAAGAAATAAGAATAGAACTCTGAGAGAGAAGTTCGGCTTGGGGTACAGGGAGATCACTGGCAATACATAAAAGTAATTTTGCAGGTCTACTCAGTACCACTATGCCAGTGGTACTGGCAGTTAATGCAAATAGATGCTACTAGGCAGAACACTTCTGATTTTGCTGACAAGGGACTGCTAAAGAAATAGGAAATTTTCCGCAAGTGTCAGACCACCTCTCTCTCACTGCTAGCAAATTAATTTTGTGAAAGGGAGAGGGCAATGTCTTAATCTGTAGATCTGTGCTACATGCATTACTACCACTTTTCCTCAAACATAATGCTGAAGGAAACCCTTATTCCATATTTACACAAATAGGCTGTAAAGTCCACAAACAAAATCTGTAGATCTGTGCCACTAGTGAGTAATATGTAGGAAATAATTTCCAACAAGTGAACACTGAATTTAACAAGCAAAACCACAACATGATGCATCGTGTGATTATTTTCTGTACTGCAGTGTAACTATGTTTTAAATACTGTAATAGACACAGAAACACAGTCGTGCAGGACAGAAGCTGCTTCGAGTGATCAGGTATTAGTCCATCACCCTACCCCGAGCTTGTAAGTCTGTAAGTGTAACACAGCATATTTTGTAACACTAATGCAATCTTAGTAATTACAAAATTCCACTGCAGCTTTGTCTCTGTGTTATTACCAAATATTATAGGTTTAGTAAAAATCACTTTCTGTGTGAAGCTGAATGCTGACCCTTGTTCACTTCATTGCTAGCCTTATGGGACTTACTAGATTTCATGACCTGGGATTTTAATTTTGTCCCACATCCTGAAGTAACATGATCATTTAAGAATCTCACCTTTGATTTTATTAGCCCACATAGAAGTGGAGGAAAGTCCAAACATATGAATCTTCATCTTAAATCCTATATGAAAAAGAGAAGGAATTCCAAACTTCATTTAAAAATCCTCTCCCTTCAAAGTTATTCTCATGAATTGACGGGTGGGGCCTGACTCATAGGTTTTTGAACATTTGGCATTATTAAAGTCATGAAGTTTGTAAAGTGAGAGCTAATGAGATTCTAAGTTGTTTTAGATAAGACTGATGCTCTGCCCAGGACTACAGTACTCTTCTCCAGAGTGTTTCTGCGGTGTCTGATCAAGACATTGAGTTCCCAGTGTCCTTCCATATTTTTCTCATTTCCCCTATGGGTTTTTTCCTTGACTTGTTTTTTCAGATATGCAAAACACAATGGGAACTTGTAAGCTATGCAGTGTGGAGCTGTGAAAGAAACCCTCTCCTAGTTCAACATGTTGGAAAATCTGCCCGGCCCAGAGCAGAAGCAGCCAGGGCCATTAGGCCAGACCTCCCAAGTGCAGCCGTGCCAGCAGCTGTCTCCTCAGGCGGGGCACAGCCCTGTGCTGACAGAGCTGTCACGTTTCCGGTTCAACAGCTGCCTCATCCATTTCTGCACCGTTTTGCACTGCATAATGCAGATTTAGCCCGTTGCTCCATTTTTATTATAAATACTTTCCCTGAGCCTATTTCGTATTCTGACTGCTGGTTCTACCATTATTCACCTGTTAAAACAGGAGCAAAGCCTGTGATGAGGATCACCAAATTTACAGTGATGAGGAGGTGCATGAAAAAGTCCGGTCATGTTTTCTCACTTGCGGAGTGAGAATCTAGCTCCATGGTGAATATTAACACAGTGCCTTTAGGTCAGCTACGGCTTCCCAACAGGCTAACATCCTCTCTGTCATGAGAGGGAGTTCAGAATTCATGACTGTCCTTCCTCTAACCTTTCACTACATACAAGACCAAAACAAACATGATCTCCATGTCTCTGTAAGAGAAAATTTTTTTCACATCCTCTTTCACTTCACATGAAATTTCTCATAATGACTCCATTGTGAAGCTAAAGCTTGGCTTTTAATGACATTTTCCTTTACCCAAAGAACAGACACTTTCCATCTCTAGAATTTTTCTCTCCTGTCTTTTTTTTTCCTTCCACCTTCATGTTTTAGAGAAAAGAACATAATTGCTATGTGTTACTGACATAACACTAACAAAGAGCATAGAAGTAAAGTTTCTGGTAACTCAGATATCTGCAGACACAGATATATAGATATTTCTCTTTTTATTTTCATGTGCAATAGCTTAGCCAGGATGGTTAACTGCAGAAGGGCTTTTGGAGACAGATTTGTAATTTCTCTTCTAATGTTACTAAACCAATACTGTTTTTCCTAAGCATCACTGGGAAAGTATAGATAATTTAGAAAGAATAAGGACTTTGCTCCCTATCACAACTTGAATATTTGGACATAAGTTTGTGTTGAAGTAATTTCTGACATAGATTTTTTTGTAGTGTAATACTATTATGTCATTACTTTAAATCCTATATGCTGTGCTAATAGCATTTTTTATTACTGTATTTTTACAGCAGTATCTAATTCCATCAAAAAGGCCTTTAGTAATTAATATGGTAATTACTAATTATTTATTAGCATGAATATGCATAAATAATGTTCCATAGGTTAATTAATCTGCCAAGGGAAAAGTTAAAACAGTTCTGGAGTAGCAGCAACCTTGTCATAGGCACCAAAAAACTAAAAGGTATCTTGAAGTATAAAAACATGACTGCTGACAAAAAATATTTTAAAAGAATCTAAAGTAGACCACCCAGAGGGTGCACAGATACCCATGGCTATTACGTTGGAAATGTTCTTTGCTCTCTCTTGGCCACCATATTTGCTGCTGGTAAGATATTCCACAGCTGAAGACCTGCCACTGACACCTCAGAGACTTTTGCCTGGGCTTTGTCATCCTCCCAATTATGCATTGATCTTATTTGGTGTTGCAGATTATCAATGACCAGGGCTCTTAGGGAATATACATTGCCCTCTCACAGAGCACTTTCCACACAGCAAGCAGAGCCAGATCGTTCTAAGGAACAAGAGTTTGGATTACTCCTGCAATGTATTCTCAGCAATTTAATATGCAGGGCTGCCCATGGTATATGGGACCTCAATGGTTGGCTCCACTTAGAGAAATCTGCAGTAATTTAACCCAGAGAAAACATGAGTTAGTGTGGCTCAGTCTTCCAGCTAAATGGAAAGGTTTCACCCTGAAAGTGCTCAAAGCTTCCTACGAGGTCACAGCCTTAGATAACCTATGGATTTCAACTCACACACTCTGCTGTTTCCTGGGTTGAAGTAGATGTGGATGTAAAAATACCTGGGTACTTTGCACCCATAAACCCCACTTTTTTACCCTAGAAACTGAAATTTTTCTCTTGAACTGCAACATGAAGAAGCGCTACTGAGCACTGTAATTATCTTAGGGCTATAAAATCCATACATAGCCCACAAAAAGTGCCATACAACAAAGCAAACAAATGACAAAGTAATGCAGGAGCTCCCTGGATGCTTTTATAAGCACGTTTCCACCCCTTTCACATGCAGTGACAAGGTTTATTCGTGAATCAGGAAAGCAGAAAGGACAAAAAAGTAAGTGTCATAAATGGTCTGATAGAGTTGCCAAATAAATTTCTACAGGCCTGAGCGTAAAGTCAGCTGAAAGACCTTGCAATTTCTCAGGTAAAACTATGTTTGGAATTATAATTTGGAAAATCACTGCATTACCTCTAAAGCAAGACACATTCAAAGTCACTCTCCTGGATTTCAAATCCTCAATGTGATTACTCTTAACTGTTTGAAACATAAATGGGGACGGGTGAGGAGATACAAGATGAGAAAAAGAACGATCTTGGTATTTAAGAAAAATATTCATAGCACATTAGTATCCAGGTAATGTCACGCACAATAAGATTATATTGCAAAACAAGACAATTGCTCCTCTATAAATTTAACTACATTTAGAGGAACATGTTCAATTCTGTTATTGAAAGGATGTCAACAGCTGGGAGGGAGCTTGGAGAAGTGTATAAGTGTGAATAGGGGGGTGAATATACTGATTTACACTGAAAGACTGAGAGCTGAAGCTGGGTTAAGTGATAATTAGAAGTAGATTGTAAGAGTACATGAGAGCAACCTGAAAACATGTGAAGGGCAGGACAGAAATTATATATAATAATACAAGGGAAGAAAATTTGGAACAGTAAGATATAAATCAGATTTTTAAAAATATGAATATCATAAAGAAATTTCAGCCATGCATAAAATAATGCTTGAAATGGTAAACTCTGGAAGATTAGTTCCGAGCTCAGTCAGAGCAGAGGACATAGTGTTGACACTGATTTTAAAAACAGGCTGCACATAAATATGTGCAAAATTATGTATGCAGCTATTGTATATGAGAAATAGAATTAGCAATACTTCACATTTCTTGTAGAAAATTTTAAATTTTGAGCAGCAAATATGACATTCTAAAAACTTGAAGGCTCATGTTCAACTAAAAAAGCCAGAAATCTAAAACTGAGAATGACATGGAATTTAATTTCAAAGATAAATGAATCAGGAAACAGGATAGTGGTTATTTAAGTACTTCTTTATGTTTTTGGAAAAAAAACCAAATTATCACAGAAATTTCGAATGTACTAAAGAGATAAAAAAGGTAGAGAAAGAGTCTGCATTAGAATTTAGCCTTCTTGTAAACAGTGTACACCAGATTTCCACATGTGTTTATCCTTTTGTTCTCTAGTATTGGTACTTAAAAATGTGTGATATAGCAGCACAGTATTACAGGAAATATCCAGAAAAGTGCCTTTTCTGCAGCATTCCTGAAATTTTGCTAGCAGAGTAAAATAAAGACTAAAGATAGCTGCCGAATAATCTTAACATTTTTTCCACCTCCTCATTTCCGTGCCACAAGGAAGAG
Organism: Pachycephala philippinensis; assembly: GCA_013397055.1. Lineage (NCBI taxonomy): Eukaryota > Metazoa > Chordata > Aves > Passeriformes > Pachycephala > Pachycephala philippinensis. The sequence continues at coordinate 417,837 of VWZT01008896.1, forward strand.
TGCAATAAGAATATGACAGTATGTAGATCCGTAGAATTTGCTATCTCAAGAATGACAATGTTTTGAAACTTGTTATGGTCTCTTCTTGAGAAAGGTGCCAGCATTAACATCTTTTGCATCTTGTGTTAAATTATCATTGAAATCCATCTCACTATCTGAGAGTATTGTCCTACTTAAAGTGGCCTAAGTATTACTTCTCATCCAAATTTATAAGATTAGGAAAAGAAACGTTACAGGGATCTATAGAGATTGTCAGCAGAGACAGACAGGTCAACAGGAGTGGTCTGGAGAGGGCAGAAAGGGCAGTGACAGGGGTAAGAGTCAATGAAAGACAGGTAAATGACATGTTTTTTAATCTTGCGATGACGGACAATTTTTTTAAACTTTCTTTAGATCATTATTGGGAATATCATCCACACCACATGCACAGTGAGTTTGAGACCTTTGGAGACAACCATTTCACAGAACTGCAGAGTGTGCAGCCTCCCCAGCTGCAGCAGCTCTACAGGCACATGGAGATTGAGCAAATGCATGTCTTGGATTCTGCAATCCCAACCACACACATCGGACTCAACCATCAGGTATGGTTACCAACCCCTGCTCAGAATTTCAGATGATAATTAATGGTAAAGAAATAATGTATTAGGGAATAATGAATTCGTGAAAGAGATTGCTGAAATTAATTACTCAGGTTCTTAGGGCATGTAAAGCTTCTCAGGACAAATGTATTTTAAACATTTTTTTAACCTGGATAATGAGAAGTCATGCTCCTCATACTGCCTAAAAAGAGAACTGCATTTTGTGGAGGTGTTTGGAATTTCAAATTTTTGTTTCATTTGGAATGAAAATCAACTGGTTTGCAATTCTGCAGATGAACTGGACCTGAGAAGGTTTGTATCATCATAGCAAGGATACCCATGACTATTAAGAAGTAATTCTGAGCTTTGAAGAAGTAGTAAAGTTTTAAATATTTCCAAGGAACCCTGACAGTTTTAACATGACTTGTACAAGAAATGCTAACAAAGACAAGTCACTGGCAATTTCTACCACAGGCTGAGGAGAACGTACTTGTGCTTCTATCTGGGAGTAAATAAGTCACAAGCCAAAGCACACTGTCTTGTCTTTGCTCAGATTTTACATGAAGCCAGGCATTTCCCTGTAAAAAAAAGATACTCCACTACACAGTAAAGATAGTCACCAAAGCACCAGTGAATTCTCACTGAAGCTGAAATTATAAGGTGTTCCATCATACTGCAAAGATACTAAGCAGAGTAGGTGTGGAAATCACTCTTGATCCTACAAGAATATGCCCAAAGCCATTAGTGGGAGCAGCAAGAAAGATCTGGGAGATCTTGTGTTAAAGAGTTTCCCAATGTACATGAAATGTCCTAAATACAAGACAGAGTAGAACTGAAGTCAGAGAAAAAAGCATTTGCTGATTACACTACTGCATATAACAATACCCTTGATGAAACTTGGTGAGAAAAACCACATGCATGGGGTTATCATTTAGGGTTTCTCTGTTCAAAGCAAACTGAAATTGTATGTTAATACTGTATTAATCAAAAAGAAAGAAGAGAAAAAATAGAATTAGTAAGTTAACACTGACAACAGGAAACTGCAAGCCATCAAAAAAATCAGGAATAGAATGTAAGATGTAGGTACAAACAAAGAATTAGGAACAGAAAGTTACAAATATAAAAAATGTTTCATGGAACAGCAGTCTGTGGGAAGCTTCAAGTCGTTTCAGTTGCTCTTTGCAACTGCTAACACCTAATGACCAACCATTACCTCTGGCCAAGGGCAAAGGATGAAAATGAGCCCCTTTAGGGATGTCTTTGGAAGCACAACCTAAAAACAAGAGAGGGCACTTCTGCTTACCCCGCTTCATTCTACTCAGTTGGGGCCTTTCATTTCAGGATGAAAGGCAGGGACTAATTTTGTTACAACTTTTGATAAGGAGTACTGTGCCCTCCCTGCCCCACCCCATAACAAGCTGCAGAAGATGTTTTTAGAATTCACCATTACCCTCCTTTTCCTTACCAGCAGGGGATCTTTGGCTTTTTTCTTTACTTTTATTCCTAGAATAACTCATGCAAATAGTACTTGGCATGCTCTGAAGTTCAGCTTCTGGTGTGTCTCAGTCACAGTCCCAGGCAAAGAAACAGAAGCTGGAAGCAAGTTTTAATCCTCCTCTGAATTTGCAAGTTTCTAACTAGCATGCTTGTCCTGCAATATCAGAGTTACTGTTTGCAATAAAGGAAGAACGTACAAAGATATTTCTTTAATTTTCTGTTGATATCATATTACTTTGTGAAATCAAATTTGAAGTTAACCTGTTCATGAACAAGATTTGTTTGAAAAGTTTTGTTAGCGTGCCAACAGGGGCCTCACAAATAATAAAATAAGAAAAAAATATTCATTCTGAAGGGAGAATGAAAGAAAAGGTTGGAAAACTGTGAGGACAACTTTAGAAAGAGGAAAATCACACATGGGTGCCACAGATCCTGATAAAACATCAGAATATGGAAAGTAAGCAGTAGTTCTTTAAGTTTTCTCTCTCCAGAACTGTATTAGTAACGTGGCTCTTTATAGCACACTGGCTGGTCCTCTGTGACTCTGTCCCAAAACTGTGTGACACTGTATTGGCCTTGCTGAGTTTCAGGTGCAAAGGAAGTGTAAGCAAAGATACAGCAGTCAGGGAAAGTGGGGACAGCATGGGGAAAGTTTACTCAACTCCCCAGGCTGGCCTCTGCAACTACCTTTGCTTCAAAGACACCATGTCCCCTCCCACTCTCCCACTGTCCCACTCCAGCCCCAGAGAAGAGGTTCCTTACTCCCACACAAGCTCCCAAAACACTCCAGGTTTCCACAGCCTTCTCTGCAGGGGCACCAATCTCTGTTCCCCTCCCCTGTAGGACACTGTCCCACCTTCTCATTCCCCTTCCCCCATGGAAGCCTCTCCCTTCCTTCCTACCCGAGGCTGCAGCTTTCTTAACTGTAAAAAGCTAAAGGTGACTGTGGTGAGGGCTGGAGTTTCGCTCTCGGGGATCTGACAGGAAGCTTACACGCACTCTTGCCCAATCCTGCCCTTCCTGCCAGATCGGCTCCAGCCAATCTGCCAGCTCATTAACTGCCGGCTGCTGTGCCCCCAAACCAGCCCTTATTGGGACATTTTAAGGTGGTGCAAAACTCATCTCAAGAAAGCACCACTCGGCAGAGCCCAGCACAGGGTGAGTGGTGTGACTCATGAACACCTACTGCCCACTTCAGTGTCTGAGGTGTCCCAGGAAGGGCGTCAGGCTCAACACATCCTTTCCTGGTGAAGGAGAAGTTCAAAAGGAGCTCACTTTCAAGGACCATCATCTATCCCATTTCATGAAAGCTACATAAGATATGCTGCTGGGTTTGAGATGTTGGTTGAGTTTTTTTAAAGTAGGAATTGGATTCTTACTCCCTGCCCCTCTGACTGATCTGTTTCTCATTATTAAATGAGAAGATGCAATAATTTGTGGCAACTGGTCATGTTTCCTAGCACACCGGACCAGAACTGAGAATTTACAGAGCTGAGGTATATTCCACACTACTTCTGACAACAGCTCTATAAAAGGGCAAGAGAATTTAACATGAAAACTGGCTTGCCAGCTTTGCAGATGAGAAATCCCCCTAATGGGGGATTTTCAGATAGCCATTTGGGAAAAGAGAATACGGGCTGATATGATGTATCCTTTATCTTAGTGTTAAGGCAATTCCCCTCCTCATGGGGGAAATTTAAGACAGAAAGCTGATGGACCAGGATAATCCCATCTCCAAATTTGGATGCAATCCCATAGGGTTTCGGTGACATCAGAAGGTACTATGCCTGAAAAAAGAAGAGGACAACAGAGCCAAAGCCAGCCATGATAGGGCAGAACTGTTCATCTCTTTTGAATTTAGCTCCAGACGGTCTGTGTTAGGAAAAAGATGTTCTGAAAAGCAGTTTCACTCTGGGGATAGACAACTGGGATCAGAAATTCATTAGGAAGAAAGCAAGCCTTGAGGAGATATGGGGGAAGAGGGGCAGTGTTACTTGCACATGATATAAGATATGGGAAAATTCTGACATTGACAACGTTATTCACCCTTCCCTCATGTAAAGGTGCATCACTGTACATGTGTAAGTGTTGACTGTTACCTGAAAGTGCTTCTTAATAAGAAAGCATTTATTATAAATGTCAACTAAGTCACTCGGTATTACACTAAACATTTTCCCATACCTCTTACCTTCTCCCCCCTTTTCTCTCTTCATTACATTTCCTTTTTTAATCTTGATGTCCTACTTTCTGTCACTGCCTTCTCCCTCTACTACTCTGTTCTCCAAAAGGTGTCCTATTTGCCCCGGATGTGCCTACAGTACTCCTCTCCACCACAGCCCAGTTCTGATGAGGAGGACATAGAGAGGCAGAGCCCCCCATTGGAGGTATCGGATGGGGAGAATGATGGTGTGGACCCTGGGCCTGGAATTATGCATGGAGAAACAGGTCAGTGAAACGGAAGCATTTTGTCAAGCTATGAACTGAGCAGCTGTTACATTACCATGATGATAATGAATAAAACTGTAGAACTGCTGTGCTAGTATTTTATGCCACTGCCAAAGCTTTTCTTTCCCTGACTCCTTGCACTCTCCTGTCCTCTGAATCTTTCCCAACCATAACTATCTCAAACCTCATTTCTTCATGTACTCCCCTCCCTCCTTCGGCTTTGTCTACTCGGGCCTCCTGAATGGAAACGGCTTTTGCCATTTCTACTCCAATTTCTATTAACAGCCGGGAAAACCAAGACAAGAGAGGTCAAGGAAGAACCAATTAAAAAAAAATATTTAGCTCTCTTTGCTCAGTGCCTGAGAGTTACATTCTGTATAATCTGCCAAAATTAGGTTTAGATTAGTTTTGAATTAGCAATGCTTTTCAATTAGCTTCAAATTAGCAAATTAATTTCAGAAGTTTAGCCTTTGGAATTATTTATTCTTGTTTTTTCTTCTCGGTACATTAACCCACATTATGTCCTCACAGTGTTACATTGCCTACTGTTGAAGAAGTTAGTCTCTCCTGAGCTAGCTGAAACACTTAGATACGTTCTGCTGTTTTACCAGGAACTACACACAAATACTAATGATCCACTGGCTTTCTTCTTTGACTCACACAGGCAGCAAGAAAAAGATACGTCTGTATCAGTTCCTTCTGGACCTTCTTCGCAGCGGGGACATGAAGGACAGCATTTGGTGGGTGGACAAGGAAAAAGGTACTTTCCAGTTCTCCTCCAAACACAAAGAAGCATTGGCACACCGCTGGGGCATCCAGAAAGGCAATCGCAAGAAAATGACCTACCAGAAGATGGCACGGGCTTTGAGAAACTATGGCAAGACAGGGGAGGTCAAGAAAGTTAAGAAGAAGCTGACCTACCAGTTTAGTGGAGAGGTGATGGGAAGGGGGGCCACTGATAGGAAGCATTATCCTCACTGAGGCCATGGGACCCTAAGCAAGAAAAATCTTAAGAGCTCCTGGCTGGATACCAGCAGAGGAGATGGACGCATCTTTCTCTTTGCTTCCTGTGCCCCCTTCTCTGCCTTTAAACAGCCTTTATCATCAGATGTTTCTGGTACGAATTCCCTTCTTCAGCATCTGAGAATCCTAATCATGACAGAATTCTTTGCTTCCATCCTCCAAGCTGGACAAAGTTGGGAAATTTAAACAATGTACAAATATATTGTTGTCAGGAAATTTTTTTTTTTTTTTTGATTGTATTGTAACTAAAGAATACAGCCGATGAAGTTTTGCCTCCAGAGGTGGTGCTGTGTCACTCACAATGACACCGCGTTAGCTTAGTGCTTTTAAACTAGCATTAATACAGGCTCTGCCGCAGCTCTCAGAGCTAGAGAGAAGTTTGCAGATCTTGGAATGATACTCGTTCTTTTAAATAGTAATAACATGTACATATTTAATAAAATTAGATATAATGAAGTATTGGTGTTTGCATAATAAATGATTACTTCACAAACAAATGTCACACATTCAGTTATGCAGACACAGCTTCTGTGTGGTGTCTGAACAAAAGGTGCACTGGGTTATAGGATCTTACCCATCTGTAGCTACTTCTTAATTTACCAGGAAACATAATCAGTGCTGTCAAACTCAGTAACAAATGTAATGAGTGAAATACATTACTGTGAAAGAGACTACAGTACTGAAGGAAATTGAAAAATACATACGTATATATACACATATATATATATTTCTCACTATTTTTTTCCTGTGCAAACGAAACCCTGCCAGTTGAACATTTTCTGGTCATGTATACCAAGAATTGCATTTATACTTCCATCCTGTTTAGAACATAATAATTAACCATGTTCTTCTGTGGTTTCACTTATTTTCCTGCTCCTGTTCTTTTTTCTTGCTTTCCCCTACAGTGTGATACCTTGATTCTAGCTTACGAATCTTTCTTGGAAATAAGTTGTATTTAATCATGTCTTTGCAGAATTCCAGTACAAAAGAGTTCCAAGATTTTAACTTGAAACATGTGGATTTTAATCCCTACTGTAAAACAATTAATAGTAACTAATAACAACTGCACTGTATAGATAACACTCGAAATGCAAAATAAAAGATAATTCAATACCTGAGACACCATGGTAAATTTACCCAGTACATCTAAACACAGAAATTAAATCCAAATTCAACCAACAGTAAGAAAATTAGCATTTTAAGTTTTAGCATTATTTAGCATATCTCAACTGTTTCAATCACTCAAAAATCAGGAAATATCACCATGACTTTCCCAAAATAGATAAGGTGAAATGAGGCAGATAGAGAACGAAGAGAAAGGGGTTTTTAAACAATATTGAAAGGCAGTACAACATACCAAATATCACTAAATAACTCAAAATTTTTCAGAGCTTGCTCCTCACTGAAACTAGAAATAGTTGAAAGTGATGAGCTTCTTAGAGACCTGAATTCTTGAAATTAAATCTAAACATAGTCAGTGTTATCTACACTAACAATCTCACTGTGGAAGTGAAAAGTCTGGTGACATCACGGCCTACAGTGTCTCTTTGGAGCCAAACAGAAAGAAGCTCCTGCTTAAAAAACATCACAAAGTACTATTTCCCAATTCTTCTTCCCAGTTCATGAACATGATAAATACATCAGTCAGTGCCAAAAATTAACAGGGAGTTATCTTCCATACTTCTAAAAATCTTTTAATCCTACTTTTAGTTACTGTTCTTTGAGGATCATGTCAAATATTTTTCATACATTTAGGGTTAGGATAAGTCAAAGCTATAAAACAAATTAAGAAGACATTTTGTTTTTAAAATTATACTGGAAGGATTTACTTCCTATAGGACATAATGTAATACTCGCTAAATTAGACTCATAACTCCATCTGCATCCATATCGAAATTTTAGGATGGAAGTTGAAGACATTGAAGGCAGCTCTCAGAAGCTAGAACGCCACCCAACACTGACACAATTAAGGTTCCTTCTTGCTCAGCTAGAAACTCAGGACTTCTCTGCTTGGTACTGATGATGACTCTCTACCACTGGCTTGGAATTAAAAAGAGGTTAAAGACATTTGCACTCATCAGACTTACAGGCTTGATATTCAAGAGAACTAGAATAATAATTCCTCTCTTCATAAAATATCTTTGTCACAAACACAGCTTCCAAAGCAGAACTGATCCTTCTCTGACACTATAAGTCGGAAGACAAGGATCATTTCCTCTTGGAGGAAAACTATAACTGAAAAGAGCCAACTGGTGAGTTAATTGTGGAGGTGCTTAGGATATCGCAAAAGCCATTTCAAGCTTACCAAAAAGCTTTCCAAGATCTATGAGACCTATTTTTCCATTTCCCTAGCAAGTCTTGCCTAAAATCCAATTAGATGCTGGAGAAATAATACAAATTCAAACAGAAACAACGAGAACCTTTAAATGAGCTATTTGAGCACTGTGCATTACTATAAAATGTGAATTTAGAGCAACTACTTGTACTTGAATTAAAGAATTTGCATTTTACACTGGTTTTGACCACAAGAAACATGGAAATAGAAGAATCTGAGAAAAATATTTGGGGGGACAGTATTATTAATAATTAAAACATTTTTTAAAGTAATATTAAGTATACTTTAACAAGAAAGCTTAAAATTTTATCTCCAAAGCTGAAAACTTTTTCTCTTCCTCTTGTTAATGCTTTGAAATACTGTTTCTAAAAATATTCACTCCCCATCTGTTTCTGGTTTGGTTTTTCATCTGTGGCATAAAGAGTGAATAATCATGTGTTGCAGCTGTGAAGGAGACCAAATGATGATGCTTCTCTGCCAGAGTACTGTTTGTCTGCCATACAATCCAGCTGCTCGGGATACTAGGCTGTCTAATCAAGCTGAATTATCGCCATTCAGTTGCACATGCAAGCAGAAGCTCTTCGGCTGTTTTAGACAAAAACACCAAAATGAATGTGACAGAATCACAGGTTCTGCAAAATTACAAAGGAGCAAGCATTCAATTTTCTCTGAAGGTCGCCAAGTACTAGACAGGCAGACGTGCTCGAAAAAGGCCAGTGGGGTCATTATTTGGAGAGATGACCCATGATTAGCACAAGTTCATTGGAACATTTTGCAGCCTGCTGCTGTTAGAGATCATCAATCCTCTTTCAACGCAAGTATTCATACTACAGCCAGATATTCAAATTATATTTGGCCCTTTGCAGCCTGCTTTAAAAACCTGCTTTATTAGCTGCTGAGTGGTTCCTAATCAATTCTTGTAGAAAGATTATTCAGGAAACTATCAGTGAGCTAAATTCAAAATACTGAACTGCTCCTCCAATATTTTAGACTCCCTCTAGCTGTACATCAGAGGCATCAAAGGTAGAAAAATTGCACTGACTATACTGATAATCTGCTTACAATAATTTACAGTGGTATCGTGTATTTTTAAATTCTACTCTGTCAAAGAGAGTTTTAAACATTTCTAGATGTAAGCTACTACTCACCTACATCAGACAGAACTGCCGTTAAAGGTGCTATTATTTATTTTTGCCTGAAAACCCACATTTATCGAATCCTCCAAACTTCCTGAAAAATGCGTACACACACATCCCAATACATCTGCTGGAGATTTTTTGTCTCCTCCTTCATGAAATTTTATCTCTATACCCTCATTTCAAGATTCATACACTGACAGAGTCTTATAATCCGTGTTTGTCTTCGCTTGTGATTACAACAGGACTTAGGCTCTATACATTGCCAAGTTTCTTTTCCTCAGTAAGCCTTTTGCCTTAGTTTACTTTTTCTCTTTGTATCACTTAATCTCTTTGCCTTTCTTCCATTTCTATTTTTTCCTCCCTCATTCGAATCTCCACACAACAAAATTCACTTCATAATCATCGAGCTTAATTCAAGCTATAGTGCCAGCTTCATGACTAGTACATATATCACATGACAGTTCAATTCAGTCTATTTATATTGTTGCTCGAAATTTTGCTTATACTCTAGCTGCGCATTGTAAATTCATAGCAAAGATTTTATTACTGATGACAACACAATAAGCATTTTTTCTTTGAGAATGCCCAGAACAGTATGTTCTCTAAGGAAATCACACACTTGTGTATTCAAAATTTATGGATTACACATAGAAAAGAGACTGATGTGACACTGACAGTGGTACCAATTCCAAGAATTTGCATTTATTTCTAATTTATTTTGTGTGTTAACTTGCTGTCCCACCACCTTTCCTTGTTCTAAGAAATACTCAAATCAGATTTACATAGTTTTGCATACCCACATACCTAAGGCACTAAAATGTAGTGCTTGTAATAAAAATGCTACTGTAATGAACCCACTAAAATATTACAGACAAGTAGACAAAGAGTTTGCTCTTTAAAGCAGCTGTAACAATAGCTAAAACTTCACCAAGTTTCACCTTTCTTCTCTAACAAATGTGCACGTTGCAATTCAGTTGGCTCAGCTGAGCCTGTGCTATTAGAGAAGTCTGTATATAAATCAAATAATTAGAGTCCTATTGCAAGGGCTGGGGAATGTGAACTTCTTCCAAAAACATGAAAACAGCAGTAGGCTGAGATACTCTTTCTTATTTCCTCACACGTAACTCATCTGAGTCTGCCTTAGCCCAACACCTCACGTCAGCACACAGGATCACAGAGCAACCTGGGTTGGAAGGGACGTTTGGAGGTGACCCCATCCAACTCTCTACTCGAAGCAGGCCTATTAGATCAGGTTTTTCAGGGAGACTTTCTCTCCATTCTGTGTTTCTTTCCATTCTCTCCACTCATCCAGCCACATCCTCCTTCTTCATGCATTTAGTTCCCCACAGTGTTACTTTTTGCTACTGGGGAGCCGAAGCAGTACGTGAGAATGAGCAGAGCAGTCTATGGACAGGAGGGGAATGAGGATGTGGTAGAGCAGATAAGGGTTAGCAGGAGGTGGTGGAGGAGAAAGAAGGGGTGGGAGGAGATATTGGGGAGACCAGGGTTATGCAAAGGATTGGGGAAGCGGCTTTGTGGTAGGAAGGAATGCAGTTTCTGCACTTTAAGGGCTCCCTCCGACCTTCTGTTTTAACTCCCCAGCAGCAGAGCAGCCGTGCTCAAGGTGTAAGAAGCCCTCTGACCACTGGTGCCTATGTGCAGAATGCTTCAACTCCTCTGCCTTATGCAAAGTGAACAATGTTTGGGTGCTGAGCTGGGCATTTGCGTATACAAATCAGTTTGGGTTCTTCTAGATTTACCTAACTTTCTGAGTTTTGGGTGTCTGCTTTCAGAAACATAATTTTAGATTTCTTCTTTAGACATTCCCTCTTCCATTTTTTCCCACTCACTCACACTGTACTTTCCTTCCTCTGCTAGCCTGAGCTATCAATTCCCAGCTCTTTGTTCAGCTTTTCTCCATGTCTAGACTTGGCCACCAGATGCCTCCATACTTAGTAGATTCCAACTGCTTTATTCTCAGTGTCCATTTCAACTTTTGCCCAGCTAGTTTATTGCTTCCTCTCAGGCCAACTTTTCTCACATACGCCTCCAGTCAGCTTCTCTTTATGTGAATGGTTCTCAGTTCCAATGTATTTGTTCAGCCATTTATAATTTTCCCATCCCACATCCTCTTACAATTTCAGTCTTATCACCAGTTCTCTTCCCTCTGCCCCATTTCTATCCCAGCTCCCTATCTAATATTCTTGTCCTTTGAGGATCTATTTCAAAACCCTCCCATAATACCTAGAAAAATCAATTTTTACTCCCCCCATCCACACCCTTCAATCACATATTTTCATTTCCTTCTCCCACTCAGCTTGGTGTGATCCCTTCCATCTCTGAAGTTCCAGTTATTTGCCCTTCAACCCTGTCAGTTCTCCCCTTTATTTTGATGTGCCTGAGGGAGATAATGTTTGCAGCACAGGACAGAAAGGCTGCTTATTTCTAGTTCAAGTGTGTAGATTAAGTCCAAGTCTCACATTAGCCCAGAGCTAAATGCATAGAAAACTCTGCTGACCCCTGCATTGGACCTCATTGGCACAAACAAAACTTCTTCAGAGGATAAAATGTAGAAAGTTCCCACTGAGCACATGCAGGCTGCATTTTTTTCCTGTAGGCTAGAATATGCAGCAACTCAGGTTGTTTATCATGAAGCCAGTTAAAAGAGCATTGCTGAAATGAAAGCAAGTTGCTGTCAAATATATAGAAAGAACTGAAATACAGAGTGCAAAGGGTAGGGATACAAAATGGTTGTGCAAAGAAAAGCTCAAATAAGCAGGACCAGCATTACCCAAATCTCCTAAATCCTTGTAAACGCAAGTTCTGTCAGTAAGGCCGAGTGGCTTTGCACTGTACACACCAGCACCCTATGTTTCAAAAACTCAGAGGAAACAGTGAGGTTTAGGTTGGATATTGGGAACAGATTCTCCACCCAGAGGGTGGGTGGGCACAGAATCCCCATGGAAGCAGTCTTAGCACTAGTTCAAGAAGCATTTGGATAACGCTCTCAGGCACATGGTGTGAGTGCTGGGGCTGTCCTGTGCAAAGTCAGGAGCTGGACTTGATGATCCTTGTGGATCCCTTCCAGCTCAGGATTTTCTATGATTCAATGAGCATTTCAGTGAATGAGTCCTGCTGGGCCTGTGCTCTGCACTGAGCCACCTCAGCTATCCCACCACTCACACCAGTAAATCTGTGGCCACTGGAAGGCAATTTTACTGCCTTGTCCTCAGAAACTGCCCAACCACTGAGGAGCTGGTATCTTCAGGAAAAAAAACAAAGAGGCAGAGAGGCGAATAAACAGAGATAGAGACAAGAAATTAAATGGCATGACAGAAACTACCAGGAAAAGAAGCCCAAAATAGAAAAGTAATATATAGACCTTCTGCCTGGATAGCTACATTTGGGCAGAGTCACAACCACCTAAATACATAGCCTTTTAATAAGAAGTTGGATAGTCTTATTAGAAGGAGGTGCTGTTAACTTTGGCTATAAATAATAAATCCTTGGGTTTCTCTGCATAAGCCATTGTGCAACTATCCAAAATCCCACAGCCTGTCACTGCAGGCCACCAATTTCTGTCATTTTTGAACTTGATTTTGAATTACGTGGGGAAAGCCACTGTTGGAAGCACAGAGCAATAATTTCAGAGTAATTCTTCTGACAAGGAAGAATTTTCCCTCTCACTCACTTTTTAAGCACAGGCCCTGAGACATTTATTACATGTTGCTTCACTGCTCTTGTACATCAGTTTCATTTGAATACAGGCTGAAACTTCACACACTTGCTAAACAATTATCTAGTGTTGCAATGCACTAGAAAGTAGTTATCACAATCCACTACACTTTTATTTTGTGTCAGTGTAGCCATTGAAATCATACATTTAATTTGCATAGCAGTTTTGTCACTAAAAGTAGTCAAATAAATTGATATGATATGATAGACATAACATAACATAACATAACATAACATAACATAACATAACATAACATAACATAACATAACATAACATAACATAACATAACATAACATAACATAACATAATGTAATATATAGAAAATGCTAGAAAAAAGTTTGCTGTTACAACAATGCTGCCACCTGGTAACATAAGGTATAATAGCAGACAAACATTCATTTTGCCCAGTCTTGAACATGGCAATATATTTAAAATGTTACTTTAAATAACATTAAAAATCACAAAATCTGCAACGTTATTATTGGATTAGAATCATTTCCTGGCATCAGATTAAATCCTCATAGCTCTGTTTCATTGTGGGGAAAAAGTAACCTTACCCAGACTGAGCTTCATTCTGAATCTTGGAAAATATCTGAGAAGAATCAGCTAAGTACTCGCCACAGTACTTAAATTAAATATTCCTGATTTTGAGCACACGGATAGTCAGAATTAAGTCCACTTTAAAAGTTATATATGTACTCCAGTGGCTCAGTGAATGAAAACTATACCATTAAATATTTACAGAAAGAATCAAATTTACAGTGAGAAAGATTTGGACTATGTAAAATGAAATCCTGAAAAAAGAGACTCAAAGAAAACGTCAGGTGTTGTCATAGGTGGAAAATCCATTCATTAAAAGGGAAATGCTACAATCTCACTAAGTAAGGAGTATTTATCTAAACATAGAAAAAAACACATATGAAGTATGGGAAACATTAAATGCATTGGGAAGAGGTTCCCAAGCACTTATGAAACACTTCAAGTCTAAAATAGTTTCTAAGTATCTGTGATAAATAAGCAAAAGAGATTGAAAAACAGAATAAACTTATTTACATAATCCCAGCAAGCTTTGTTGGGATGAACTCCTGCCCAGCATACTCCTTATGCTAATAAAGAAATGCATTGTCTGGCTTTCCGTTCTAGTACACGGTGCAAATGCTGCATCATCTTATATATATTTAGCAGCCTAATCTCCTAGCAAGTTAGATCTTTTGATTAGGATAAACTTCTTCCAAGTTCCCCAGGATATAATGGCTCACAGACAATTATTGTAATACTGTCCTTAAACAACACACCCTTAAAATTCAATCTAATGACTGACTGTATCTCCTTTGAATGGCAACACAATTTAGATTATCCCACAGATTTCCAGAGAAACATAAAATCACAATTATTCTGCAAGCCATGTGATGGCAGGATGAACTCCCCATTTGCCCTGGAGGAAGCAGGACCTTTCCATCGCTGTCCAAGTGATGGTAGTGAGCTCCTTCAGACATGTCATTGTCAGGCACATGCCTGACAATTTTAAAGCAAAAACCTGACAATAAGAAAATGGCAAATAAACAAAAAAGCTTCAGTAGGTAATGTCAGGGTTAAAAGTGTTTCATTGTACAACTGAAAAATACACAACTGTATTTTTTGTCCTAAAAAATTGGATATCCTGAGACAAAAGCATAGAAAACAACCAGCATTTAGACACTGAATGGCAATTTCTGTTCTTCCAGAACAAGAGGACCAAAAATAAAACCTGAAAATTTCAGATTCTATAACAGAATTTCTATTTTTAATATGTGCTTTTTGACAGTGGAATCACCGTTACCGGAATTACTGCTATTGATTCCAAGGAGTTAATGTCATTTTAGAGAGAAACGAGTATTTAGGTGAATCAATAATATTGAGTGTTCCAAGAAATTTGGAAAAATATCTAAGATGTACTTAACATCTATTGGCATTCAGAATGAATTCTGTGAGGCATGCATTAGCCTATGTTTAATTATTCCAAGGTTCCCAGCTCCTGCTTTGAAGCACCTCCTGCTGTTCACTCTCAGTGAACAAATACAGACTTGGTGTGTATGATAAATACTAAAAGTCTGCATTTTAAAGAGTTTGTATATAAATATGCATTCCATTTAAATCCATAGAAATGGGTTTATTTCCACTTACACCATTTTGGTTAGCGGATAAAGGCCTGTGGTTCTAACTGTAAAAAAATTCAGAACATCAGAGAAACGGCCTAGAGGCAAAAGAAGGCTTGAGAGGGAATACCTTGATCAAGAGCAAGCGATCAAAACACAACCACTCAACAGGACTATGGGGTATCCCTCTGCACTCCCTCTGGGGTATTGTTGCCATTAAATACTTCTATTAAATGCCTGTACACCAATGCATGCAATTTGGGGAACAAACAGGAGGAACTAGAAATCTGCATGCAGTCACAAGGCATCGATCCCATTGCAATTATGGACACAGAGTGGGATAGCTCACATGACTGGAATGTTGTCGTGAAGCATGTCAGACAGCGTGCTGTCCCACACTCTGTCTAGGAAAGACAGACCAGGAAAGTGCAGTGCTGGAGTTGCCCTCTGTGTGATGCAGCACTTGGAATGTGTCCTGGGACTCTGTCTTGGTGAGGATGATGAGCAAGTCGAGAGCTTAAGGGTCAGGATCAAAGGGCAGACCAGTGAGGGTGGCATGGTTGTGGGTGTTTGGTACAGGCCGCCTGATCAAGAGAAGGAAGTGGATGAGGTTTTACAAGCAGCTAGAGTCAACCTCATGGTCCTGGTTCTTGGGGGAGATCTTAACTACCCTGACATCTGCTGGAGAAGCAACACAGCAAAGCACTACAGTCCAGGAGGCATCCACGAGTACTGAGAGAGCTGGCAGATACCATTGCCTCTCACAATTGTCTTTGAGAGGTCATGGAGTTCAGGAGAGGTGTCTGAGGACAGGAAGAAAGCAAACATCACTTCAGTCTTCAAAAGCGGAAAGAAAGAGGATGCAGGGAACTATCAGCAAATCAGCCTCACCTCAATCCCTGGAAAGGTGATGGAGCACCTTATTCAGGAGGCCACCTCTACCCACACAGAAAACAAGAATGTGATCCGGAGTAGTCAGCATTGGTTCAGTAAAGGTAAGTCATGTTTGACCAACCCGAGTGCCTTCTACGATGAAACAACTACCTGCATGGATAAAGGGAAAGCACGGGATACCTCAACTTCAGCAAGGCCTTTGACACAGTCTCTCACAAAATCCTCATAGGCAAACTCAAGTGTGGGCTGGATGAGTGGACAGTGGAATGGACTGAGAACTGGCTGACTGCCAGACCCCAGAAAGTAATGGTCAGTGGTACGGTCTAGTCTATGGCCTGTCACTAGTGGTGTCCCCCAGGACTGGCCCGGTGTTGTTTAATTTGTTCATTAATGACTGGGATGAAGGGGCAGATGACTCCTCAGCAAGTTCACTGATGACACAAAGCTGGGATGGCCAATATTCCTGAGTGCTGGGCTGCCATTCAGAACGACCTTGACAGGAACAAGAGATGAGCAGAGAAGAACTGACTGAAATTCAACAAAGGCATGTGAAGGTCCTGAACCTGGGAAAGAAAAACCCCATGCACCAGCACATGCTGGGGGCTGATCTGCTGGAAACCAGCTCTGTGGAGAAGCACATGGGGGTCCTGGTGAACAAGCTGTCCCTGAGCCAGCAGTGCCCTTGTGGCCAAGAAGACCGATGGAATCCTGGGGTGCACTAGGAAGAGCATCCCCCGCAGCTGAGGGAGGTGACCCTGTCCCTCCGCTCAGCCCTGGTGAGGCCACATTGGGAGCACTGTGTCCAGTTCTGGGATCCTCAGGACAAGAGAGGCATGGAGCTCCTGGAGAAGGTCCAGCAGAGAGCTACTAAGCTGATCAAAGGTCTGGAGAATCTCTCTTATGAGGAAAGGCTGTGGGAGCTGCACCCGTTCAGGCTTGCGAAGAGGTGACTGAGAGGGGTGCTCATTAATGTGTATAAATACCTCAAGGGAGCGTGTGAAGAGGATAGAGCCAGGCTCTTCCCAGCGGTGTCAACCAGTAGAACAAGAGACAACGGGCGAAACTGGTGCACAGGATGTTCCACCTGAACATGAGGAAGAACTTCTTTACTTGGAGCCACTGTGCACCAGAACAGGTTGCCCAGAGAGGTTATGGAGTCTCCCTCATGGGAGATATTCAAGAACTGTCTGGATGAAATCCTGTGCCTTGTGCTTGAGCAGGAGGGTTGGATTAGACGATCCACTGTGATCCCCTCCAACCTGACCCCTTCTGTGATTCTGTAACAGGTTTTAAATACTGCACAAGTTACCTTTAATCACTAATTATCTTTGTAAACATTATTTCAAGGACATATACTGGAGAGACAACTAAGTTGAGAAGAAGCATGGTCCTGATCACAGTTTGCTTTTGGATAGTCTGAACAGATATTTCTTTCTTCCTCCATGGTAGCTCTGCCTCCACTGGCCTCTATTTTCTAAGGCTGCATGGAGACAACTCTCTCCACAGAACAAATCTGGGTGTAGCTCCAATGATGTGTTGGGGATCAGGTCTGAAGAGAAGAGGGAGATAATGGCATTTCTCTAATAGGGAGAAATATTTTAAAAAGCAGTAATGATCTTCACTATTCAAATGACAAACTTTTTCATACTGTGAGACCTAAGCCCTTTGAGAGGTTTCAAATCAAAGCAAATATCCAAGATTTCCTAACTCTCAGTGAAATACCTCAGGCACAAGATCGTAGTCAAATACATATCATGGTAACTTGTGCTCCACTAGAAACAGAGGCAATGGCAAATAAACACAGGCAACATCCTGCCTAACTTCCTCACTCATCCATAAAAAATTGCTTCAAGGGAAAGGGAGGAAGTATTTGGCCCAAAATCAGGAGAGGTATCAGCAGTGATTCTTACATGTTCACATTTGTCCTATCAGCCTACCAAGAGAGTCAGATGAGAAAGACAGACACAAAGTACAGTGACTGATGAGCTGTATGCACACTGGTCTATCCTGAGCTCTCTGCCAAAAGATGAAATCCTTTAAAATAAGTTTTTTACAGGATAGTAAAGCTGGGGGGAAAAAATGAAAACCACACCTTCTTTTTTTAAATTATTTTGTCAATACGAGGAGTGGCTAAAATATGCTGAGTGTTTGGCCTCCAGAGTTTTTCTGGTAAAGCTTAAAACTCAAAATTGATAAACCATCAGGTTAATAAAAGAATGATTGTCCACAGTTACCATTTTGGCATATGCTAAATATATGAATAAATAAGAAGCAATGACTGGAGCATGAAATGGCCGTACAAGAAAAATATTCTAGTGAGATTTCCCCCAGATCTTTTCTATATGATTA
This sequence comes from Pachycephala philippinensis, assembly GCA_013397055.1. Lineage (NCBI taxonomy): Eukaryota > Metazoa > Chordata > Aves > Passeriformes > Pachycephala > Pachycephala philippinensis. The sequence continues at coordinate 435,968 of VWZT01008896.1, forward strand.
AGCAAAATTGAAACTTCTAGATGTATAAAACAGAACCTTGGAACTATTTTTAAAATGATATTTAACAGAAGAAAAAAAATCAACAAACTTGCTAGTTATCAAGAAATGTATGCTGTGGATCAAGTGGGTGGATGGGGAGGGAGGACTAAAACTATTTAAGTAGTGTCATGCTTTCTACTTGTGACTGCAAATGTCAGTAATGTGTAAGTGTCTCTGCAAAAGAAAGTTCTTTCCTTAAGGTTCACAGTTAGTTCTACAAATGCAGTTTTCAGCAGAAGAGCTAAAAAAAGAAACAAGAAAAACGGTTTCTAAGGGGCTGTTCAGCTCTGACCCAATTATGACAATAACAAAAACTGAAGTAAGTAGTAAGAATGTAAGCAAACGCACACTTAGAGTAAATAGGAACCAGCACACAGGAGATGTAACTATCAGATCTAGTCTGCTGAATGTGCTATAAACATGGCAATGTTGGAATTCTTAATGCAATACATGCCTGAAGCTAGAAAATGCACTGTACGCATGTGCAACATCACATTGTGCTCTGGTTTATACCAACAGATCAGTGGTAGCCAGTCTTGGGTGGCTTGAGCTCTCTGGCTCCTGGAACTTGGCTATATTTATCCCGGCTGATGTAGCCTGTCAAGTGTGTCCTGCTGTTGATAAGGTGCCGTAGTTGACAACAGTGGGGGATCAAGGGGGAGGAGCAGGATGGGGGCTTCCATCGAGTCATTCTTTAGGGGGTCTCAAAAGCCCTACAGTCACATTCCTGTTTAACTCGTACCCTGCTTTCTAGATACAACTGGGAGCTTCACCAGAAACAAAGTGAAGATGCCAGAGCCTGTAAAGAAAACAGGTAAGGATCATAACTGACAGACAAAACTAAGAACAGCTTGACAGGAAAAATGCGAGTAGATTATGTGTTCTAGAGAAATTAGGTGCCTCAAAGGAAAAAATAAATAGACAGGAAAAAAGAAATTTTATTTTATTAAGTTATAAATGTAAGAGATATTGAGTGACCTTGCAGAGAAATCACTAACTGGTTTGATAAACCTCAGCCACAGAATTTTCTCAAGAGACTTTGGATGAGGAAAAAATAGAGGTGAAACACATTTAATTCTCAGATTCTTTTAATTTCTCATTTCCTTTCCTAGGCACATTTAGGACTCTGGAAAGGAAAGAAAAAAAAAGAAAAAAGAAAAAAAGAAAAAAAAAAGAAAAAAAAAAAGAAGGCTTGTAGTCTCTCTCTTGGACAGTTAAATAGTATAACTCTCTCCTGCTTTTATTTTGGGTTTGGGGGTTTTTTTCCCCTGACAATTTGTAGAAGTATTATTGGCAAAATTTGATAGTATTTATTGTTAATGAAATCTCTGTGCAAATGAAAGCAAACAGTGCCTGGTTCGGAGTTTATTCTTTCTAATTCTTTCAATCACTGTCAACAGAATTCCATGAAAAAAAGACAACATTGTACTGTGAAGAATATATGCAATTTCTTTTCCCTCACCCTCCTTCATCCTTTCCCCTTGAGCCAGAAGATAACTAGCCCTTTTCAGAAAGCCAAGGTCATAGAGCCACAGAGAAAAATGCCAGGAAATTTTTTCAGATTTACGAATGTTTTAATTTAAAATCTTCAAATAAGGAATCACTCAGAGGCTGCCCATATAGATGAGGCCTAGGATGGGGTGCAAGGTGCAATGAATCTGGTGTAAGGAGGAAGAGAGCCTGGGAAGAAAAGGTAGAGACAGTTTAGCTTCAGGACACCTGCACAGGAAGATGCCTTAGGATCACTTTGTGTCCAGAAGTAAGTTTGGGAAAAAAAATTGACAAAAGGTGAAGTTTTGATTGTTTGTCAATTGTGAACATATTCAATACTCAGGCCTGGAGAAACTTGTACTAAATCTGGGATTGTTCACTTTAGAGCCCTCACTTCAATGATGCCAGTGCCTACCCAGAATCACCACTACCTGAATGCACAGTACAAGGTGCACAGGTTTTTAATAACGTGCAGTTTCCAGAGGCAGCCAGTAACAGCTGTGGAGACTTATTAATAATGGCCTTTGTGCTTTGCAAAGGCCTGAGCAGGCATCAGTCTCCTCTTAGTTTGGCCAAAGAGATAATCTATGGTCACCTTAACAAAAGAAGAACTTTTTAAGAAGAACCTTCATTTGACCAAAATATTTGGGATCAGCCACTGCCAGAGGCAGACCCATTATATGCCCAGAGGCTCTCCATTACAAACTGCAAAGCACTAAAGCATGGTTAACTCCAACAATATTCTTTATGTTCCCTCTATATGATAACCCCAAAGCAACAGAGGTGTCACCAATCCTTCCATTTTATTGCAAATATAACATCATTTCATATTCATAAGGCTGCAATTTCTGATGAAAGTAGATTTGCATATAAAAAGAAATATATATTAAATCTTGTAATTGTAGACAAAACCTTGAAAATATAAGCTGCAAAGGTTCAGTAATCAACCCAAAAATAAATTCATACTCGTATTCTGTTTTTAAAGGCACATGATTTTTAAGTTTCATTGAAATGTCTAGTGGTTGTGAATGCAGATGAAAAGTAATACAACTGAGTAGGCAAAATTCAGTGTGATCACCTCGGCATTGTGACTTCTGATTTCTAATTGTTTGACTGCCTTAAATTAACATTTTCGTTCTCCATGGATGAGAGGTAATGTCTCTGTTTGTGAAGATGCCCACTTTTGCTGGCTAATGGTGAAGAGAAATTCTATTCCAACTTATTTCTCCAGAGAAATCTAACAGGTGTCTAACATCACTAGTCCCACACAGTTCTTATGTACAAACCAGACCAAACACTGGGATTATCACAGCAGGGGGAGGAAAAGCTCTTGTTACCCACTCTGACCAAGACAGAACCAGTCACATGCCCCATAACTTTTAGAAAGGATCTTCTCAGTCTCCCAGGAGACACTAATCCCTTTGGTTTTCTATTTCATGTTGTTTATATAGTTCAAGTCATTTCAAGATGGGATAATGTTGAGCACCATCTCAGGAGGGCCGAACAACAATTGGGCAGCTCATACTTGGATAAATCACAATTCCTGCCTTTCACACACACCACATAGTTAGATTACTGAAGAGCCCAAAGAAGTCTCTAGTCTGTATTACTGAAATTTGTGCACCTGACATACAGGTAAAAGAAAATTCTTCACGTCAGAGAATGATCAGAGAGATTCTGCCTATATCTGCTGTTTTAACAGGCCTTTTCACATGTTAAAACAAACAAAAAAACCCCACCCAAAAAACCAACCAACCAAAAAAAACCCACCAAAAAACCCCACCAAAAATCCCACAAAAACCCCCCAAAAACAAAAAAAAAAAACATTGAATAAACCATTAAACTTAAAATGATGTGGTGAAGTAGATTTTCCAACAGACATTCTTTTATTTTAAACTGCCCAACCAAAATACTTTAGGATAAGGCACTCCCCCTACCTATTTCTAGAATGCCAAAAGAACTGTCCTAGCATTCCAGAAAATCTATACCATCCACAAGAGCAACAGAATTTATAAGACCTCTAAGAGTTTCATGTCAGAGCAAACAACTGAACTTTGAAAAGCACCACTTTTTGCAGGATTCTGTTGCAGAAACTTTATGTTCTTATCCATTTGATTTAAACATTTCATAGTTGATCTTTGTTCAAAAACTCACTGTTTGGAAAATTTTGATAATTTTTTTTGTTCTGAAAATTCAGATACATTTCAAAAACCCCAGCCATTTCCCTAACAATATTTTATGACGTTAAGAGGAAATTGTTGACTTTTTAAACACCAACTTTAGTAGATAAATGGGACTTAATGGGAAATGTGTGCATTATTATAGCTGGAAAAGGAGAAGTCTATATTACTCACCTTCTCTGAAAATCAGTCAACTTTTACTCACATATTTTATAGATAGAGGAGTCTAGATTTTGCAGTCCAGATTAGGAAATTTCATCAAGAGTTTACAAATAACTTGTAAGCACACAGAGGCTTCCATAATAGTAATAATAATAATCAATGTTGTATAATGAAGAGTAAACTGCAGAATTTTCGTTTGAATGAGATCTTTCTTTCACATTTGCAAGCACCTAGCACAACAAAGTACTGCAACAAACTTCTATGCAGCACAGGAATGCAGAAAAAACCCTGAATTCATACAGGCGTAGTTTCCTCTTTTGTAAGTTAAGATTCAAAGCAAGCTGAACATTACTATCCCCATTTTACAGAAAGTGTGATGGATTCATAGAGAGAGGTGACTGATTAGTGAAACTATTCCTCGCCTGTTGCTCATGTTGCAGGAATTTGCAATCTCAGCTGCTGAAGTAGGCAAGGAATGATAAGATTGAATTGTTCAATAGCTTTTGGATCATGGAATGATTAAGCTTGTAATTGCAAGAAGCCTCTTAGGTCCTGACCGAGGAATGTGCAGCATCTTTATATAGTTCCTCAGAAAGGAATTTACAAGCTCCGTTACTGAAGTCGGCTTATCCTCACTTTGGCTTGTAACTCAATGGAAGAGCAAATGGTATAGAAGCAAAACTACATGCCAAGTGTAAGCAAAGATCAATTTTCAACATTAAGTCTTAACAAATTAAAGAATTCCAAAAGCTAATACTACTTTTGTAATATTAATTAAATATATGTTGACCAATACATATTTCAACACCAAATAGACAGAATGTGGAGTAAGATAACTCAGCTTTGTGGGAGAAACCAACAACTATTTTGTATAAATTCACTAATCGCAAATTTCTGCTGTAGTTTCTAGCATCTGCATTCAACCAGCTACATTAGATTCTCCTCAAGAATTTACACCTTTAACAGATTTTATTTCAGAAAGGCAGAAATATCATTTGAAAATGTCATCTAACACACATTCTCCTCTACCACTCTATCTAGTTAAAATCACTCTTGTAGAATCCACATTTCTTCCTCACTTTCATTTCACATAGTTCACACATACTTTGAAATTCCAGTATTTTAGGAACAGGTTTTCAGCTAATGCTTGTGATTCTTAGCAAGCCAGATTATTAAGGGAATGTTGCCAGCAAATGAAATTATTTTGGTAATTTGATTATTATTATAATATACACCTTACCTCCACTTTTTCTGACAATAGTGAAGTAAGAATTGCTCTTCTAGCTTCTAATACTAATTTTTTTCCTTATTAGAGATACAACAGTACTCAGTAGTTACCTAATAACAATTTAATGCTGTACAAAGACAACAGAAAAACAGTCTATGCCTCAAATCACTCACAAAATAAAAGCCCAGTAAATAGACAGATAGTTCAACAAGAGAGTAAAGCAAACATTTATTAATACAATGGATGGCAATCCTGGTAGTAGCTTAGCCATTTCTTGGGTTTTGCATAGGAGAGTATGAAAAATATTTGAAGCATAATAGTAAACTTGTTTGATGATGGGTGTTAAAAGGACATTGCTTCAAAGCAGGTCAGAAAGTAAAGGAGAAAGCAAGAAGGTGCTGGTATGAAGATTTAATAAATGGCAGCAGAATGAAGGCAGAATACTAGTTTTTCATTTTATTTAGGTGACTAGTACAGAAAATTAGTAATATTTATAATATTTAGATTAATAACTAAATAATTATTATTTTATAATAATTAGAAATTATTTCATTCTAGTTTAATTTGGCCCAAAGCAAATTTTTTTTACTTTTCTTCATCCTCCTGATTGAAAGATTGTCAAAATGCAATCTCATCCCAGACCTCCAAACAGAGGTCTTTATTACTGGCCATTTAAGCTGTAACTCATGTAACATTCATAGTGTTATGGCTGATATGTACATCTTCAGGTGTTTAAAGAGTTTTAGAGGATGCAAGTTCTGGTAGCTGCAGCATTAACCACTAAAAAGTTTCTGCAAGATAACTGCAGACCACATACATCTGTTTCCTCTTCTGCCTGGGGTAAAATTTGCTGGTTTACATTACTCAGAAATTATGTGAGTGTGTTTACATCATGGAAGCTAGAAGTGATTAGAAAGGCCTGGGATATGAGAAGTGAAGTGTTGAAAAATGGGTTAGCACAAAGTGGCCCTAGGCTCATTTTCTTTTATTAGCTTCATGTCCCTCTTCTCTCCCTCCATTAAATCCCCACAGCAACACCAATTCCATCCCCACAAAACAAACACACAGAGCACCTTCAATACTTTCTCTCTTCATCAGCACTGGTAACTCACGTGGGTCTCTGCTCTCTCTCCAGAACTGCCACAGTATGCTAGTACTAATGTCATTTTTCTCTCCCCTTGTGCAGGCTGGGTTAGAACACATCAGGAATCAGAGTTAACACAGAGGGTGGCAGAGGACATGGGCTACTTGGTCATCAGGTGCCCCAGCCCTATGGCTCCCAGCTGCATGGTCACCTGGAGTCTGGATAAACACAGGACAGTGTCTGAGACCTGTCAGTGCCTGACAGGCACGAGACCTGTGAGACATTCCACAACATCACACAAGAGGTGTCACAGCCATTGGGTTTTCCACAGCCCCATGGTGATGGTCATATTCAAGAGTGTTTAGAGTATGGGATGGATATATAGAACTCAGAGAGGTGTATCTGGGTAGAAGACAAACGTTGAAGTGAGAGAGATTGCCACATGGGGAATGTGTTTCTGATAAAAGCAGGCAAAATGTTGTTGTCCAGACAAACCAGAAGTTTTGAATGGTGGTGTTTAGGAGTATTCCTAATGAGGAAATAGCTGAATTAGATTGGTATAACTGCATGAGAAAAAAAAACCTTCTGGTTAACTTGGATTTACACGTTACTTAAAGTACTGGCCGCAATGAAGAGGTGGGGAATAACTGAAGTCTTCATTCTGTTAAGCAGCCCATTTTTTCCCCAAAAGTAAAAACTATGGTATTCTCTTCACATGCTTATTCACCAATCTCCCTCTTCTGCAGCAAAGTAATTTCCTGTAAAATCTCCAGCCCTACATCTTTAGTTTTCCTTTGCAAATTGAGCAGTGAAAGGTGAAAGGGACTACAGCTGGACAGAGAGTATCCACTTTGGAGACTGCCCCCCACTGACTGAATCTCAAGTACAGGAAAAAGACTCAAAACCTGAGTCTCCTTTACCTGTGAAAAAGTGGGTACACAACAACAGTTCTTGCAGACCTTTGTTCTCATGGGATATTTTGGGCTTTTCCAATTTTGTACTTTACCAGAAATATTCACAATCATTTTAAGTTGGAACTAAAGTGAGTCTTCTGGCAGGAAAGGGGGGAGGGGAGGGAATACAAGGAGTCTTACTTATAAACTTCTACATATGTATTTAGATTCCCTAGAGCCAGGAATGTTATGTAGTGGTGGAGATTTCTCACTGTGTTCTTGCCAACAATTTTGTTCTTGTTGAGTCATCTACAAAGCAAATGTAAGAAACCTAATCACTTTACGGGGTGTGCAGCAGATCACAGTTACTTCCAAGTATGCATGTCATGAAACCCTGCCATTGTAGGCTGGAACCTTTACAAATTACTTTGCTGTGAAGTAATTAACATATTTATAGATTCTTTTGTGCCTAAATAGAAGAGTGGAGATAATAGCACTCAGAGACTAAAAACATGCCTCTTTGCTGGTTTGTCTGTAAAATCATAGGGAAAGGAGCCAGCTAGTCAGTAGTGGAGTAGGTCCCAGAACTGACCTGTCTGCCCGCTGTGCAGTAGCCTGGCCACCTTTACATGTCTCTTGAGTCCTGCAGGTCCAGCCTGCTTCATACAGTAACTCTCCTGCAATTATTCACGATACACTGCATCAATGTATACCCTGCTGTGTTATTTACAGGAGTGCAATACCGTATCAAAAGGTGTGCAACTGATTCCAGGCAGCAGGCCGCAGCACACTGTGGTATATAGTCCTATATTCTACAGTGCACTACATTGTTAAAGAACTATTGCACCAGATTAGAAAAAACCTCAGTTGTGAGCATGCAGTAACATTCTACTCCCAGAGGAATTTTCCCATACTTTTAACAGGGAAGAAAATCATGCAGAAGAATAAAACAGGAGGTCCGTCAAGGCTTTTGTAGGCTCACTGAAAACTAAAATTGTGTTTTCATCAGAAATATAAAATGTGGGGGGAAAAAAAGGAATTGAAAAAATGTAACTTAGGTTTTCATATAATGAAGAAAAGCAAAATTCAGTATTTACTAAATTCTAAAAGTATTTGTAGTTCATATTTTGACTGATGCTTAAGATGTTTTGAATCCTTTGCAAAACAATGCAAGAAGCATAAATTGTATTATGACTAAAGACCAAAGGCCATCAGATGAAATCTTTGCAGATGTAACTCCATTAAGGTCAACTAATTTACGCAGTTTGAAGACGTGCTACAGGAATAGAGATTTTGTAAAATTAATAGATGGCATTACTAATAACATACCATTTACATGAACTAAAGCAACTGTTTGAACATGAATACAATCTTTTTCTTTTGAAATATTTTCATGCCATGTTCCTTTCATTTTTATAAAGCAGAATCAAAAGTTCAAAGCTAATTATAACCATTGTCGTGTTGTTGTCCTGTGGCTGCCAGAGTAGGAGAGCCATAGACAATTTGCCACAGAGGTGACTGATAAAATTAGATGTGATGAAATCAGGAGTATTTTATAAAAATGTCGTTGTACAGGGATGAGTCAATAGAAAGATGGCAGAATGATGCACAAAAAACGGTGCAGTGTATGAATCAGAATGTTAATTGCTGGTATTTTTACACATGAACATAGCTCATGGCAATTAGCAAATGATAACAGGCTTTATTAAGACAAAAATATGAGCATGAAATGAAAAACTTGATTCAAAAGAAAGATGAAGACATATAAATAAATAAATAAATCAGGTTAAAGAAATTAGTAAAGTAAGTTACTTTACTAAAATCTAATCTTGAGAGATATTAGGATACTCGTGGATCAAAATCATGATATATTGCTTGTTTATAGTTTCCTACCTGCTGTGTTAGTTTGATTACATATCAAACTAAAACATCATTTGGTTTATGCTTGTTCACCCTATATAATAATAATTTCATTAATTCTTGTTATAAGTTTTTTAAGTGTTTCTTGACACATTGAGGAAATGTTTTAATCCACCTTGTAAGTAATTAGAAAACTAATTGTTGTAGAGTGTCATGTAGGCAAGTAGTTCAACTTCTAATGCTGAAGTGAACTTCTGAATACAAACAACAATTGATATCATTTTAGCTGGAGTAAAATTACAAGGGTCATCATAAGAATGTGAGTCCCTTTCCACTAAAGCCTTGATCTGTCAAAACAGAAGGACTAAAGATGAACCATTAATTCATTGTGGTGTATTAGGGCACTGCACAAACTGCAGCGTTGTTGAGGAGCAGATCCTGATCCTCCGTAACAACCGTATTAAGCAGCTGTTAGGACAAAATTAATAATTCTAAATAAAAGTGCATGACAAATTAATGTAGACAGCTAGATACGTAAGAATATTTATCATGCCATCTTGTCATAGATCAAAACATTCACTTACGAAAAATCAGAGCTCAATATGGGGGAAAAAGAAAGAGGAAGACAGAAAGTGAGGTGATTTTGCTATCCATTCCACTTTATTTCATGACAATGTGGAGGAGATATGACATCTCAGTGAGACACAGAACTTGATAAAGAGTCAAAGACAATTCCACAACTTCTCTGTGGAAAGTGTTGTAATTTATATCTTGCCTGGGCAGATGGGAGAGAAAGGAGACAGCTGCTGCAGCCACAACAGCTGACTACACCAGATATTCCACAACTGCAAAACAGATTTTAGTGAGCCCTCTCTCTTTTTTTAGTTTCTGCATTTACCAAGAAGCCGAAGACAACAGAGGTGACAGCCGGAAACACAGCTGTGTTTGAAGCAGAGACAGAAAAATCTGGCATCAAGGTGAAATGGCAGCGAGCTGGCACAGAAATTACTGAAAGCGAAAAATATGTCATCAAGACAGAAGGAAACAAGCATTCTCTGACAATCAATAATGTAGGAAAAGAAGATGATGTGACATATGCTGTAATAGCTGGAAGTTCCAAGGTCAAATTTGAACTCAAGGTCAAGGAACCAGGTACAGCATTTTCTAAGCAATTCTGATTGCATCAGTATTTCCAGTCCCACATGCAACCTTCATGAATAAGGCCCATGGAAATCAGACTATTTTAACACTGTAAAATTTCTCTACCAGCAATACATCTGTTTTGCCCAATTATTTAAAGCTACTAATTCATATTAAGCTGAGGAATAAGTTTCCTGTGGCTAAGACACCTCTTTCCAAGTGTCAGAAGTCCACAGAGAGGAGATCATAGGGAAAATGTCAATGTACATCTTTAGAATTCTGTCAAGCTTTTACACTTAACTACTGAAAAGCAAAGCAAAGCTACTCTAACCTTCACCCTGACCTAAACTAAGTCCTGATCTTAGGACTGGTATTTTCTTATAATTATTTAATATAAATACAAAATTGTAACAATTGATAAAATATTTACAAGTTATACTATAATGTTTCTAGAAGCTCATACATTCCCCAAAATAGTCTCAAAATCTCCTGCTACCAAAAACGCATATTTCAAGAGGGGCTTGAATACGAAGAGTAACCTTTGTATTATTTGTGTATCACCCGTTATTACTACCTTTGTACGCATTAAAAGACCAGTTCCATGGGAAGTTCAAAAACTTTCCCAGGCTTTTCCTGGGAATAAATATAAAGAGTCAAAATCCCTGGAACTTTCTCATGAAAAAATACCTGAAAATGCTTAGGATAGATGAAATCACTCATTTTTTGAAACATTTTGACCTTCCAGATCCCTTTTTCCCCTCCAAAATTGTATCCATTTACCACTTCTGGTATTTGACTTTTTGCTTTTTAATTTGTTGAAAAGCCTCAAACTCAGGTTGTTTATATCACTTCCTTTTCTTTGCTATCACTGTTTGTTCTAGCAACATGATGAGACCTTGTGAGACCTTCTGGTCAGCTGAAAAGATACTGGTGAATGTTTAACAGGATTCAAGACGTCCTGTTCCATGCAAAGACAGGGCATGACAGATTATGAGTCAGGGGAAATCCTGGTATGGATTAAGACATTTTGACAGCTGTCAGAGCATGTAGAAATATGGTCCTCCTGACTATCTCATCCTGAAAGCAAACTGGTCCATATTGTACTCGTTATATCTTCCTCATTGTCTTTTAGGTTAGTTCCATGTAGAGCCTGCTACAGGCTGATAACTTGCAAATAAAGCTATGGAGTATAAGGGAGTAGAATATGGAATGTTATAGAGTGACTGGATTGCCCATTGTTATTTGGAAGTGGCTCCACTACCTACAGGGAAAAAATATCTTGCTGCAACTGATCTATTTCAAGAAATTCTACCTCCCTCCATCTGCTCCAGTTGCTCACTCCTACTCCATTTTCAGACAATTCTGTCTTCTCCATTGTGCCAAATGCATTTGCCTGAATTTGTCTCTGAGGTCATGGTTTAATTGAGAGGATACAAACTTCCATAAGCCAGGGGAAGAAATTATAGATGGATTTTTAAAATACTTTATCCATATTGTTTACTAGCAGTGTCTAGAGCTTTTTCCAAGCTGCACACAGCAAGAGCCTTTGTGACATTACATTCCAACAGCATGATAAACAAAACCTCATGAATAAGCAAACTGCTTACAAAGATAATAATTACATCATTCTTCATTACCTTTTCTGTTTAGACCACTAATGTTTGCAACAAAAAATAGCATTATTCATCAGCTGACAAGTTTCTACACATTGACTATAGAATTTAAAAAATCAGGTATCAGTTCCTTTTGAGCTCAGCAAAAGCCTCATCATCCAAATTCAGTAGGCCCCTTCTGCTTCCAGCACATCCTCTAAGCTCTAGGAAACAACAGCTTATTTCTCTGCATTTCCTGGCATATAGTAAAGGCTGTTCTTCTGCAAAATTTCTTCAGAAAGAGGAAATTTGACTTTCTCTAATCTTGGCTTTCATTCATTTCCAGAAAAGAGAGAGACAGTCACTCCTGCAGAAGCTGTTCCAGCCCCAGCTGCCTCAGAGTCACCTGCGCCACCAGCAGAAAGCGGCCAAAACACAGAAGGTAATAGAGAATTAACACTGTCATCAAGTCTGGTTTATTACCAGAAGGTAAGAACATAGCCAGGGACTCCTTAGAGTAAGTGAGATAGAGACAGTAGACGAAAGCAAACCATAAAGAATAAGGAATCTCAGAGGCAGAAGAAATCTACTGAGGTATTTTTAATTAATTAACTAATTCACTGTATAGTTGGATGCAAAAAGTTCTAAATAGTAATTATGATGTTTATTTCAGTTTCATCTGCTGAAACAAAACCAGAAGAACCTCTGGACCCCATTGGGCTCTTTGTGGCACGACCCCAGGATGGAGAAGTTACTGTTGGTGAGTGCAAAATGTCAGTCAAGTGAAGTTTGTGAACTGTACCTGTTGCTTGACTATTAGCTCTCTAAGTACAGGGTGACAGCAGTGATATAACAGATAAATATTATTCATAATCTTATTTTAACCTACTTCCCTACAAGGTGGAAACATCACAATCACTGCCAAAGTGGCAGGTGAGAGCCTGCTGAAGAAGCCATCAGTGAAATGGTTCAAAGGAAAGTGGATGGACCTGGGAAGCAAAGTGGGGAAACATCTCCAGCTACATGACAGTTATGATCGAAATACCAAGGTATTGTACCAAGGTACAATTGGCAGAAGAGGGTTCTCAGTCTTCTAGGCACTAATCTTTAATCTGAGGAAAATATAAACTAAAATAGGAATGTTTTGATGTGAAGGTACCCAAAGCAACACACTAGGCTATACTTATGCATAGAAGCCTATATTTCGACCACACAGACAAGAGACAAGCTCTGCATATGGACTCTTGCATACTTTATCTATGGTGAAATAAGAAAACATCTTGGGGGGTAGGTTTGCACTTTCTACTGCAGGATTCCCTTCATCTTCCTCTCAAGAAACAGATACTTGGTATATTTAAGAGAAAACAATAAATCAGACAGCTATTTAGGCGTGGTCTGTCTTGGTCTTAATAGAGCAATCATTCTGCTATTAGTGTTGGAATTTATTGCTCTCTTGGGTTGTCTAGACTGCTTTAAGTAGCTGAGCAAGACCCACTTTTTACCACAAATTTGTCCAAAGGTATACGAGCAGGAATTCAGTAGTCTGTACCATGACTTTTCATCCTCTGTGGTATATGAACCACTACTACCCTCTCCTGGATGGAACTGGCCAGACTTACTCACATTAGCCACTCCTTCTGAATTTTGGCATGTACTGCATACGTTCTGGGGAGAGACTAAAACTGCTTAATGAAAGCTTCATTCCTGTTTCCAAAGCACATGCAATTAGTGTACGTACAATAGTGTATGTACCAGCACAGTTTGCTAATATAACATTGCATTCTCAGGAATACCTGTACTGACAGTTCTCTTCAGCTGTTCCTACTGAACTGGGGATTATAGGTAATTTTTTGTTACAGCAATGAGTTGGACACTCAGGAGGTTCTTAGTTCTGAAAGGACACAAAGACATAGTTCATCCACTGTCTATTTCTCTCCATGTATTTCCTCTCTCTGTGTTTCACCATTTCATTTTCTAACTTAATTATTGCATCATTGGTGTCTGTTCTAGGTGTACACCTTTGAAATGGAAATCATAGAAGCAAACATGACTTTTGCAGGAGGGTACAGATGTGAGGTGTCTACCAAGGACAAGTTTGATAGCTCTAATTTCAACCTGACAGTCAATGGTAAGGTGAATTCCTGCAATTTATTTTTTTAATCTTCCTGCCTCCTGTAATTTTTTTCCTGTCCACCAACAATGCTTTCTGGTACACAATAGTTACTAGACAAGCACAGACCTGAAGTATAGACCTGAAGAGGTACACCTAGAGAGGTCCACGTAAGAGAATGGGATACAGATCATTAGAAGTACCCCTTGGTCATCACTCTAGTCAGAACTGTGATGCTCTTAAAGAAAGCACACAGAAAGATGCAAATCTGCCCACCTTTTCTCTGGCTTTATTCTGGTTTCAGATTCATTCTTTCATGATGTTTCATTCCACTAGAATAGAAGATAAGTTCATTCTTATTTTGGCAAAAGTTCAGGACTAAAAATGGATATTTGAAAAAAAAGATTTAGACATATGACACTATTGCCAATTCCTTTTTCCTTCCTTCCTGTTAAATTCTAGTCATACAGAAGCACCTTGTGAGATAAAATTGCTTTAAGATCAGATGACTCATTTTACCTAATGCATGGTGCCACCCTCACAAGTGCTATACCGAAAAGTTTATGAAAATTGAAAAGGAAGCACATTTTAGCATCAATTTGCCCCTAGTGTAGAAAAGTTTAAGTAAAACAAAGTAAACACGGACGACCTGATAGAGCCGAATGTTTGGACCATTTCCTGTTGCAGCAATTCTGTAGAAGGGGCTGCAACATTAACTTGTGTCCAGCTCCCAGTGAACCTATTGTAAAGAGAGAAGTTTATTTATTAAGTTACTTGATCAGCAATGTTAATTTTTGAAGTTCCACTAGCTGGCTTCAGGACTCATAAGACTTAGGAGCAGCTACTGAGAACAGTTTTTCTCCCGGTAGCAGCAGCACACCAATTTATACCAATAGTGTAATAAAGTTCTCTCATACAACATCCCCGGTTAAGTTTCTGTACCTCTCTACATAGTTCCAGGAATTTGCCTTTGTTTTCAGAGGACAGATTGTAATTTACTTTTAATAATAGCATTGAGTTGATGTCTGGTTGTGTACTCATTAGGGTTTAAATACTCTGTGAAGACACTATTGAAATAAAATTTTGCAGCAGGAGAATTGACAAGCAAGAGGTAAGATCAGGCTTCAGGTTATTATGAAACATGAGACATAAGTTATACACAAAACAATGGATGTTGAAAGCTAATTAGTGAAGGCTACATGTTTAAAGATGATGCTTTACTCTTTCAATATGCAATTAATCACAATCTACAAGTAAGAATTTATTTTTAAGAAGTCTGCAAAGGAAAACTTTAGAAATAGCACTGTATTTTTGCATTATGTTAACTTGCTCTGCCATTTTTCTTCATTACTTTTTGTCACATCAGAAGCACCTGTAAGTGGAGAGTTGGATATTCGAGCTGCCTTCCGCCGCACGTGAGTACGCACAGCACAAACCTGTGTAGATCAGGGTATACATCCATGTGGAATTCATTACGTTCCCAGATAAAACTAGCTAAAAGCAAGGCTGTTGTACAAACAAACACAAATATACAGATGTCTACTAAAAAAATACTTCTACTATTGAAATACCATCCAACTCCTAGAAACCACCTAAGTGAGTTTAGACCTTGTACTAGCGTAATAATCATGCTTGTCTTCAATCAGGCAATCAGCAATGTGTACAATTGTAACAAGAACTTCAGCACCTTTTTTCCAGACCTTTAAAGAGCATTTCCAGATATAGATCAATAGAGATGGAAAAGATACTGTGTGATGTTGGTTTGTCTGGCTTGAGGAACTACATGTACTTTAGTACAAACATTTGCTGAACAAGGGGCGTGGAGTTTGGTGTGAGCTCTATAAGCAGCATATCACTGATAACATCCCTGAAAGCGTTTTGATTGTATCTGTTTTCATGTTCTATACCTATATTAATTGAATGAAGACAATGACATTGTGAGTGTCCTTGTGAAAACTCAGGTACATGTAATCTTAGATATTAAAGACTGTTGCTGAAAAGGCCATCCTGCCCCCATCTTTAATATGTTCTGAATTGATGTATCTCTTAATGGAATAATGTTCCCTTCTATTAGTAAGACTAACAAAATTGGTTGGATTTTTTAAATTTTAGACATTATTAATATGTGCTTTTTCCTTCATGTAATAATAAATAAGTCTCTATTTCAGTTTTTATGTGTTTTTGAAAAGTTACTAGTCCAAGAATATTCGGACATCTCTTTCTCTATAGGGCACAAATCATCTGTGGCAATTCTTTTGAGTATTTCTCTATAAGTCCTATTTTTATATGAGATTTTTTTTTAACATGTACCATAAAAAAATAAATAAGGCTAGCAGAATTTGTCTGTTAAGTCCATCTGCAGGCAGCTGACCAGCCTCACTGTGATGCCTGTAAAATAGTGGACACTCAGTGCATAACTGCACTGTGTTATTTTACTGCAGTGAAAGAAGGCTTCAAGAGCTTCTCTTCTTGTTAGCACAATTAAAATAATTTAGAATCAGTTCAAAGTAAGTGCAGTGTGAGCAGCTTCAGGCTGTTCAGATTGTCAGTTTCTCCTGCAAGAATGAAGCCAGATTTTGAACGGAACTGTTTAAATCTGAAGCTTTGTCTTTGATACCCTCACTCAGGAGCCTAGCAGGAGGGGGGAGACGGATGACTTCAGCCTTTCTCAGGTAGCCACTGCCTGTGTCAGCAGACAAATTTAAGTCTTACAATGAACTGTCTCTCTCTGCTTAGGAAAAGAAAAAAAACAAGCCCACAGAATTAAGCTGCAGCTTAAATTCCAAATAAACCACTGTTTATAATGTGTAGTATTTATACGAGATTATTACATAAGAATCAGAAGTAATGTAAGACAAATAAAGATAAATAAAAAAGATAAAACATAATAATATAAAAGAATGGATAAAAACAGATAAATAAAGAGTAGTTTAGTAGTTCAGTGAGAGGCAGATTCATCTCCAGAAAACGCATGTGTTTGGCAAGTGACATCTTCTCACCATTGTTAGAAGAAAAAAAAGTAACTTTAAATCATATGCATGTCTGCCCTCTCTGTTTTACATGTTTTCCTCTCTACTGAGCACATTCTGACTAAAATTGCTGTTCCTCACAGAAATGTACCAACACAAATGAAAATCTGTTGTTTCCTGGCGCTCTCCTTATCATATTATCATTAAATTTTTCACTCTATGCCTTTTGCTCCTAATGTTTTCTACTACAGCAATATAGCAGTTCTGAGATTAGATTTAACTATATGCATGTTAAAGCAATTATTAGGATCTTATTCTTCAAAAAAGCTAAACCTTGATTGCTGGTCTTTCCTGAAAATTTTATTTAACTACCACTTGTGAGGCAATAAGGTAAATAGTTATTCTCCCAGCTGTAGACCTGATTTACTGAATATTTGATCACAGGAAATCCTTTCCAAATTTGGGATTATGCTAGTTATTTTTAGGTATATTTTATGCCTGCAGACATGTAAAATCTTGTGAAAGTAGGGCCAAAACCTCACTTCTCACTTTTGCTTTAAAGGAAATTATCCTTTTCAGTACTGTACTGTTCTGAAAG
This sequence comes from Pachycephala philippinensis, assembly GCA_013397055.1. Taxonomy (NCBI): domain Eukaryota; kingdom Metazoa; phylum Chordata; class Aves; order Passeriformes; genus Pachycephala; species Pachycephala philippinensis. The sequence continues at coordinate 453,314 of VWZT01008896.1, forward strand.
TATTCAAATAAGTAGAAACAGTATTTTTTTAAAGAAAAGATCTCTTCTTACAGCATATTTCAAATTACACAGACTCTAAATTGTTATTTAACCTTATACTGTCAAGCAGCACAAGAAGCTTGGCCCTTGTTTCTGTTTCATTTTTTTTAACAGTAGTGTAAAAATGCCCATCATTTACAAATGCTGTGAGATGGAATCGCCAGATTCCTACACTCAAGAAATCAGAGATGTCAAGGAGCAGGTGACCATTGATGATAGTAGATTGGCTGAGATGAAGAAAATACATTTCCCAATATTTTTTATAACAAATCACTGAAGTGATATTTTAGGAATGAAATCTAAAGAAGTTATTGTAGTGACTTTATGCTGTTTTCAGAGTAGGTCAGTACTTCAAATGTTCAGAAGCACAGCTAAAACACATTGGATTCAGAACACCAAAACTAACATTGTGCATTCCATCTGAGTTCACCATATGTAACAGGCTGAACTACACATCAAAAAACTCCTGCCTGGTGCTTCTTGTTCTCACAGACCAGCTCATCACAACACTGCTTGTCATGATGCTTGCTGAACAAGTGCATATTGAACCTCATCTCAGGCTGAAAGCCAGATCACGGAATTCCTCCTTGAACTCTCCCAGTCACCAATGATGTGATACTTTTTTTTCAGTGTAATGAATTCTGGTATCACAAAGAGCCTTAAGAAACAATTACAGCTGGCATAATAATAGGGGTAAAAAAGTGGGTTTAGATTGTAAGGCATTCCACAAAAAGCTTGATTAAATGCTGCCCCAACTATAAACAATATCCATGCTCCTGAAAACTAGAGGAAAGAGGGAAGCTTCTGCAATACCTTTATGATACTAAATAAATTCCAAATCAATATGATGACCAAATTAATACCCTGTACATCTTCATGCACAATCAGTACAGAAAACGTACTAGTTCATTACATATATTTTTTAAACCTATATGCAAACAAATATGAACACAGAGCCTACTTAAGTCACCTTCCATGTCAATGCACATTTTAATTCATTATAAACCCATCTACTACTCCCCTACAAAAACATGTCATCTGTATAATGTTATAGTCTCACAAGCTATTCCCACTTCCTTCTGAAACTAATTATGGCTTTCTATTACTATACAGTACCGAGGGACATGACGACGGGGCAGAGTTTAATTTTAGCTCCCTACTGAAAAAAAGGTGAGTAAAAATCCATTGACTTAGAGAAATAAAGCTTCTGTTGAACAACTCTGAAACACTAGAACTGGAATAAGTGAAAGTTTCATAAATTCAGGATCCTTGTTGTTTTCCTAAAGCAGCTCTAAATGGAAAAAACATGACAGGTAACTATGGCTACTTCCTGAAATACACAGCATTTGCTGCATTTCTGCTAGGTTTATACAGGAGGAAAAAAAATGAAAAAAAATTATCTTTCCCAAGATAGAAAAGGCCTGAACTCAGGTAATTACTTGTTTCCAGCAGCCCTTTCCATGGGAGAAAAAAAAAAAAATTACAATACCTATTTATAATGCTGCCTTATTAAGAAGCAGAGAGCTGGGAGGACAAGCTTTTTTATTAGATACATAAATGTTACTATTACACTGTTCAACTATATATTATCTATTATATACATATTCTGTGTTGCATAAATATGACATAAACATTTTTTAATCTTCCAATTGTAATTCTAATATCTTTCTTTTATTTTCACTTTTTTTTGCTGGAATTTCTTCTCTAATTCTTATCTTTCCTTGATGTATCTGTTTTCGTAACCTGCTTACTTTTGCTTTTCTCTTTTTTACCAAACTCTTAATCTGAATGTTTTGGATTCCACTGTTGCCAACAGAGAGTAAGCTTTCTATTTAATTTTATTATAAATGCATGGGTCAGACTGAATGTAAGAACCTTTTGGTTTGAAATAATGCATGCATCTTTGTCTTCTTTACATGTAGAACATGACAAAAATTGCATAGTGGGGAAGAAAATTATTGACTGCTAATTTCTGAGACAGAAATTCTTTTAAACAGTTTTAAGGTTAAAATTAAGACAATTCCATACAATTGATGGATTTCTCTGAATGTCCTTTGTTTTTTACCATCACTTTCTTTCATATAACCAGTTCTGAAATTTCTTCGAATTTCCAGATTTTCTCAATAACCTCCTGCTTTATATTCCTGTTATCATAGTATTTAGAATAATATTGTTGCTGGTGCCTATCAAATAGGTGATGAAGTTTTATTTGCTTCTTTCTGTTCACTGACCCTGGCCGCTCACTCTGTCTTTCCAGCACCTGAAGCTACTATAAAAGCTTGTCATTTAGATTCGTGTTTTGCAAATCTGAATTTACTCAGTTTAAGTTTTCACAGCTACTTGGATGAGTGTTGTTGTGAATCTGTGTTCAGTCTCTGCTCAGGTATCAGTATCATTATTTATAAAAAGTGTTTTATCCTCACAAAGAGTACAGGATCATGTAGACATATGAAGTAACTTTCTACAGAAGGCAATAAAGCCACAACAACCTCAGGTTAAGTCACCCAAATTTCAGTGGGGCAAACGAGGTCACAGAGTGTACAGACCCCTCTGTCACTCTGTATGCAGTGCATCTGTCTGTAGGTGAACCCTGGCTTTGCAGTAACACCACAAGCAGAACGCTTAAGCAGGACAGACAGATGAGACAGAAAAGACACCTATCAAACTTTCTACAGCTGACACTGATATCTATTCTTGTTTCAGCATGAACCCCAATTGTTGTAAACAGACTCTAGTTTCCATAGAGGATGTAAGGCATAAAATAAATTGTTTATCTTTTTTATAAAAATTTAAATAAATGAAAACCAACATGAAAATATTTGCCTAATTTCATACAGAGTCTCCAGATGGAATGAGGTGCTGTGTACTATGAGCCCCTCTCCTCATGCCTTTCCCTTTTGCTCTCATAATTAGTTTTGAGCAATGATCAAACTCGTAAAAACCTCCAGTATTTACAGAAATGTTAAATTTATTGATTTAACTATTCATTATTTGTTAGGCTAGAAATGTAATTCATTAAAAGAAGCTCATAAATTTCGCTGCATTTTAAGTGTTTCTGCCATTTCTCGTCTTACAAATCTCTGTCTAGTGAATTTAAGAATATAAATTCGCTGTTCCTAGTTGTTTTTCACAGCCACTTCAGAAGTAATTTGCGGATTCCTTAGACTTTGCATGCCTCAAGTTGAAGACCACTCTTATATTAATGAGAACAGATAGGCATAAAATCTCCTAATGGAATGAAAGAATTCTTCATTAAAATAGAGCAGGAAAAGGGATCACATGCCGGGGAGCTCTCAAGAGCTATGCAGATTCAAACAGAATCAAGGATTATTCTTTTACCATTTCTGCTTTATTCCACCATTTTACAAGTGTCCCTCGATCCACAGGTAATGATCATTCCCACTATAATAAAGAGCTTCATTTAACACTGTATCTCCTATCACTGTAATTTAATTTACTGGTGTTGACATACAGATGTCAAGGGCCAAGGAGAGGTCATTGGGAAGAGGAAGGGAACAGCTGTCACAGAACTATTAAATGGGACAGTGAGCAGAGACCTTGAAGGAGGTGACAGCTGACAGGGTCCAATCAGTTGACAGTAACTGGATAGGAAGGAACCATTTCTGGGATGTACAAAACTATTTTTAACCCCTCCACATATGTTTAAAACATATCAGCTGCATATTCCATTTACAGCAGGTTCACTAAGCTGCATCTTGATGCCCCCAAGTGCATAGCTAACCTATGAGGTGATCTCTGTGAATAAGATCCCCAGCATCAGGGAGAATAACAGAAGAGTGAGAGAAACCTCATGAGTCCAAGTGCTCTATTAATTTTCATACATTGCTTAGTTCCTGTTGGTAGTGGAGGAGTACAGCTTCTCTGTGCAAACTCCGTGTCTTTCTGGGATCAAAGAGAATGTTTTAACAAATGCAAAATAGTGAAAAAGAGTACTGGGAAGGGGAAAACTTTGCTCAAGGGCAAACACATTTTTTCATTTTCAGAACTCAGTTAAACAGAAATTACAGCCTCTAGCTTTTAGTCCCATTTTGCATGAAACTCACAAGATTTTTCTTTTAATTAGAAGATATTAGTATTTCCAAGGAAGAGACTATATTCTTTCTTATGTTCAGATTTCTTACGTTGCATACACCGGAACAGTATTGCCAGATAAAACAATGGGACGACACTGAGCAATGGAAAAGCTAAAGCAAAAACTAGGGAAGTCTCCTCAATAGTAAGAGACATTAGACTGTGGAACTCCTTTGAAACTGGAAGATTTTTCTCATTATGTACTTAAAAATAACTCACACAAAACATTTTTGATAACTCCATGAATAGTCCTACCTGTAAATTATCAGACATAGAGTGTGTACATACAGACAAGCCTATAGGTAGGCAGATAGACAGAGAAACTACCAATACTTATATGTCTGAAGGAAGATGATAATATTTGAATCTAACTCTTTCTTATTTCCTATGATTTTATACTTTTTTAAGATACAGTTTCTCCACAGAAGTTTAATTTTACTAGTATGAAGAATGAATCACATATTAGAAATATTATATGCCCTTAGTTTTATATAGTACTTAGTATTTAGTACTTATATGTCTATTTTAATTTACATGTATTTAAAAATATTTGAAAGTCACTCCCTGATATGATCAGGGCAACAAGCCCAAGAATTGTTTATACTGAAAAAAAAAAATCTTGATCTATGCGGCAAATCAGTTCAGTTTTCCTGTCTCCTGCTAAGCAAAACTAAAAACTATTTGTAGCAGCCTCAAACTAAATGATAGGTATACAGAAGAGGAATCCTGGTAAAATTTGTGGGTGATGTTGATGCAGTGTTATGGCAAAGCAAATACCCAGTATGCTGCACTTATCGTAGGCACTCCAAACTTCAGCTACTCCTATCAGTTCAGTGAGTGCTAGTGAGGGCTTAGGGCTTAGGGAGTGCTAAACCACTTGAAAGATATGAGATATTGCATACCATATTTCAGCTCAATCTCACTGGTCTGAAATCCTCTTCTCTTGCTTCCTTTCTGTTCAAGAGCTACAAGGGTGCTGGAAATTCCAAGCTTTTCCAATTGTAGCACTTTAATAAACACAGCGCTCCCATTACAAGGGGCAATAAAAGGAATACCAGACATGTTTGGTTGTATCTGCTGGGTGGACTGACTACAGTAGTAGTGTTAAGTAGTAATATTTCTCACAGACTAATTGGACTGTTACTTTCCTGCAAAAAATGGAAACACACCCAATAACATTCCACTTTTCTCTGCATCACCTGTTGCATAACTTGTCTTCTTCTTGAACGTGACTTCATTATACGGGTGTGTTCTGCACTGGAATCTGCTTGGTCCTGGTGATAATCAGAAACAACAGCCACAGGAACTTACTTTTCCTAAGAACTTTTTAGTAAAATGTTACTTCTTCCATCATTTCTCTATTTACCAAAATGCAAACTATGACAGGCAAAAACGCCATGATGACAGGGCGAAGTAGAGTTATTTGTTTCCCTGGAAGGGGATCAGCCATAACTAGGAATAAACAGAAGTGCTTGTGCTTGTCATATAAATCCCACAGTGGAACTGCACAAAGTGTGGGAGAGAGTTTGATTTCAATATGGATCAGCATTTCCCTTAAGCCTATTTCAGAGCATTTGCATGAGTTCCTTTATCTCCCTGCTACTGAAGCACAGGCATGTTCTGCTAAGGGTGAAGATGACATTCATGGCTCTTTTGTACTAACACATGATGCCCTTTTTCTTGCCCATTGGGATGCTTCATGTTTTTCCAAATGGTTCTCTGCGTCGTTCTGGAGTACAGCAGCTTCCTGCGCTCCACAAACCGGTAAGGTTATGCCCATTTCTTTTTATATTTATGATCTTTCAAATAAAAAAATATGGCGGCAGGTAAAAAAGAACACCTCTCACAAAGACAGCCAAATTTTCCCTTAGTTTTACTAAACCAAACATTAATTCTTCCATAATCACTAGTTCTTTAGTTAAACTATAAAATAAGTAGTCCATTGTAAATACTTTGTAAATTGCCACTACCCACCAGTCTCTTTATGTTTTATAGATTGCTACAGACAAAAATTTTCTTTACGACAGATAACAAAAGTCTTAATAATCTATGATTCTTTCTAGTGAAGATAAAAAATGTCCTGAGTAGAAAAGGATATGTCTCTTATTTACATAAACCAAGTGCCTTTTTTCTAAGGTGTTGCCAGCATATCAATTCAGTTCCTTGCTTTGCCATGTTCCATGTTTTTTGCATTGACTTCGACAAGAAAATAAGTTTCCTTATGTTACCATTACCCATCATTAAAGGAAGTTAAAATTTATTAGTTTTGGTTGTTTGAAATAAACCCTTCAGGACAGAATTCAGTTTTAATCACTATGTATGTAAATAAAGTTAAAACTAGTCACCAGTTTTATTTCATTATTTTACATAATAATAGAGTAGAAAGTTAGACTGTTAATCATTTTTTTTAAGAAATGGCTTAATCAAGGCAATATGTAGCTGCCAACCCTATAGCTTTCTTTAAATACTCTTAATAGTAGCACTCAGAGTCTCTAATCCCTTTCTACAGAGGTGAAGGAAAATCTGAATCACAATCTGATGTTGATGTCTGGGATATCCTGAGGAAAGCTCCTCCTACGGAATACGAGAAAATTGCTTTCCAGTATGGTATCACAGATTTGCGTGGGATGCTGAAACGCCTCAAACGCATAAAGAAGGAAGAGAAAAAAAGCACAGGTTGGTGAGATGCATTTCTTCCAAATATAGTATTCATATCTTCTTTTTTGGGAGTTTTTCAAATACTAACATCAGCTGAACAGCAGCGAGACACAAGACCACGAGGAATAGTGATTTCCTGTTCCAGTTATTACCCAGTCTTTACATATGAAATCCTGATTACCAAAGATTGCAGCTATGCCCGATACTCTGAGATACCTTCCTCTGAAACGCTGGATATACTGAACACCCTCACTTTACCAGTTTTATGAGCTTGGCCCCTTATATTTCCCTGAACATAAAATAACATCCTCTACTTGCCCTCCACCCCAACTAGTCAGTATGTCAGGCAACAGTGATATATTCGAAGAATTTAATTTTCATTGGTATGATACACTTGGAATTCTTGAGCCTTTTCTGGTCCTGTGAAGTATTAATTGCCTAATTGTGATTTTTTTAAGAGTCTGAAACAGAGAAGGCAAACTGTCATTCTTCAGTACTGAGAAGACCAAGTATAAATTTCTTACATGGACAGATGTAACTCCATTTAGGATGTGTTGAAGTACATATTCCCATCTTATTTAGAATATTCTACTTTGCTTATTTGGGTTTGTAACACATGCTTGTCATCCTACGTTAAGGAAAAATAGAAAATGGCACAGGATGAAGAACAGACAGAAATGGTAAAAATTCAAACAGGGATGCAGAATGTGGGGAAGGTTTAAGATGAAGGTAAACAACATGAAAGGGAATAAAGATTTGTTTCATGACCCGGAATGAAAAAAACAAGTATAAAAATTATAAAGATTTTTTTTTTAATCCTTCTTCATCATAGCATTCCTCAAGAAACTGGATCCAGCTTACCAAGTAGACAAAGGGCAAAAGATTAAGTTAACAGTTGAAGTTGCCAATCCAGATGCTGATGTGAAATGGCTGAAGAATGGACAGGAGATCCAAGTGAGCGGCAGGTAAACTAGAAATATAAGAAATCCAAAAAGGAATGAGTTACAGCTTGGACAAAGTGAAAAAATTAGCTTTTCTTAGAACGAAAGGAATAAACAGGGAGAAATAGGAGCTAAGAAAGAATCTACGTAGTGCTACGGCTCAGGTTGAGTTTGCTGTTGTCATAACTTTTTCTTTTTTCTTCCCTCTGCTCTCTATATCTACATGTGGGACTGGATGCTTCCATCTACCTACTTAGCAAGTAAGTCCTGAGATTATATTCTGCTCTTTCTGTGTATATCCAGGGTTCAAATGTACTTTGTCCTGATCTGGGATATACTTCAGTGTAACTTGTTTATAAAACCAATTTCCAGTGATTTTGTGCTGGGGCCATTTTTAATGGTAGTCATGCTAGGTCTTAGAACACATCCAACACGGTTCACAGGAGTTTGTACGTCTCACACTTGGAGGAAGATTCCCCATCATTTCCTATACTAGTTTTTCAAACACTGCTGCTGTTCCCTGCACCAGGACGGGGCTATTGGGCTTGAGTCCTTACAAATCTTGCCATTGATGTCAGAAAAAGAGTAGGAATATTTTTCTCTTCCAGGCAGAAGAAGACAGTGACTGGGTTCAAAAGGGTTTTTCCCTGATAATTACATTTAGATTCTCTTTTCAGATATATTTTTGAGGCTGTTGGGAATAAAAGAATACTGACCATAAACCACTGCTCTCTGGCCGACGATGCAGCATATGAATGTGTGGTAGGGGATGAGAAGTGCTTCACAGAATTATTTGTAAAAGGTGAGCAATGGTAGCAAAAGGAGAGAGATCTCCCCTAACATCTAGCATTCAATTACTGTCATTTTCTCTAGTCTCAGATTAATCTTGCAGGAAAGGAAATTCTCAAACATATTAACAAATTCTGAGATCTATTGAAGTAGAGATTTTTCTTACAGTTAAATGGAGGATAATTTTGCCTATAACAGCAATGAGGAAAGCACAGGAAAGCAGCACAGTGATAGTTACCATTATTTCTCATTTGGAAAGTTATTTACATCTCAACAATAAGCCTAGAAACTTACTTTAAAAATTTGATTCCACTCAAGATAAACATGGGCCCCAGGCTCTACAAGCAGATCAAATAGTACAGAAAAGTAATACCTCCTATTTAGAATTTCAGAATAGATACGAAAACTGTTTAATCCTATATTTTTATTCCAACTCATGAAAAACGTCATTTGAAAATTCTGATAAGGTGATCTGGCATAGTAAATTTTAATTTCTAACACAGAGACCATCACCATTTATTTGTCCAGCCTGTGCCTTTCAGAATACTGTTTTAATAAAATTCTCTCTATTTCCAGAACCTCCAATCCTGATCACTCACCCGCTGGAGGACCAGATGGTGATGGTTGGAGAGCGAGTGGAGTTTGAGTGTGAAGTGTCTGAGGAAGGAGCTACTGTGAAATGGTAAGGGAATAGAAGAAAAAACAAAACTAACCAAACCAACATGAAACCATCTTCCTCCATGGAACATAGCAGGAGGTGTGGAATAAAAAGGGAGAAGGCATCCTACATAATTGTTTTCAGGAAAAGATTGTTCCTCCTCCTTTATGTCAAACATTGAGGAGGAACTGAGAGACAAAAATATTACACAAAACCCCAGATTAAGTATAGATATTTTATAGTGTCTCTGAAATTTCTTGCTCAGTCTGTACACTTCAGTAACATCTAAGTATTGCCCAGACTAATCAGATCTGTATTGTGATGAGTTTGCTGTAATTTTTGAAATCTTCTGGTCTTCTTAACTGCAGTGAGGTGTTTGGGTTTCTAAAGTATTTTTTCCTAGCTAAAATGTTAATTGTCTCTTGAGACACAGAGGGAACACATCTGCTGTGGCGATCCTGCAAAGCTGGTCATTATGCTTATGCAGCGGGACGGATTAAGATGACAAACATTTAGACCATGGAGCCTGTTTTCTTGGGCATTCCAGCTGAGCAGAAGCTGGAAGGTTCATGCTGCTTAGGCAGCATGACATGACAAGCAGGGCTTATATACCATGTCTCACGCACACTATTCTCACTTCATTTCTCTACCAGATGAAATTCCCTTGTGCTTGTTAACAGCTTCAGGCACATGGTTATCAAGCATTCCCACAATGCCCATGACATTCCTGGAAAGTGCCAACTAATGATCTGCTGTCCCAAAGGAAGGAACTGAGAATTTAAATGGAGTCCAAGAGCTAGTACATGGTGTGCGTTACACTATTAAAGCCACAAGCACAGGGACACACATTCTATTGTTCAGGAACTGCTTGCAGACGCCTGGTCACAAGAGATGGGGACAACCAGATCTGTCCCTCTCAGAACACAGTGCAGCTGCCACACTTTGATCCTGTGCCTTTGAACAACTCCCATACATCTTGCAGAGCTGTTATCTGTGGGATGGGCATTTGATGTGACAAGGGCAAACCAGCAGCTGCCTCAGTCTGAAATGCAGCAAGTGGTCAGAGAAACTCATCAAATCATTGCAATGGAAAACTGAGCAGTTAGACATTCACACTGTGTTTTACTGGTTTTGTTATGTGAGACTCTGTCAATGCTCTTTGGCAACAAAAGGGAACATTTTGGAGAGCAGAGAGAAGTGTCCAGGGAAAACTTGAAACACAGTGTGGAGAAAAAGTTCCAGTTTTATGACTCATTAGGGAAATGCTCAACAGTTTAAGCCAAGTAACAGGCACTAACTCAGAGCACCTGTTAGAGCTCTTACACTCTTTAAACCCAGGATATAAAACCACAAGCACATGAACGAAGGCAATTATGCGACTTACACAAAACAGAAATAAGGGTGAGGCATGGCCATCAGTCTAGGGCTTGAAGAATTCATTGTGTGGGTCTCTTCAGAGAAATCAGAAAAGAATGGTCTCTTGATCACCCAGAAAGATTTCACATTGTTACAATGCTTGCAGTACTATGGAACAAGATTTTCTAAACTTCAGATGCTCTTGGAAATAAGATTATTCTTGAAGAAAAAAACTGTAATAAAATACATAGTTTTGATCTCATTTTTCCTCCATCTCTGAATGCTGGATATACCATCTTATAAGCTTCAAATCAAAACAAACAATGATAATGTATATTTATAGCAATCAATCTGTGTGTCCCAATTATCACATAGTACCTACATCAAGGATATCTCAGAAGACATTAACCAATTAATCCTTAGAATCCAAACAGGAAATAGGAAAGCATTTCCAGACAAAGAGGCATTAAGTGGTAAACTTGAAAACAGGTATTTTATTTGGCAGATGTTCAGGACTTGGAAAGACTAAACCACAGCTGACCTACCTATTACTGCACTAGTTCTGCTTCAAATGTGAGGCTGGACCGATGACCTATGGTGTTCTGTAAACCAACACTTCTATGATTCTATATGATGCTTCACTTACACTTTAGTATTAATAGATTCTTCTACTTTATAGTTCCAGTTGCCAAAGGAAGGCCTGTAGTATTACCTTAAAGAGGTTTTCTGCTTTTCAGAGCAGCAGTGTATTATTTTAAGCCAAATTATATCTGAGAGTTCTTTTTTGAGGTTTACAGCCTCTATTTGTCACTACACCCCTCTGCAAACACTCTACTCATACACACCAATGTGCTAGTCAGTAAAACAAACACAAGTTAAAGATAGTATTCCCTTCCCAGGGATTTAAGACACAAATCATTACAAATAGCCTATTTTCATTACTTAGATAAGATTTCAAGAGAAGTCTTTCTTACCAATGGGTGGTATGAAATGGTACAACATTCAGATATTTTTCATGAGTCATGTATCAAAACAGACCACAAACAAATAAAATTAAAAGTTCAGCTCCAGAACTCTAGCCACAGTGCATGTGCTTGGCTTTGCATTTAGTGACAGCAGCACTCTGAACTTTGGGATTACACTCCATTCTCAGCAATTCAGCAAAGGTTTATGTATTGCATTGTAGCACTTGTTCCAGAAATAATTTGCATGAATCAGAACACCAGCCTTAAGAGATCACCTTACATGTTGCCTCAGACTCTTGTCTGGAGAGGAATGAAGAGGAAAGAAAAGGAAACATTACCCTGACAATGATACTAAGCGCTGTGTTTCAAGTGGTTGTTAAAGGCATCCTCTCTTTCCTCCCTTACTGGCACTGTTCTGTGACCTGGAAGCGAGGCCAGTCCTTCACTAAACCAACCATAAGTTCCAGTGAGCTGTGCTGTAACAAACAGTTACGAGGCAGTAATCTGTAGGTATTCGGAATTGAGGTTGCATCAGGTACATCTAAGTCACAGGTTGTAGGATTCTTATGTTTGCTTGAAATTTTGATCTTGTGATTTCCTTTAGCATGCTCTAACAGAGGTAAAAGGTTTTCTTGCATACATCTACTTAGAAATTAGAACTATAGTATTTTAATGAGTCCCAAGTAGCATTTCAATTTGCTGTTCTGTAAACTCATTTGTTAAGATGAATAGTCACTGAGTCACTGGTCACAAAAAAGTCTCATATAAAGGAAATGACAAAAAAGTAGAAAGAATATTTTTACTCTATTAAAATCATACATATTTTCTACTTGTTTTTCCACGTGACTAACTATCAGAGAGAAAACCTTTTTCATTTACAAACTGCAGCAGTATTTAAGTAACATAATAGAAATATATTCAGGTAATAATGAAAAATGTAACACTACAAAATTAGTAAATAGAAAAAATTACAAGTTTGTTTCTTGTAGGCTGTTTATGTTATTTAGGATTAGGAACAGGAAACACTTAAAACATCCTGTGTATTTTTGTATGACCTTGATTAAACAGTGTGAATCCTCCCTGTGCATTTCCCTTCATGACGACTGGAAATTACAATAATTAAATTTCCTCCTGGGCTGGATGATGAAGCTTTATTTAGTAAAGTCTTAAATATACTGTGGCATCCTTGAATGGAAAGAGCTACAAAATTCAAAATACACATTCATTTGAATCCATCCTAAAATTTTCTTTTTTTACTGATGCCCACAAACCATGAATTTATACCAATTGTATTTCACATCAGGAAAATTAAGACTTTTAAATAATATCACATCAAGTCCCATTTACTTTATGGCAGTTTTTAAGACAGTAAATTCCCTGCTGGTGAAGTGTGCTTTCATCCCTAGATCTTATACAGCATTTAACATACTTTTATGTTAATCTACAAAACATAAACAGAAACAATCAAGTAATACCTTGTGGTGAATTCTCTTGAACCAGAAGTCAAATATCTAGGGAAAACTAATGGTCAAGATAGAGGCATTCTGGTTCCACTAACGCTTGCGCAACGATCTCTTTTCTGCTAACTTGAAATGCTACAAAGATTGGATTCACCTTGTGTCTTCCAATCCCTAGTAACATTGAGCTGACTCTTACTCTCCTCTTTCAACCATACCAAAAATGACTCAACACTGTTTGGTGTTTCAGGGAAAAGGATGGAATTGAACTGACACGAGAAGAAACATTTAAATACCGATTCAAGAAAGATGGGAAAAAACAGTATCTAATTATTAATGAGTCAACCAAGGAGGACAGTGGACACTACACTGTGAAGACCAATGGTGGGGTATCAGTCGCTGAACTGATTGTGCAAGGTAGGCACAGGGAATGTCACAGAATCAGAGAAGCAGAAAAATAAGAACAGGCTGAAGGCAACCTTCTCCGGATAGTGCACAGTGGTAGCATAATCCTCCTGACTGGGAAAAAGAAGATGCAATAAGGGGCATAGGGTTTGATAATAAAGGCCTTGAGGAGAACTCAGACCTGTGTGCCAGATATAACAGATACTCTGATAACAACAGGTGCTTAGTTATCAGTCCTGTTAAAGCCCTGCATGCTGGGTATTTCCATTCATATTTCCTCCTTCCATAAACAACTGGCTCAGCCCTTGCCTCTTCTACTCAGTAAATCCACACCATCTACTTACAGAGCTATTCTGATTTTTGATGTGTGTGTTGATTATTCTCACGATATCAGAGAAAAAGCTGGAAGTTTATCAGAGCATTGCTGACCTGACAGTGAAGGCACGTGACCAGGCAGTCTTCAAGTGTGAAGTTTCTGATGAAAACGTGAAAGGAATCTGGTTGAAAAACGGAAAGGAGGTGGTCCCAGATGAGAGGATAAAGATCTCCCATATTGGCAGGTTAGTCTTGTTTCAGAAAGCAGGTACAGGCTTGGGTATTGCATTGCAATCCATAAGAATTGTTATCTCAGGGGATAGGAATATAAAGCAAGACTTTGTCCTATCTCGAGCTAAAGGGTAAAAAGTTTAGAAGCTTTCCTTATGCAACCAACATTTAGTGACAGACTTTTTTTTGGTACGTGTGTAATCTTTCTGAGTTGGTGCATTTTACATTGTTGGCTTCAGTGGTATATAAGCAAAAATAAATCTTAGTTTTCATTAGGATTACGTGGTGTTTTAGTATTCAAACAATCTAGAAAACACATTGTTGATAACTTTAAAACTAACAGTAGTGTTTAGGCAGAATATGTAGGTAAACCCTACAGAAAAATCGGCATTTATATTACCATATACAGTTGTGTAATTCTGTGCTCAAGTTTCCTAGGAGTCTAGCTACTAATGGAAATGGAGAACAAGAAGATTCAGCATTAAATGCTAGGTGAAGTCTTTCTTGGTACTCTTTTCTGTATTCTGTTTTGGATTTAAAACAATACAGAGATGGAGCATCACTTTTTACTTTGTTTAGTCAGAGTTATTGTCACAATCTGATCAAATGAAACCAGTCAGCAGTATTACAACTGTCCTTGTAATGGTAAAGCACTGGACTTGAGCAAGGAAACTGCTTCCTCTCTTCAAACTACTCTGCATCTACCTTGGCAAAAAAATCCCTTCGTAGACATAATGGTATGGATTTGCTTTAATACTGAAAGCAGAGCAGTCTACAGCCCTGGTGGTTGTTGACTTGTGTCATGGCAAGGGAAGAAGAAATAATAATTTCTGTTAGTATCCTGTAGCCTGCACCCTGTCTCTTGAGATAGCCCTGTTTCTCCTGGAAAGGTGAGGTAAGGGAGTGGAATATATTTGTTCATGTTTCCAGAATCCATAAGCTAATTATTGAGGATGTAACACCAGAGGACGAGGCTGATTATTCCTTCATTCCCCAGGGATTTGCTTACAACCTTTCTGCCAAGCTTCAGTTTTTGGGTAAGTTATCTCAGAATATGTAATGGGAATTCCTGAAGGATAAAACAGCGATATCAATCATGGTTATACCAGGAAAGAGAATGCAGATCCCTTTTCTGATACCTAAGTATAGGCACATTGCTTTTCCCTGTTATTTTGCATTACCACTATCACATTATTTTACAGAGCCTGTTTTTTAATTTATTGTATAAATCTGCTGATTGATATGCCTTATGGAGTTTCAATCAGTTTTAAAATTACTTTGTGGGTGCAGATGCTATGTAAATCCTGTTTTCTGATCTATTTCTCCTTCCCTGTCTCTTTTTTTCCCCCCCAGAGGTCAAGATAGATTTTGTACCAAGAGAAGGTAAGAACAGCAGTCATTATTTATATGCAAGTAAGAATGTTTTCAATAGCAAAGTAAGCAGTATAATTTTTCATTTTTAATTTAATGCATAAATATTCTTTTCTTTTTTGATTCAGATTACTCAAACTATATTTAAAACTTATTTTCTCTACCTTTACTATAGAACCCCCTAAAATCCACCTTGACTGCCTGGGCCAATCCCCTGACACTATTGTCGTGGTGGCTGGGAACAAACTGAGATTGGATGTTCCTGTATCAGGAGATCCAACACCCACTGTCATCTGGCAGAAAGTAAACAAGGTAATGTGCAACCTGACAGAGTGTCTGAGGCAAGTCACAACAGCAAATTTATTTTTCCTTCTCAAATCTTACTTTGGTTTACAGTTATTTAAAGTATTTTCATCTTACTTTTCATTTTGTTTTTAAACGTCAAGAAAAGAAATTAAATACCTGCACTGCAGCTGCTTGAGACTTAGCTGGTTTTGTGATTCATCCTGGACTGTTCCTTTTTTTGAACTGTTCCCTGGTTTTTTTAGTACTAAAGAAGGGGCTGAGTATATATGAGTAGATATATGTACATGCAGATAGAAGGATACCATACACATTTATTCTCTTCCTACCTCAGAGAAAAATAAATAAATTATGAGTCATCCCCATCACCTTCACCTGATAGAATGAACATGTTTTGGGGGTGGCAGCTTCTTTTTTTAATCTTTAACAAGGATTCTACAATCTGTGAAGAAAATGTCATCTTAGCAGACTAGTGGCATAAAACTGAATTTGGTATAATAAAAATAGAGGACACTTGCTATTTACCTTATCATAGCAATTACAAAACATCAGAGAAAGTATTTATGAGCTAGACTTAAAATGTTAAGTGAGCTTCCTTTCTGGCTATCTCAAAATATCCCCACCCCTCACCATCTGTGGGCTCTTGAGCTATAACTAGCACAAAACAGAAATATTTTGCATAACATTCTACAGCATCATTACACTTCCATATGTGTAGATATAGAAAAAATAATATTGCCAATTATGTTAATTCCCCCAATCTCCTATTTCTTCATGATTATGCCTCATTCTTGTTCAGGTTAGCATATTTAATAGCACTCAGAACTTTTTTTCTACAATACAGAATTAGTATGGAAACAAATAAGAAAAAAACAAGAAATTGACTCTTCTATAGAGAAGTTTCTCTGCTGAAATGATTATTGGGTATCAGACAACCTCTATACAGTGTTACTTCTGTGGTGTGAGGTCTCAATGTATGAAGAAAAGCAGCCAGCCTTGATTGAAGGATGTGTAATATATACTTACTAATGGAATTCTAAACAAAGAATAGCACAGCCTCAAAAGATGTTGTTCAATGAATGTTACAGACCTGACTGTATTTCTGAGTGTTAAAATATTTACATCAATTTACAATCCCATTGTTACAGAGAGAAGTAATCCTTATTTTTGTACTTACACATATTGAGTAACTAGTACCAGAGAACACAGACAGGTTCACAACCAGTTACAAAAATACTGCAGGAATGTCATGCTCCTTCCTTTGTTCCACTGCAAATCTGAGTTTGCTGACTTATCCTTCCCTTGATTCACTGCATTCTGATAAATCTTTTTCCATTTCTGCCTTTTTCTTTGGTTTTGCTAGATTTCTTTCCCAGGTCTGCTTGCTGCTTCACTTCGCTTTTCTCACACCTCCATATTCAACCCCCCTAACAAACTCTGCTCTGTCTTGCAGAAACAGCTTTACTGCTCTGCTCAGCCTTAGCTGACTTTCTGTGGTTTCTTTGCTTATCTAGAGAAACGACCTACTTCGAAACAGCGATGATTCCATGACTCCCTCAGAAAGCAGCAGTGATTTAAATACTGATAATAAGGTAAGTTCTTTATTATTTATGCAATCACACGAATGTGCTTAATTTTTTTCCACATAAAAGGTCATATTCAAAAGGAAATAAAATTTAAGTCAGTAGATATTAAAAATGGTGGCTCAAATAGCACATCAGGCCCCCTATCCTGCCTCACAGTGGTGATTACCAGACACCTGCTGGGCACAAGAGATCTGGTAAGCAATTTTAGAGTAAGAAGCTGGTTGAGAAAACCTTTCTAATCAACATCACAGGGTGGCTGGGTTACAAGGAATCAAAGCAGTTATTTGAAAACTCTTTTAGATTTATGTGTCATTTTTTTCCCCTCAGTAACCTGTAAGCTTCAATAATAACTAGGACAAAACCTTACAGGACACCAGGACAAAACCTTACAGGAAAGATGACAATGGGTCAAGAGAGTGGATGGAATATAAAGCAGTGAAACAGGACTCACTTTGCAGCAACTTTCATTTTTCACATAAATTACTTTTCTCTTGATAGAGTAAAAAATATTTTACATTTATTATATAGCAATAAAGCATTCTGAGGATTAGGATTCTGCTGTGCTAGTCACTAGTTGGATATGTATTCTTTCTAATGGTTCCTGTTCTAAATCTAAAGATACATAGGCACATAAGGAAGAAAGGAGTGTATTACATACGTACAACTAAATTGTAGTCATTTTGTTTAGATTTTAGCAAAAAGTGGAAGGTTTCCCCATATGACATTATTGAGTGGCAGAAATCACACTGATGCCATTAACATTTACAAGAAACTTACTTTAATTTATACAATAACCAACTGCTGTGCATGAAACTCTTTACAGTGATGCTAGCAGCTATCCCAAGTAGGAATTTCCAGAAGTATTTAACAACTTCTTTGAAACACAACTGGGTTTGTGCAACTAGTGGTGAATCTTAACAACCTGCAGACTTTCAGAACCAGTTCTCCCAAATGTTATTTATGTGAGCTAACCAGTCTATATTTTCTCTCTTCTAACATTTTGAAAAATGTTATAGCTTTTCAATAATTATTATAATATTCAATGATTTGTAGTTTTTCACCAGCTTACACACAGACTCATCAGGCTGTCCCTGGCACAACTTGCAATGATTTTATCTGTCACTTTCACTGCCCACAGCTCCTGTTTGAATCTGAAGGCAGAGTCCGTGTGGAGATGCATGAAGACCATTGTGTCTTCATCATTGAAGGGGCAGAAAAGGAGGATGAGGGAGTATACAGAGTTATACTTAAGAATCCAGTTGGAGAAGATAAGGCTGATATCACAGTCAAAGTTATTGGTAAGTGAGGGAAAGAAACAACCAGAGCATGAAAGAATCTTGAGTTTGCTGAAACTCACCCTTCTCCAAAACTGATACAAGTTCTGACTTTAGGTTTAGAAAAATGGGAAAGGATCCTAAAGAGAGGAACATTATCAATCATAAATCTGGCAGAAGTATTTTTTCAGAGGTTGTTGCCTTCTGTGTGAAAAGTTAAGAGAACAACTCCCAGTAGTAATCCATGTATTTCCTGTTTCAGGTGATCCTATCATTTTATGGATGACATTCCATTCTGAAGTACATGCTTCATGCTTGTCTGAGATAAGAAAATTTTCTAGTCATTTTGTTGTGGGTTATATTTTTAAGCAGAGATTATTTCATTCTATAAGCAGTAAATGGTTAATGGAATAAAGAAACATAATGCATGTGACAGAAGATAAACAGATTGACAGACTCTTCAATGAGTCACAAAAGGCCTGGGAGGAATATGATTTTGAGGCAGCAAATTTTATAAATTTTTCATAATATTTAATTTTCTTGCACACATAACAAAAGGACAAGTTATAAGCAAATTAGAAATGATAAAATTACTTTCACCTGCAGTATTAAAATTTAGAATTGCTTGGTAAATACTAATTTTCCTTCCATCTTTTATGAATACTAAATCAGCATATTTGTTATGAATATCTCCTAAGTGACATAATATGTGAGACATGCAGTCATTGTATTTTATAAAGTTTATTCTAGAGAAAATAGGAAACCCTGGAGCAAGCTGCATCTTACAGAATAGAATTACCTCATTACCTTACATTTCTGCAAAAATTTTATTATGCCTAGGAAGAAAAAGGGAGCTGAATAATCAATGGTATTTAAAGGAAACCAACCTAACAAAGAAGCATCAAAGGGCAGGATTCCCTTTAGACTAAGTTATTACATTTTGGTTGTACCCATTGTTGCCGTCTGACAAAGCTGTATCACAGAGTCACAGAACAAATTTGGTTGGAAAATATTTCTGATAGCATCAAGTCCGACCTATGGCCGAACACCACCATGTCACCTAGACCAGGCACTGACTGCCACATCCAGTCTTTACATAAACACCTCCAGGGATGGTGATTCCCTGGGTGGCCCAGTCCAAAATCTAATCACCTTTTCTGTGAAGAATTTCTTCGTCATGTCTAACCTAAACCTCCCCTGGTGCAGCTTAAGCCTGTGTCCTCTCATCCTGTTGCTGGTTGCCTGGGAGAAGAGGCCAAAACCCGCCTGGCTACAGCCTCCTTTCAGGGAGCTGTAGAGGGCAATAAGGTCACTCCTGAGCCTCTTTTTCTCCAGGCTGAACACCCTGAGCTCCCTCAGCTGCTCCTCATGAGACACATGCTCCAGAGCCTTTCCAAACATCATTGCCCTTCTGTGGATGTGCTCCAGCCCCTCAGTGTCCTTCGTGTAGTGAGGGGCCCAAAACTGGACACAGCACTTGAGGTGTGGCCTCACCAGTGCTGAGTACAGGGGACAATCCCTGCCCTGGCTCTGCTGGCCACACTAGTGCTGATCCAGGCCAGGATGCCACTGGCCTCCTTGGCCACCTGAACACACACTGGATCATGTCCATCTGCTGTCAACCAGCACCCCCAAGTCCTTTTCCACTGCACCACTTTCCAGCCACTCTTCCCACAGCCTGTAGTGCTGGAGGGGGTTTTTGTGGCCAAAGTGCAGCACCCAGCACTTGATCTTGTTGAACTTTATGCCATTGGCCTTGGCCCATGATCCAGCCTGTCCAGGTCCCTCTGCAGAGCCCTCCTGCCCTCCAGCAAATCAACACTCTGACTCAACTTGGTGTCATCTGCGAATTTGCTAATGGCAGATTCAATACCCTCATCCAGATCATCAGTAAAGATATTAAACAGGACTGGACCCAACACTGATTCCTGGGGGACACCAGTAAATCAATACCATACAGAAAAAAAAAAAAAGTGTTAAAAATATTTCATTTACTTGCATAAAGAAATTGAAACAGTAACAACTCTTGTTCATTCTCACACTTTCTTCAGATGTTCCTGACCCTCCAGAAGCTCCCACAATCAGCAACATCGGAGAAGATTACTGTACTGTGCAATGGCAACCCCCTAAATACGATGGTGGGCAACCAGTACTTGGTAAGGAGTCCTAAAACATGAAGTCCCCTGCAGCTTTGCTTATATTTTTTGCTGCTCCTTTGAAGTGGCACAGAAGAATTCTCTGTGTTTAGACACAAGGAAGGCTGACCCTCAGATAGGAGCTGTTCTGACGCGTTGAACCTTCCAGCCGGTCTAGGTGCTGTGCCTCCAATTTTGAGGAGAGAGTGCCCCCTGCCTGTGCGATTTGAGCCAGAGAAGTATTTCAGCGAACAAGTTACCAAAGCACGAGAAGGTGATACAAAAAATAGCTAAAGCTAAATATTCCCATTCAAGACTGAAATTTTAGGTCAGTATACAGGCCTTTGTACTTACCTGGGAATATCAAAACAGATCTGTGGCCACCTCAGTCATCAACTCCAGACATCTACAGTCACAGGCAGTCATGCAACACATGTTTTATAGTGGAAAACTACTTCATAATTCTACTTCATATAAAACAATGGGTCATAAAACAGTTTCAATCATTTTCACGACCTTAAAATCTGTACTAAAAACTAGAGTGCAAACTTATCATGTGATGCAGGAAATGAGCCAGCATAATCAAGATTATCACTGACACCATTTTAAGTTCTCCACAGAGCATGATGAGTTTTAGATAGAACACTCTGCGATCCTCAGAAGAAAAAGGAAATAATGCAGGGTCTTGACTAATTTTAGGGAAAAAAATTCCTCTGGAGTCCATATCTAGCAATTTTTTTAGTAAAGATCTCTGGAGCTTGAGTTTCTTTGAAAAAAAAAATACATTGTAAGCTATATGGACTCCCATGGGGATGTCAGGGCTAGAAATGGCTAAAATTCTTTTAATCTCCTGAATAGTATCTGGAAGAGAGAGTTTGTATTTGCTTTTGGGTGTTTGGACTTCATTCATTTCCACAAGATCTATCTCATTTAAGTGAAAGAATTCACCTGTGCAGGAATAAACAAGGTACTGCTGGGCCAGTGCTTTGTGGTTTCATCTATTCTGACAGCAAGCAAGCAAGAAATCATCAGTTTAAAATATTATGTGCAAAGATATTTACCAGTAGCTGTGTCATTACCACAGGCAACCCCCACCTCACTGTCTATACAAAGCCCATGATTTTGTTTTACAGTATTTTCAGGGCACTTATTTTGAAAAGTTCTTTGCTTTGTTTTCACTGTCCAAGGAAGGATTTTGTTAATGTCCCACTAAGGACCCTTTGCACCACCTGAGGAGGTTCCTCAGTTAGCACAGGGCTGCACTGCTGGCAGAGCTCCAATAAAATATCTGCAGCAGGGGGAGAGGAAAAGCCAAGATGCAGCACTACCCATTCAAACAGAGCTTTAAAAGCAAGTTAAAAAGGCAGGGAGGAAAAGGCATACGCATTCTTATCTGTCTTCATATTGTTACAGATGGCATTGTAGGCAGTCAGATACAGTCTTTATTAGCTATATCCAACAGATATAAAAAAGAAATTCACACCCCATCTTCACTTCACCTTTCCTGGGGTTTTGTGTGCTTTTTATATTACTAAAACAGTATCTTTAACTCTCACACATTCGGTGCATTGGGGAAAATAATCTGCTTTACCAAATGTCAAAAATATGACCGGTATTGTCGTTTTACCTCCTTTTTGCTTGTTTCTTTTTAATTGCAAATATCTTCATTTTGACATTTATGTGCTTAACACTGCTTCTCTATAATGGCAAAAAAACCCCAGAAACTGAGTTGATGAAACTTCTCTCAGTCTCATAGACCCTGCTGACGAGAGAAAAAAACAGGAACAGACCAAAGGAACCATAGGTTTTTTGCTTACAGCATTTAACCGTGAAAGCTACTGAAAACAAGCATGCAGGGAGTACATCTTTATGCACTTAAAGTGATGATACAACCTGTCAGCTTAAAGATACTTTCATTATCTTTTCTCAGAACATTCTGTAGACTCCCATGCTCTTCTTGCATTTCAGCATTGACAGGAAAGGCTGCTGATGCAAGGTGTTTGTGCCTAGAGCATACCAGCAAATCAAATGTGCCTGTCATTCTCCTCATCCCTTGAGACACCAAAAGTGTGAATCATAGCTCCCAGGTGTACCAAAGGGACTTTTGCAACTTTGATAGCCATGACCTTGGTGAGCAGCAGGGACTGAATCACACCCCGGCATGGCCCAATTTTAAGTCCTTGCTATGGACTTTACACTATTGTAGCTGACCATTGCTACAGACATCTGCACAGACCTCTGTAGTCTGTGGGTAGAAACACACCTATACAATACACCCAAATACACAGCACGTGCACATGGCTATTCAGTGTATTCTCTGATTATTCATTCTGTGGTTAAAACATGGATAGCTTTCATAGCAAAGTTTGTTTAAAAGAAGCCTAAGTGGATCACATCCAGTCACACTCTCTGCAACACAGAGGAGCAGCAGAAATTTAGTACAGCTAAATGGAAAGTAGTCCTTTGTAGCAGGTCAGCTGGAAAATATCTGACATGTACGTTTCCAATGTGATATACAACCATCCTCTGTATTAAGCATCAGGAATTACAGATTCCATTCCCACTTTTGGGAAATGAGAAGTTTATCATTTATACTGATAATCCAGCCTCACTTAGTCATTCTGGAAAACAGAATGGTAGCATTGGAAAGGGTATGGACGTTGAGGGTGCAGCAGAGAAGTGCTAAGACATGGATTCCAGGCATACAGATGGCACCTTAAGCTGTACTACAGATTTGCTCTGCAGTGCACCCGGCTCTCTTTGTTCTCCATTATCATACAGGCTTTGCTTCCCAAGGAAATCAGAGCAAGAAAAATGGTGAGCGGCCATATCTCGCTCACTGTGGGGCTGAAGCAAGCAGAGATCTGCATTGTCTGGGAAGCATTCTGCATTTCCACCACTTTGCAAAGAACACAGAGATCTAGCATCAGTTATTTGATAAAACATTAATTTAGAAAAAAAAGGAATTGTCAAACTGTTCTTAATTTCTTGTGGGGGATTTATGCTGTTAGTCAAGGTTAGTGAATTGCAGCAGAACAGAAGAAAGAAATTAATTTTTAAAATCTACACCTCATCTTATACATTTCAAGGAAGTTTCTCTTTCACTTAAAAGGATTTTCTTTTTTCCCTGCATGTGAGATAACAATTTCCAGTTCTTTTACATCATAACAGCTGCTCTTTCCAGGCTATATTTTAGAGAGAAAGAAGAAGAAGAGCTATCGATGGATGAGACTGAACTTTGACCTTTTAAAAGAGCTAACCTATGAAGCCAAGCGAATGATTGAAGGAGTGGTTTATGAGATGCGGATTTATGCTGTGAATTCTATTGGCATGTCCCGGCCCAGCCCTGCCTCACAACCCTTCATGCCAATTGGTGAGTTCTGAAACTCCATGGTATTTCTGGGATAAAACCAAGACAGGACAATTTTGACCTCTTCTGTTCAACTGCTCTTACAGCTAAAAAGAACGTGTTAGGAAAGAGGCTATCAACCATCTCTCTATTCTATATTTAATCAACCTTTTCCTTTGTAATGCTCCTCTTCTCTATCTCTCATTCCTCTTCCTGAAGAGCACAGAGGTTCCAGTTTCATGAAATTGCTGATGAATTTCTAGTTGTTATAATTAGAAGTGTGAGAGTCAAGCTGGATCTGAAAAGGAGGAGAACTAATTGACAGAGATTTCCCTGTCCCTCTCAGCTTCTCCCATTCCCTTATGGGTGCAAATATCACAGTATCCCGTCCAGTACTCCCTTAATCCCGGCCCTCTCCACAGCTAAAAGGATAGATGATTAAGAAAATATTTGAGGAATGATTTTCTATAAATAATCCTTCCCAACACAGCAGTGCAGTGTCTCCTGCAGTCCCTGAGCAAGGAGCAAACTAAGGGAGTCCTCAGGAAGCCTGCCTGCTAAGACTTTTAGGGAGAAGACCAACAAAAATACAACTAGCTGGAGATTAAAATGACTAGAGTTTCTAACTCTACAAATAACAGCGAAGGGGGACAGCCTGCTGAAGGAGATAATGTAAAAGCAGATGATGCAGTGAAGGAGTCAGAAGGAAAGGCTGAACTGCAAGAAGGGTCTCTTAATTCTGGATTTCAAACACACAACGGCTGGTCTGCAACAAAAGAGGTCAAACAAGAGCCATCAAGTGGAGCTACTGAAACAAAAGGTCCAAAGTTTTCATGGGATAGGCAGAGTTTTACTTGATTAAGGATAAAGTTCACACTTACTTCTTCAGAGAAGAGGTTTGGGGTTTTGATCGTGTACTGTGTGGTTGTGTATGCTCCCAATTGCATTTGGCTCCTGTGTGCTGTCCTTGCTACCATGTGAATACAAAATTTTTTGACAGTTACAGAAATGAAATTAGGTGATATTTTTGTGGTCTTGTTGGTTTTGGTTTTTTTTAAATAACTTTGGGGTTGATTAAGATTGATTTCCATCAGTTCCACAATTTGTGAACCTGTATTTAACTAACTTTGTAAAATCCGTTATTTTGAAAAAGTTGTTTTCTTTTTGCTTTTTGGTATCAATTACTTCACAATAACATTTATGTGTATTTTGGATCCTCTAGTAAGGGCTTTTCTTGATTATTTTTTAATTAATAGATAATAGTCATGCTGCAGAAGACTGCATTTAGCTAGTGGTCTTCCTGAACTCTGGGTTTATAAAGAGTCATGACACACTTGTTCTGAAGATATATGAAAAAGCTGTATCTAAATCAAATTAAAATTTTTCAGCCCCAGAATATTTTTCTCAAGTATGTCTCTGTTACAAACACACAAATCAGAAGTAGTGTTTCTGTAAACATGTAATCATAACTTTTGGTCGTTTTCTCCACTGTGTGAGTGAAGTGAAATTTAGCCACTGTGAATTTGGTCCTCTGACCATGTGAATTTTGTCCAGTTACAATCAGGGTGTAAGTACAGAATACAAAAGGTATGTATTTTCATTTCTAAACTTTTCTACAGACTTATGATGACAATTTGGCTCCCTTCTACAAGTCTTCTTTTTTCAGTGGCTTTTCTCGTAAGGGAGCATCTGTGAATAGGAACTACTATCAACCTCTTGTTCCCCTTCCTACTATAGGAATCTTATGCTGTGCTTTTATTAAATGTAAAGGTGTTACACTTTACAACTGAGCTTCAGGTAGATTTATTTAATTAAAATAGACAGTGGCACATAAATCAGCTGTCAATCACTCCTTGTACAGCCTTTGAATTCTCATAGCTGTATTGCTATTTCTCAGAATCTACTTCTCCGTATTTCCTTACAGCTCCTCCAAGTGAACCAACCCACTTTACAGTGGAAGATGTTTCTGACAGCACTGTTTCCTTGAAGTGGAGGCCCCCTGAGCGGATTGGAGCCGGGGGATTAGATGGTTACATTGTGGAGTACTGCAAAGATGGATGTAAGTAAGCATGAGTACTAGGCAGCAGCAACTGAACATTTTAAAAATGCTACAATTGCGATAACTTCACCTCAATACACTACCAATAACCTAACCATATCCAGCATGATCAAATTTTAGTCTATGTCTAACATCCTGGCCAACCATCACCATACTCGCTACAATGTGACTGTAAAACCACGGAAGTCACATCCATAATGTCACCTTCACAATCATCACAAACTTTAATACACGTAATACAAAAAGATTATTTTGCTGCTCTATAGACATTACTATACTTCTGTATCATTCATGAATTGCATATTCCTTAAGACAGATGTAATAACATGATTGTGACAACATCAGTCAAACTTTAAAGTAACCATTACCTTACCTCATTTAATATTTATGCTGGTAATAAAGAGTGTAACAGCACCATATCTACAAAATTCAATGTTCTGTGATGCTACCACATAATACTTATGTCGTAAAAGTCAAACAAATTTATACTCACTTTAATATTGACATTTTCCCTGACATTAGGTGTGATTGCCAAATAATCTAAACTAGGGGGTTTACAGGGCATAATTTATCCAGAAATAATTTATAATATAAAAATAATTTATAGTCTTTAATGAGGCATCACTATGGAATTACCAAATTCTCTATGTCATTGTCATAGCAGAATGATTTTATCAGTCATATTTCTGTGCTTTAGAATAAGGAAGCACTAAGAATTCTGTTCTACTGTGTCAATTGAGAAGTAAATAATAAATTCCAACAGTTATGTGCCCTATTATTGTTTTCAGCATATGTGGCTCTCACTGATCTGTTTGGACAGCCACAGAAGGTATATTTACTCCAAGAAAAAAAAATTAAATTAAGGCTTCACTTTCTTGCTAAAATTACTTCCAAAATTCTACCCCTTCCCACGTAGTAAAAATAAATGTCAAGAAGTCCCACAACTCTAAGCTCTATTTAAAAAATGTCAAAGGAACTGCCCAAAGATGATTCCCTTATTCTTAACTATTTTGAATAACGAAGTGTAGAGATTCCTTAACTCCATGTATACACATCTCCTTGATCCAGAGTTCTGCTTCCAACTTATTTCATTCCCTTTTAAGTGTGGCATTGTAACTTGAATTCATTTTACCCTAACACAAATTTACTTTCGATTGCAAAAAAGGCATCACTTTGGAAAAATAATGTATTACTGCAATATGCAAATACTGTACTTGCAGCTACAGAATGGATTCCTGCTCTTCCTGGCCTAACCGAGCGCACATCTGCGCTGATTAAAGATCTGGTCACGGGGGACAAACTTTATTTCCGTATCAAGGCTGTAAATTTGGCTGGAGAGAGTGGAGCAGCAACAATAAAAGAGCCTGTTACTGTTCAAGAGATCCTGCGTGAGTATCTATACTGAACAAATCTTATTCATTTATTTCCTCTGGCCAAAATTCTGCCTTTATCTGAGAATAACACCCAAACAGCTCTTCCGCTTTGATTAGGTGCCCATTGTCTTCTGACTCTGAGAACATCTCTACATCATCCAGGTCTTATATTTGTAAAGCATAGCTCTTAAAATAAAATTCTACTTCTTACTTTCAAAAATATGGACATTTCACCTCTTGCAATGACACTGTCAGCATTTAAGAAACATTTTTTTTAAATTTACCTCTCTGCTTGAAAAGCTGCTACATTACTGCAAAATGACTGTGTTGGCTACAGCAAGAGATCTATTTACTTCATTGTTGTAGATTATTAATTACCACCCTGTGTATCACCCAACAGCAGTAGATTAAAATTCATTTGACTGGAGTCCAAAAGACATCGAGAGTTGCTAATAGTGGATTCCTCAACCTTGGCTCACACGAAGTGTCTGCCAGAGTCTCACTGGCAGTAAAATGAGCCAATGTAAATAAAACAATATTTTAATGCATCTCAATACCAAATGGTCATGAAGACAGATACTCCAACTGTATGTTAAGAAATTCCTTAAGCAAAAGACAGGGAAAAGAATAAGGATCAAAAGGAGAACATAGAAAGCTTTCCAGTGAGGTAGAGGGAAGCAGAGACTAGATGAAAAAAACATGCAGTAAGGTCCCTTTTTTGTTAGTGAAAAGTAAGATGCTACAATGAGATTCCACTACATTCATCTCAGGCAAAGAACTGTAACTGAATGACTGTAGAAAGATAAAGGAATCCATCAGTTGCTCTGCTTTCTGAGTATGTACACAAATATCTCCAATTTACAAGGTGCTGGAGTATCAATACAGCAATAGATAATCATAATCTGTAATCACTCTTTTACTCCAATACACCCTTTGTCCCATCCCATCTACTGAACTGAACAATTTCTCCGAAGAAACAAAGTCTGCATAGAAGACTCACATCCAACAGAAGTTACTCAAATTTGGCATTTCAGATGTGACACGTTTTCACAAATCCAGCTGTCACTGAAACATGCTCAGCTGCAAATATATAACTGAGACTTGATACTAAATTCGTATCCAGTGAACAAGTACATTTGAAACTACTTAGAGACTGAGCTACTCCCTAAAAATATAAACAGTGTTTCCACAATTTTCTTATCCTTACAATCATCCAAGTCTCTTCTCTTTGCTGTTTTGCGTTATTTGTGCTATATTAAATGTTGCATATTATCAAAAGTTTTGTATTTAGTGTACTAATGCTTAACTGCAGAGCGTCCCAAATTCTGGCTGCCACGCCACCTCAGACAGACTCTGGTGAAGAAAGTGGGTGAGACAATCAATATTGTGATCCCTTTTCAGGTATGTATCAGCTTCAATTTTGTCGTGGTTATTTACCATTACTTACCTAAAGTAGTTTCCCTATTGCAAGTTCCCATTGCTTCACTGTTTCAGCAGAATTACATAAGTAAGGCTGATGATTCATTAAACCCTCTCAAATTCGAGGAGGGGGAGGGAATCACTCTTTTTTCAGTCATAATTTTTTTACAGTCAGAGTTTCTTCCTTATTCCCACCTTTTGGCGAAGAAGAAATAGTGGTGTAAGTAAATCAAGCCCATTCTAGCTTATTGAGCGCAGGATGCACCTTAGAGAGAAGCAGACAAAAGTGTGAGAATCCAACTAACTACTCTTCTGGAGTATAAGGTATATGATGTCACTGGGAAACTTCTTTGGGAATAGTGTGTGTGTTAATTTCTGAAAGGCCGCCTGCAAAAATTAGGGTTTGCACATAAACAGAAGATTCGGTTTAGCCCTGTGCAGAATCTGAGTGTGTGTACAAAGAACAGCTTGGGCATTATTTTACATGAGCTGAAGGTATGAAAAACAGAGCATGATGAGGACTATCAAGGGTGCATGTATGTACCTACACTTCACTAAGGCATGCACAAAACTGCTAAAATACACACAAAGACTGACCTAACCAGTTACCTCATCCTGGCATTTTCTAGAGCTGTACAGGCATCTATCTGACCATTTGTAAAACGCTACATTTTTTCAGATGCAAGACTATCATGTCAATAGAGGCAAGAATTAGTGTGTGTAAGGAAAAGGTTTTCTAAGGGAGACACAGCAAAAGAAATTGCAAATTACAGACTCTGGCTCTGACAGACATATCCTCAGTAATAACAGATACATCACTTCATGAAGTCCTCAGTTAAAATTTCAAGACACTGAAATTTCTCTGCTGTCCAGGATTGACATGTATGGAAATGTAATCCTGTTATTAGTGAAGAGCTTTGAAATTCTCATATAAAAGATGCTGGAGATACGCAAAACATTTTTTCCACAAGGGAGACTTACATGCACACATCACCTATATTCTTTTGTTTGAGCAGTACCAGCAGGGGAAAAAAAAAATTATTAGAGCAAAATCTATGTAAGCTTAAAGGTACATGTCTTTTTGCCCTATGGTTACTGGGTTACATGAAAAGTTGCTTTCCTCACAAAGATCTATCTGATTAGTACACAATTGCCAGCCCATGAATGGAGTAACTTTCTTGAATTGCATGCTTGAATTATTTCAGCATAATCACAAGGCTATTTTTTTCTTTCACATTTCTTATCTCCAAAATTGCTAAAATGACTTTTTCGCTGATGTCTAGCCAAACACAGAATCCAAAATTTGTACATCTGGTATCTCTGAGTTACATAGTTATTAAAAAACCTAAAATGAATAGATATTTTTCCTGCTTTGATGTCCAAGTTGAAGAAAAATTGCAAAAATTTGACAAGCTGTCCCATAAGCAGGAGAATAAACTTTAGCATTTTAGAGATTTGTGTCTTATGTCCCCTTGTGCTGGTTTTCACTGGGCAGAGTTAATTTTCTTCGTGGAAGCTAGTATGGGGTGATGGTTTGAATTAGTGCTGGAAAGAGTACAGATAATTTAGGGGTATTTTAGTTATTGCTGAAAGCAGTGCATACACAGAGCAAAGGCCTTTTCTGCTCCCCACAAGTCTGTGCCAGGAAGGGAGGTGTGAAACCAAAACACCCCCATATCACCACCTTCCCAGCACATCCAGCCACCTCCTCTGCTGAGAGCAGCCTCCCTGCAATATTCCCAGAGATTTGCCTGTTCTTTTCCCTGCTCCCCTGGGGACTCCTAACTGACACGTCCTCAGTTCCCTGGCCAGGGTAAGTACATGTAGCAACTAATCCAGAGCTTCACTTAATCCCGCCCCATCATTCAGCTGTTGCCAAACAAAATAGATAAAGATGGAGTTTTCCCTATTTTTCCTCAGTGGGGACACTCACTGAGGTTTTGGCATTTCACCCTGTCCTCAATTTTCCACAGAACTGTACTAAGCTAATCTTAGAGATTTCTAGTGCTCTGCCAAATTTGGCCAAATTGAACCAATTGATTGACAACTTATTTGAGTAGCTGAGGGACGAATCATGTGCTGGTATAAACTCTTGTCTCCTAAAGGTAAGGCTAACAAAAAAGGCTAAAATCTATCCATCAACACCAGATTTTACTCTGAGAACAAAGCCAGAGGACGTTAGTTCAATAAGTATTTTTTGAGTGAATTAAATTTGTCATAGTTTGAATTGCAGCTTTCACAGTATGAAGAATTGGGGCTATAGCTATTTAGAATATGTAAAACTGATGAGCTTTCAAAAAAAAGCAAATAAAAAAGAACTTTTCCTTTACATTTTGAAAAATTTTAAGTCACTGACCATTAATATTGCAGAAGACTCTGAGTAAATACAGTATCTATTGTCTAATGAAAGTGGAAGTCAGTGTCTTCTACTATTTACAGTCTCTGTGCAACCTTTCCAGTGACCTCTGTGGTCACTATAGTGAAATTCTGTGAAATACATCATCAAGGTATCCTGGGCTTAATGCTACTGGAAAATCTATTTAAATCTTTAGATCAAAATGTCCAGAAAAGAAAGTAAAACATCATTAGTAACCCTTTTTCTGTTGAGTACATTAAGCAGGTGGAACATTCTGGTGAAAGAAAGAGAATCAACACATTCTTGCTTCAAAATTACTACATGGCATGTGATTGGAGAGATACGTGCTATTAGTGGATAAAATTCACAGTAGTACTGTGCAGTCCTTTTGTTCATCATATATGTGTGAATATAAATATCTAAGAGCATTTAAATTCATTCTTCCCTGGCTGTGAACTCCCTGAGGTTTCTCTGGGGTGCTATTTAGCCACTCTGTCACTCACTGTTCTGTCTCAGATTATCTATTACACATTGCAGAAATCCAATCCGCTGACATATGTATTAGTAACATGCTTTCTATCTGTTTGTGCTTTTCACAGTCTATAAATATAAGAGTATATGAAAACCAACACTTTGAACACTTGCAATCTCTCACTGGCACTCACAACACCTCAAAAAAGGAGGTGCTGTGAGTGAACCTATCTGATCAACCATGCTAGAACACCAGCAGCAACAATCTTCTAATCAGTCTGAAAACCTGCCAAGTATTTGTCGTGACAAAGTAGAAATTTAAATAAATGCCCATCAAACTATACTATTTAAGCAGATTATTTGTATTTTGAAAGCATTCCCTAGCCAAATTTTTCAAGGGGGATCCTCATATCACTTTAAAATACACACATATGTGGGAAGTAAAATAGAGTCAGTTCTTGTCAAGTTCACCAATAAGAAGACATAGATATGGAAAATAAAACACGAAACAACCCAAACCCTTTTACTAGTTCTAGAATTTCTACTATACATTCCAGCTGAAAAGAAGAAGCAATCTCTTGCTCTAATAGGTTTTTGTGAGGGTGCTATGAAATAAGACCAGGGCAAAGGTACACTAGAACAGGACAAAACTATCTTGTATCTATTATTTCAGAGCTACAGGCCTGAGGTGCTCTTAACTATGCTACTTGTCAGAAAGCCGTAAGAAAATATTTTACCAGATAGAGAAAATGGAAGATCTGAAAACATTTCTCATTCAAGGTGTATATCAGCCTTGATGTAAAATAAATTACATCTGATGAGTTTGAGAAAAGAACATCTATGAACGAATAGCAATTTCTAGATGGTTTAGACATACTTTAAGTATAATTTTGGACAGATCTTGGCCTGAATCTTAAAAAAGGTGAAGTATTTTTCTTAATACCACTGGAAAAAAACCATGATGCTACACAGACTTTCTGAGTAAATACCAGACAAACCTGAAATAAAGGTGTAGCAATGCACAAAGATTCATTATTATTCTGCCTACCTTCAGGCACCAAAGCCAAGAGTCTGAGTACCTCAATCTCCCTCTGTAAGCTGAAGGAAAAGATAGTCTTTCAGAATATGTTCCAGACATCCAGTGGATTGAGGAGCCTTTTAGAGCTGCTTTCTCTGCTGTTTACTGGAGGCAGAGTGTCCCAATTTCAGTGCCTTAGACTTCAGCTCCAGGGCAGCCTAAGCAGAGCTGACTGCTGGCTTGCAAGGTCCTGCTTTCCCTCCCCACCCATTTGAGCTACTCCAGGCCCGTGCTGCACTGTTTCACCTCAGTAATCTGGCAGAACCTCAAAAAAGCCCACTGAGTTACTTTCTGTTGGATTAACACACTAAGTAAATACACTATGGCCATTTTCTATTTTCTTGGATTCCTTGTTTGCAGTTGTACTGTGGAAGTAGCACTCCAACAACTTTCGAAGAATTAAATAGTACTTACCATTTTTGCTGCAAATGGCTGGATGACAGTGATGCAAACCACTGATATCTCACTGATTCCACAATTCCATCTTCAATGCGGGCAGCAACACCGACTGCTTAGGTCGACAGTCACCAAAACAATTTTGCAGTGCAGAAAGAATTATACAGTAAATTTCACATCCCAAGACTGCAAGATGATAATAATTTTTCAAGAGATCTTAAAAATGCCTAGGGACAGAGCACCAACTCTTTTAAGAAAGGGAGAAGAAGTGGAGCAGAGCTAATAAGTCCTCAGGTGCGTCAGGGTTCTGCTAATAGCAATCAGAACAAGTCAGATCACCTGTTGCCTTCACTGAGGCCTGGGAAAGAGTACCAGACCAGCACAAGAATAGTATTTCTGGATTTGTTCTCAGTATCAGTTCAGTCTCTAACTAAATGGCATCCTCAGAGCATGGTGCTACTAAACCAGACAGATGGGAGCAAATATTTGTCTGGAATAAAACAGGAATTGTAGAGTATTTAGAGTTTACTATCTCAACTCTGTGTATTATATTAGGCTTTCTAGATTTATATATCACCAAGAGAAAAATGGAAATCCACTAAAGCCTAAAAAAATAAAAATTCCTTTTTTCTCTCTCTCTTTAGGGTAAACCAAGACCCAAAATCACCTGGCTGAAAGACGGTCAAACTCTAGACTCCAAAGACGTGGGAATTCGGAACAGCAATGCAGACACAATCCTTTTCATCAGAAAGGCAGAGCTTCATCACTCAGGAGCATATGAAGTCACTCTTCAGATTGAAAACATGTCTGATAAAGTTGCAATAACAATACAAATCATAGGTAAGACCCTGACAACATCAGAATCAAGCAGCTCATACAAAACAAACTAGTGGCCAGACTGAGGCAACCCAAAGATCCAACTACCTCAGAATCCCTTCTCTTTCAATGGTTGGTTGCAGATGAGCAGGACAATGCTCACAGCAGGGCCAGCATGTGACCATATTTTCCTACTATATTTTCCCTCCTTGAAATTATCTGTGTCTTAGAGACTTTCAGAGGATGAGGGATATTCTGTGCGTTCCATAAATCTTCGGTGATTTTCTTCTCGCCTAATTTTATCCAGTCTGTATTTTAATCCAGGTCTAGTTTGAGAATCCAAACATCTTTTCATAAGTAATTTCAGTTTCAGTACATATATCTATTTGTTTTTATTTGAGTCTGTCTCCTGACAGTCTCATTTGACATCCATACAGTTTTGTATCAGAAAAAAACCATGAATAATGTAATCATTCAACTTTTCCATGTTACTCATGATTTTATAGCCTTCAGTCACACTCGCCTCAGTTAACTTTCTCAAGTTTTACACTCTTCATTTTGATTATTTTCAAACAGATGCCATTCCATATCTTTGATCATCCTTATCAATCTTCTTTCTACCACTTTGAGAGAGAGAAAGAATTTGAGAGTTCTGGTATTCTCAGGAATAGCCATATTGCACTCAAGGAAGGAAATATGAATCTTGGAATGGATGTACCCCTATATGGGTTTTTTTCATTAGATAAGGACAGTGAAGACAAAATCATTGCCATAATATACCTCTACTGTTCCAAAAATTAGAAGGCACGGTCCTGCGAATTTGGAAAATACACATGTAATGCCTTACTCCGTTAAGAGTGTCTAGTTAGTGTGAGGCTTATTCTCTATTACACAATTTCCAGTCTGTTTTCTAATGTCATTTTAAAGGAATGCATTGCCAAATTTCCATAACTTCTGTTGGGATTATGTGAGAGATATTCTGAGATCTTGCCTACTCAGATTTCATTAATGTTCAGCCAGAGCTCATCTATTTGTCCTCATTACCACTCTTTTTAACATTCTTGAGAACTGTTTTTATTTCTCTTTCCCCACACTTTCACACTGTTATCCCAAATTTCTTCCAATGTATCAATACATTTTTAGAATATGTGTTTTGGCTCAACTCCTAATGTTTTGGAATTAAAAATGCTAACTTTGCTCTACTTAAAGTTTTATAAATTATGTTGGCAGAAAGGGTATGTAATGGTGCCAACAGCAAACAAGAAAGGCATAAAAAATTGGAGCAAATATGTCTTAATACCAGCAGCTGCTTCTGCTCAAGAGGATGGCTGCAGCTCTGCAAGAGCAAAATAAGTAAATGGCAGCTAAAACAAAATAGCCCCAAGAGTGCCCAGAGAAGCTGTGGAGCGTGCTGTAAGTGTTCAAGGCCAGGATAGATGGAGCTCTGAGCAGCCTGGTCTACTGGAAAGTGTCCCTGCCCATGGCAGGGGGTTGGAACTGAATGATCCTTGAGGTCCCTTCCAACCCAAGCTATTCTATGACTCTATGACTCAGGTAAGGGGGAGCAGTGCACCCTACACACTAAAATACCTTTCTAAAACTGGTTAGTGACTCTTGATTCTGGCCACTGCTCTTAGACCAGGGCACCAAGTATCTTCCACCTATTGTTTGATACTGTAGAAAGTCACAAAAACACATCCATCTACCATTGTCAAGGAGTTATTTCATATAGAAAATGAATGACTGAGAAAAGGAACTAATCTTGTCACACAAGTAAGAGTTGGAGGACAGGAATTAACTTAGTACTTCTTGGGAAGTTTGGCCAAATGAATGGGAATATGTATATTTCACTGAATTCATGACCAAGAAAAGAAAGGGCTTGTAACATTTGCAGATACTTCCGCAATCAAAGCATCTACTCTGATTCTTGATTCTATTATTCTGTCATCAGAACTACCTCTTTTCAATTCTGTGAACTGCACTTTTTGTTCCCCAGATTTTACACTCTGTTGGCAGGACAGAGATATGGGTGATTCAGGCACTCTTTCTTTACTCCTAGTGGTGCTTTAGGTGCTGTAGAACGGCAGGCTGAAAAGCCAAGCAGGCTTTCAGAGACACAAGAAGTCAGCCAGTGATTTTTTGAGGTGTCTTTTCATCAGCTAACTTCCCTTGGCAAAAGTCTACTTGATGAAGAAGTAATGCTTGTGGCTTCAGCCCCTATCTTTTTTTTGGAGCAAGGCAAGAATGCAGGTAGCCAAAAGCTCTGTGGCTGTGATGAGTCACATATCAGCTCCAAACAAGAGGAAACAACTCTGTTACTGCCATCACCCTCCCTTGTTGCCAAAACAGTTGCCACTGTTTACTCAACAGACCTACAATTTCACTATAGAAATACAATATTTATTAAATACTTTTAGAAAGCTCTTAGATAATGAAAATATCTCCAATCTCTGGAAAATACAGTTCCCTAAGCTTCTTTCCCCCTCTACATGAATCAATAAATTATGTCTCCCATCATGCCTTCTATCGACCAAAGCAAACCTCAGTTCTATATATTTTTTTTTAAACTGGAATTAATTATTTTTCTCATAATGTATTCTTTGAAAATACAAATTATAATTTATTTTTGAAAGATAATTCACATTTTATGTCTTCTTCGCATTATATAAATTTTGTTAGTTTGCAAAACTCCTCAGCTGAGCTTGTGCTGAGGGTAACACAGAATCCTTCCTCAGAATATGAATACCCACTCTAACACAGTGTCCAACAGAGGAACCTAATTTGGTACAGAAGTATCACTAAGTTTAACTTTTTCCATCCTCTATTCAGAAGCTAGAGATGTACTGGTTAGTACTGAGAAAGAAATAATTCTACCATTCTACAAAGAAATATTGAATTGATGTTCTTGCAGATTGCATTATCCCATCAAATAACAAAGATCAAGTATATAAAAGCCCATGTAGCAAATTAATCCATCTCTACGTTTTTTAAGGTTGTTCTTCACACATATGCAGAGAGGTATGTAGTATGAAAAATTCTTCTCTTAAATCAGAACAGATTGATTGATTTCCTCGTAATGAAGATACACATCTGACAACACAACTGTTTTTTTTTTCTTTTAAGTTGTGATTCAAGTTAACAACAAATGCATTTCCACATCTCCATAAGCAACGTTGCTCATTTGACAACACACTGCCATTCCCTGCTTCAGAAACAGAGAAGAAAATGAAAGGCAGCTTTACCTGGTTGGTGGCTGTTGAGATGATGAGAAGATGGCAGGATTTTCTCTGAAATGTTAGCGTAAGATAGGAAGAAAGAGGATGATAAATGGAATGAGAGCCATGCATTCCATATCCCTTATCAGACATCATGCAGAGTTCTAGTTGGCACCACTTTGAAGGAGGACAGTAGGGGTCAAACCTAATCATAAAGCAGTTTTCAATGCCAAAGTTTGTCAGTGAAAAGAGAATTAGCACACTATGCTTTGATGTAGAAAGTCACAGTTCCCCTAATAACAAAGGCTGGTTTATTACTGCTTTGCATATCCTCCTTTAAGGAATTAAATTACAAGCCACCCATAATTACACTCCTCTGTGCTTTGCTCACCTCAAACCGACATCTATCAGATTCTTACCATTTTCTTAATTTTTCCAGCTTAGCTACAAAATACAGAGACAGTTTCCCTTCAGCTGTCTAGAATGATCTTGAACTACTTTTCACTTAACAACAAGATCAACTACCCAGCTCTCACACAACAGGCCCCGTAACTGTGTGCAACAATTGACATCAAAAAGGTGAACTGGTGTCTTCAAATTAAAACAAACAGAAATATAAATCTAATTTAAATCTTACAGCATTTGACTAAACAATATGGTATAAATACGAATGATACTCAAAAAGGAAAAAGAAAATTAATATCATATCTTATTATATTGTTTTTCTCTATAATTCCATGTATCCAAGGACACAGACTTCTGTATCTCTTTGAGAGCTTGTTCTTTTTCTAGTTATTCCAGAGAAATATCACCTAGTGGGCAAGCTAACAAGCACTGAGCCAAGAGGGAAAAGGTGTACTCCCAAATGGCTGGCCTTCCTCAGCTGGAAGGCACATACCCCATTGCCCTGGTTGTTACAGCAATATAGATACATGACCAAGAAATTGCACTGAGGTAACAAAGTAAGTAATAAAACTGCAGTTAAAGAGTTAATCACGTCCATCCAAACAACACAAACTTCTTATCACATTTTAAAGAAGAGTTTGTCTGGTTCCCATGTTACTAATTCTAGTTTGTTGTCTATTTCTTAGTAGAATTCAGGCCTCTCAGGAGAGTATTAAGAGGGTATTTGAAAAATTCCCAAATTTATTGTTTTAACTTCACATAAATGAAATGTGTTGCTATGGGATGTTATAGATTGCTATCAGGTTCTGTTTTTTCTCCCTGCATGGGGAAATGACATAGCTCTTTAGATCTTGAACTAAAAGCTAAGTGGGTTTTTTTATGTCTCCTCTGCAGACAAGCCTGGTCCTCCTCAGAATATAAAGCTTGTAGATGTTTGGGGATTTAATGCAGCCCTGGAGTGGACACCTCCCCAAGATGATGGCAATGCTCAGATCTTGGGCTACACAGTTCAGAAAGCTGACAAAAAAACAATGGTAAGAACTTGTGCTGGGTCTGTGGCTTTGTATGGAGTTAAACCAGCACCTGCTCTGGGAACACAGAGACTTGAGGGAAATGATTGAATTCACGACTCTCCACTGTGTATCCAAGGTGTCCTATGGCACCTCAGAGGCAAATAAACATTGAAAAAGAGAATCTAAAAAAACCCCAAAAGGTGAAGGATAGAACTGCATTAAATGCTCGGTAGAAAATGGAAGCGAGACCAAGCATGTGCAGTCTCTGGGGGTGACTGCATAGACAGCTCTACTTAGAATTTAGAATTATATTTTTTATTTGGAATTATATTTTTCATAAATGCAGCAAAAAATTGAAGGGGAGGGAGGAAGAGTTAGACTTGAAGTGAGATGCAGGGTATATACTGGGAGAGGTATGTATGCCAGTCAAGCCGAAAAAATGTCTTTCTGATGGAAGACCCCATTAAGTAGTCACATTCTGAGTACATAGCTTGTACCAGATTCCCCAGATACAAGCATGGCTAAAATATGGTAGAGAGTTGGGGGATTTTTTCTCAAAATGCAAGTATTCATACACCTATCACACCACCAGAATATAAAAGTAAGAAAATAGACCACCTGACCTTCACAGGAAGCAACATAATATTTATTTCACAGGTTAGTGTTAAATACCTGTCTGCCTGTCTTTCCCATGTAGCAAAAAGAATCTCTCCATAGCAAAACTAGCACCGTATCTGACCTCTCATAACACCTCTCTAAACAGTACAGTCTTGTTACAGGAATGGTACACAGTTTTTGATCACTATCGTCGCACAAACTGTATAGTGTCAGACCTGATTATGGGAAATGAGTATTTTTTTCGAGTCTTCAGTGAAAATTTGTGTGGATTGAGTGAAACCGCTGCAACCACCAAAAATCCTGCCTATATCCAAAAAACAGGTAACATATTCTTCAAAACAAAGATCACAAAATCCACTAAGTACCAGAAGTAATACAAATGGAAAATGGAAAATACAGTCTTACTAGCTGCACCACTAAAGATATTTTCATTATTTAGTAACTAGCACTTACAAAGAATTTTAGCATCAAGAGCCCTTTACTAGGCAGATCTCATGTACTAATACAAATATCAGTTAAAAATATGCACACAGTCTTCCTAAACTATATTATCTTAAGAAAATAATAAAACTCGGGGATTATATTTATATTTTGGGGTTAAAAATTGAAGGTGCCTGTGGTGAAGACTTGCCCTGCACACATATGGCTGTCATATTTTTAACAGAAGCTGAAAACCCGTGATTGCCAGGACCTTTTACCTTAACTAACACATTAAACATGAGATGTGTTTTAGAATTAAATGTATTTAAAGACTTGTTATATCACAAATGCCAAAAGCTTTGAAGCTTCTTTAAGTCGTACAAGCAAAATAAATGACAGATAGATCGTACACAAGTCAGCAGAACTGACAACGTGATTCTTACTATTTTGTTTCTTCAAATTGCAGGCACCACTTACAAACCCCCTAGTTACAAAGAACACGACTTCTCCGAAGCTCCTAAATTCACGCACCCTTTGGTGAACCGCTCTGTGATTGCGGGGTACAACACCACGCTCAGCTGCGCTGTCAGAGGAATCCCCAAGGTAGGCATCACAGCTGTCGCTGACACTGTCGCAACAAGCCAAGGGCTGCCCTAGAATTCCTGTCAGTTCTGTGTGGCTGAGTGAGGCATGGCTGTACACAGGATGAGCAGAGGGCTCCCAGTCGTGTCCCACCTCGCTCACACCTGAGGCTGCAGCAGAGAGGGGCGAGTGCTCGGGTGGGTCTGTGCAGAACCGGGGGGCAACACGGTGAAGGACACAGAGGGAAGGACAGTCACTGCTTGTGGTGACACCACACCGCTGGATATGTACCACATCTGCATAAAACCTACTCGCTGGAGGAGGTAACAACAAAATGATCTCACAATCTATACTTTGATCTCTTCAGACTTTGAAGAAAACAGCAGCTAAATGTCATATACTGTTGCATTAACCAAATGATACAGAGGAACAGCAGATTTTCTGTTACACCATTGCATCCACATAAGAGAGAGTCCGAACTATTTTGCAAAACTAACCAGAATAAGGCCTGGTCTCATGTGAAGTTTTTCGTAGGGTTTTGTTGGTTTGTTTTTTTAATCTTGCAGGAATATTTTCTCATTCTAAATATATTTATTAAAGTCCCATTAAAGAGTACATAAAGATGTACTATTTTGTTAATCAGGAACAAGCTGTGAAAACTGTATCAGCTAGGAGCTAAATTTAGAGTTCTCAGAAAAGGGAAGTAAGATTTTTGTCTGCAGTGAAGGAATTTACCATATTATGACATTACTTGTCATAAATTTAAATCAGTACAATCCCTTCACCTCTGGTTGCTT
This sequence comes from Pachycephala philippinensis, assembly GCA_013397055.1. Taxonomy (NCBI): domain Eukaryota; kingdom Metazoa; phylum Chordata; class Aves; order Passeriformes; genus Pachycephala; species Pachycephala philippinensis. The sequence continues at coordinate 494,256 of VWZT01008896.1, forward strand.
ATTTTCAGCTTCTTTCCCTACCTCGTATCTGTGCAAGGATCTGATTGCTACAGAGCAAAACATGTAACAATCGCTCAGAGTCCAAATTAAAAAAAAAAAAAAAAACAACATTTGCTGAAGTTCATTGGATGAAGAAAGAGCCCCAGACAAAACTCAAAAATAAAAAGGAAGCATATCCATGCAAACAGCTTCAGAAGAACAAGAGCATTACAGAAGAAACACCAGCAACTGCAGGCAAAATCCATCCTCCCATAGGTGCCTCAGCTTAGAAATGACAGCGTTAGTGACAATATTCCCTCTTGGTTAAGTGACATTTTTGTGCATCTGCATCCACTTCATTTGGTTTCCATGGTTTTATGAAGATTCTTAAAAAACCTTCTCAGTTTTACAGCTGTTACTGTACAGCAGTGGCAGGCTTTGGAATGCAGGCAGGCTAGCTCATCCTTCCCCGTTAGCCTGAAGGATCCAAGTAGTCCTCAGCCTTCAGTACACCTAATACTCTCAAAGCAACTTTTACAGATACCTTTTTGTACTTCCATTGCCCAAATTAACCTTGATAAAATGTTCCAGTACCTATGCAGTACTCTTCAAAAGGACTCATTCACAGAGAGTAGCTTATGGGAATGGAGGTTTCCAATTCTGAATAACTGTAGATTCTCAAGCACACCTCAGGATGATCTGTATGGCGTGGAAAAGTTATCACTTCAGGCAGAGACAGTACTCATGCCCTGTACTTCAGTAATGAAGTATAATAAGAGACATATACCCAAAAAGATAAAGAGACTACAGAGAAACAAGGAAAAAATGTTAAGGCAGGAAAAATTCCAGCTGAGATCTGTCAAGAAAATTAAGCATGGCAAGTGGGATGCACTGGATTGATATACCACAGGTCAAAGACAAAAGTGATTCAGTAGGTTTGAATGCACTCTATAAAAACAGCACAGTAGTTTTGAGGTTTATGGATGAAGAAACAGAATACATTAATTCTGAAAGAAAAATAGATAAATGCAAAGCTTGGTCTCCTATTCTTTAAAGACTGTTTCTTCACTGTATGTACTAATAAGCTTGAAATAAACAAAAGCAGTTTGTTTTATATCAGATTTTTCACATTCAAAATTTCATTTATAAAAATTAAAGGCACATTTTCAGGTACTGGAAACAAAACATAAAAGCTTGAACTGGTATAGAAGCAACCACTTCATTCCACAGTGGAAGCCAACAGGAACTTCATTTTTAAATTCTTGAAGTTTCTAAAGATACACCAGAGGGTTTGGAAAATCCTTTCCTGGACTAAACCTTGACATCCCAATTTGGCCACCCAGCATCTGTGGACTTTTATGACACTTTTGTTCTAACGATCTGGGAAGTTTAATTCTCCTTATCTAAGATACTTGTAGCATTCAAATACATTTTAATAAGCACAACTAAATAACTTCTAAATGAATGAATTTCTAGACATTTAATAGGGTTGGCCTTTTTTTAAATCGCAATAAAACAGGACACAAACCTATATTTTCTATATTCCGTTTATGAGTTAATAGAAATATTGAGCTTTTGAATTATTGGTTTCATGAATTTGTACTGAATGAGATGTTACTGAAAAATTATTAACATTGCTTTGTAAATAGCCCTCATAATACTATTTAGCCTTTGATGGCTACTTACAGCTGCAAGATCAAGTGTAAATCTTCCATTCTCTACCTTCTATTTAAAAAATCTTCTTTTTTGTTCTTCAGCCAAAGATATTCTGGTTCAAAAACAAAATGGATCTCTCTGGAGATGCCAAATACCGCATGTTCAGTAAGCAGGGGGTGTTGACCCTGGAGATCCGGAAACCCACTCCCTTTGACGGTGGCATTTACACCTGTAAAGCTGTGAATGAGTGCGGTGAAGCTGAAATAGAGTGCAGACTGGATGTCAGAGGTAATCAGATTAATCCTATAGATAACCCTAACACTGCAAAGAAGAGAGAGTAATGGGTAGTTAAAAGAAAATAAAATCATAGTTCCCCTTTATCCAACCCTGACTTTTTGGGTGGTATATAAAAAGCTTGTTAATTACATGTGCCAGCAAGATTTTTTTTTTTTCATTCTGAAGCGTTATGATAGAATTAGGCTACTTGCTAGGTAATACAGGTCTGATGGCATACAATTATTGCACTTCTGACTTTATATTCCTGGAGCAGATACTTTGCAGTGGACGGGGGAGGTCTATCTACAAACACTGCATTGAGGATAACTTTCTTAGACTTTGTGCTTATTCCATAGCTGAAAGTTTTAAATCAAGTCATTGACTATTAGACATATGTAAAAGGTAGTGCATGCTACATACAAACATTTTTGGAACATTGACAAATTATTTTGTTAGTCAAAAGGACCAGGAAAAAAAATCACATTTATCACACAGTAAAAAAGTATCAAATATTAAATATTTTTGGTAAAGCTGCCAATAATGTATCTATTTATCAATAAAAATGTACGTAGCACTACTTTAAGTGCTCAAACGCAGCAAAAGCTGCAAAACTGACCTACATAACAGTAACTGATGGAAATCCATTTCCAGCACAGCAAGCCTGAAGGTATTTCTACACAGCACTGAGCTGAATATTTGACTCAGTGCTAAATCAGGAATGTGCATCCAGTGCACCTTGCAGTGCTGGGTGCCAATACCCTCAGGGCTCAAAGATTAATTTTATCATCATCTGAAGCTTGCTTTAGGAACATTAAATCTTCTTAGAATCATCAGATAAAAGCAACTACTAGACAGCGTCCATATTTCACCTTCAGTACCAAGTCTCAATTTAAAATTAGCATCCTTTAATGTCTGATAATATCTTCAACTTTTTTTTGTTCTCCAGCACCTCAGTAAAACTCTGAATCTCAGTTTATCTGCAAGTCAAGGTAAGAATCAAAATAATTCAGCTGGATAAAGGAGCAATGACTGTCTGGTTAGCTATATGAATAAACGATCATTAGATATTCATGGTAGAGACTTTTTAGAATGTTTATAATGTGAGGGCATGTGTGTTTGTTTTGATTTCTGTTTGTTTTTTCAATAGTCAGTATTTCATGGGTCTCCACCTTTAATACACTGTACCAGTGTAAAAATCTCTAAGAATAACAGAATACTTTGTTGTCATATTTTCTTAACTCACTACAAGCACTCCCTCTAAGAGTCTGTTATTTATTGAAGTAGGCCTAACTAATATGAATAATCTTGCTTCAACAAAGAAAGCATAGTTAAAATTTAAATGCATCTAGAAGTGTAATGTCCATTTTAGACATTAAAAGAATGAAGTAGTAAAACAGCAATCAGGTAATAAATCCTTCTCCCCATTCTCTGTCTCAGCATTAGAATGGAATGTGAAAAGAAGAAAAGTGAAGAAATTAATGAAACATAATTTCTGCTCATTTAGGAGTCCTGCTCATCTTAGACGTCACTTAATACACATGTACAAGGAGGCAGCAGTGTCTTGTAATGTCCTGCTTACTCGGTGTTTTCAGACAGTATTTCCTGTTTTCATATATCTGTTGCACTTAGATTGCCCTTGTCTCCACACGAAGAAATTGAAAGAAATCAAGATAAAACTTTTCCCCCATTACATACATAAAATATGTATTAAAAAAATAGTACAATTATGTAAAAATGAAAAAACCCTAGTCCTTTCCTAATGTCTGAAACAAGCATAAAGTCTCCAACTCTACTGTTCACTCCATTTTCTCTTTGCAGAACTCTGACATTCTTCATAAGAAACAAGTAGCTCAGAAAAATGAAGCAGTAAGATATTATTTACAGTATTTAATCATTATACTCATCTCTGTACAACAGAATGTGACTTTCATTCCTACTGTTTTTACTGTCAGTGAGTGCTTGAAATATCCACTGCTGTGCTCTTGAGCAGAACTGTGTCCAAAACACACCATTTGGAAACCACTGGCTACAGCTACTGTTCTGCTTTTTATAGAAAATCATTTCTTTGATAATCACTCACTACTTTTTCTGTAGCTTTTAAAAAGACACCAGCATAGAATTCCAGTTATTAGATGGTTTTTGCTACCAATCAGAGACATCACACAAATCTACAAGGATAATTTTGCACGTCAGATGAAACAGTGAAAATTCTAGCAAGGAAGATTATTTGCACGTAAATAAAAGAGATTTTAAAGCACAACCTTGGAATGAATGTAATAAACTTACTGTCATAACTCTTACTGAAGGTTTGTGAAAGGCTATGAGTGATACGTAAGCATTTTTGCAGATGATTTTGTCTAAGCAAATGACACAATAGCATTTCTAGCTCCTCACCTACATGTCTGAAGAGTATTTGGGGTAGGTTTTTACCAGACCTGTGGTAGTTCATAGTTTCTGGCTGGAAAGTGCTTTTTAATTATCACAGTACAAGAGACAGTGGGAAGATGATATTAATCCAGGCAGCATTGCCTTTTGGAAGAACCTACACAAAGGAACTGAAGTAATACTCCTCCCCTGCCTCCAACAGGCCACTTGGGATGGCAAAGCATGTCTGACACAGAGTGTTAGTTGTATTAAACAAGCAAAGACACCTTCATAATAAAAGCACCGATGGTCATGAAATGTGTATTTTGATTATTTCATTATGATATCAGAATAAAAAAGGATACCTTCTAAAACCAAAGCAAACTTATTCCAGGTTAACACTTGTCTGTTGCACATTGTTATTATTCAACAAATAAATAAAATTTAGAAAGGAAAATATGCAGCCAGGTTTACATTGTTTTGTGCTTACATTTTCTGAGCAATGCTATTATTTAAAAAATAAGGCACATACCGCAAATGAAAGACAGAGAAGATCCATATTCTAAAGAACCTATGACCAGAATGCAGTGGACCAAGAGGACCATCCCAGCATCTGTGGGACAATGCATATTGCAAAGCGGTCACTGAATTGCAATAGTTGGAGCCTAATTCCGTAGGGCCTTCTAAGAATTCTGCGCTAGAAAAACACAAATTAATTTTAATTTCCAAAATTTCCAATGACAATGAGCCAAATGGAAATCCAAAGCATTACAAAAAAGAAGCACTAACTCTACTTAGGTTTCTAAAAAGTCTTCATAAAAACGTGAATTCTGAATTCCAAATGCTAACCACTCTTCACACTGAAAAGATGAAAAGGGGGAAGGTGCACCTGCAAAGTCCCAATTTCCTGTAGTTATTTCTAGAAAGGCCTTCATAAAATGGTAGGTGTTTATTGATGTTTTGCCAGCATATAATATTGTCATTTATCTGTTCCATGGCTGACACAGATCCTAAAAGTAGAGTCACTAATCACCCATTAATTCCATGCTGGTAATAAATATATGGTTACATAAATAACCTTCATCCCAATCTGATTAAAACTACATACACTGAGAAGCTTCTCCCAAACCTACCTGCTTAAGAACAAAAAGTATCACTCAATTTTTTCCCCCATCACACCTGAAAGACTACTTGATGAAAGACAGTTTATGCTATCATTTCCTGGGTGAGATCTCCTCTGATGGAAAATCAGACGGCCTTATCTCTAAGTGTCAGGGCAAATATTCTTACCTTGCAGTTGTTTAGTACTGTTAGAAGTGTGCAAAGTAAATTCAGTAGTAAAAGAAAAAGTTAACATAGGTCATAAAGTTTAAAAATTCCTACATAGCAGCAGTCTCTTTTAACACATTAAGTGCCTTTCACAGCTGACAGGAATTACTTTCAAAAACAGCAGTCCTGCTGAAGTCCTTACAGTAGTTTTCCCCACCAAGAAAAAAAAAAAATCTGTTATTGCTCAAGTAAAAGGACCCTTCTGTGTGAAAAGTACATGTAACTTAGATAAACATAACCTCTTCAGGCTGGTTATTTCTATCCAGTTGGATGTGGAACTGACTGTAACTTTTGATGCTTCCACAATTTCCATTTAAATCCTATCAATTCAGGCGGCTGGCTGCCTGTTCAGTGTACATGCCTTTCCTTCAGACTATGAACTACATACCAGATGGAGATACTTGGCTGATTTGAATTAACATGCATAAGACTCATCTGAAGCACCAGGGTGTTGCAGAGCATTACTGAAGCCCAGTGCTTCACTTGAGCTAAAAAACATCAACTCTACAATATTATGACAAGAAAAAGCAGTTCCACTACTCCTACTAGCCCAGTTCTCTCAGGGTGGCATTACCTGCCAAACAATCCCTCTGCTGACACTTTAGCCTAGGATAGCACACATTTCACACCACGGCATCAATTCTTTTGTTTCATTCAGGTTTTCAGCACTGTTGTGTAAATACTCTAAGTAAACAATATTTACTTGCTCCTGGCAGTGGGAAGCTTCATGTAATACTCTTCATAAAAGCCACCAGCTGGAATTACAACTGTCAAATGCAAACAAACCTTATCTGAGCACCTTGTTTCCTTGAGATTGCCTTAGTCCTCAAATCCTGACCATTTTTCTGTAAGCAAATAATGAGGGCAAAATGAGTTAATGGTTGACCATTACTTCTTAAAATAAAAATGAAAAGAGCCAAAGAGCTCCAACCTGCTGCAGCACCAGCTCCCCCCTTCAGTGCCAGGAGCTTCCCCACCCCCTCGTCAGCTCTTGGTCTGAGAGATTATTGCTCAGGCCTGTAAGGCCTGAAGAAAATCTCTCCAAATTGTGGTGTGAGCATAGTGGATTAAGGTAAAGCTGCTGGGTTTCCTCCTTTTCCTCTTCAGTGAGCTTATACAGAAGCTGTCAAGGGCTGTGTGGGAGTTAATTGATGGTCCTCCATGGAGATAATTACTTTTTCCTATTAACAAATAAGAAGTGGATCAGTTGAAGCTAAAGAAGGAAATTGCAGTTATGTCTACACAGAAGCCATGACAGTGACTATTTGGCAGAGCTTCTCAGGTTGCAGCTTGTTCTGTATTCTGCTCTCATAGATCCGTGACTATTACTTTAAAACTAGCAGGCATATCTGTGGTAACAGCAGCAGAATAAAAATGACTGTTGTTTCTTTCCTGAGCCTTAGTTTTCTGACTGGTTAATAAAAATGTCAGGAGTATTTCATTCCCAAGTCACTGTAAATCCAAGTATCTGCTTTAGCGCTAAAGCTATTCTTGCAGAAAGGGTGCCAACTCCTAAGATACTTTTATACCATCCACAATGCAGGTGAATATTTGTGTGTTCAAGGAAGTGTAACCTGTGTAACAAGAAGCTATGTTTCCATTAATGTATGTTGTCACCAATTAGGTACTAATGCATTCTATTTAGCTATCCAAGTTATGGTTAATTACACCACTCAATGCTTGTAACTCACAGTGTACTAGCAGTTATGCAGATAGAAACATCCTAAAATGAAAGAGTCCTAAATTTTCACACATTCACATATTTGCTAATAAACTGTCACTTGGAAGATCATTCTACTGTTAGGCAGAAATGAGTGTAAAACAGAGAAAACTACTCGCATTCAGTATCATGTTTGGAAACATCTTGCTTCCCTTAGTAGCTTCTAAATTCTGAACCTTGCCTTTGATGGATTGTTTCGGTTTAGATGATGACTTCAGTCAATGCATGACCTGATTTCAGCACAAGCTGATGATACAGATGATGATCTAGGTGATCTAGATGACCTTCAAAGATCCCTTCCAACCCAAACTGTTCTATGATTCTGTTATTCTTAAGCAGCTTCGCTGCCTAAGTTACAATATTTATGTGATATAGTGGGGTGAAATGCAAATTAAATTGAGTTCAAATTGTCCCAACAGAATGTTTATGAAAAGTGCCTCACCTGTCTTTAGAGTACCTTCCTCTTCCTCTCTGTAACAGGGAACACTTGTCTTTACCAACTTTTTCAGATTTTTCTAGGCTTATTATATCAAATTATATATAAAAGTTCAGTCCTACTTGTTGAAAATTACAGTGAGAGGTCAAGAGGCTCCTATATATTATTTTAACAAATTTTTCAATGCAGGGCATGCCAGACATTTCAAGATAGCCTCAGTACATCTCACCTGCAGGTTTCATTCCTTATGAGCAAGGATTATTGTACTAGCTATTTCAAGAGAGATCTACAATTGAGTAGAATGAATGAAAATAAAAGAAAATATTAGTTGGAAGAACTTTTTCCTTAATTTAATCATACAATGGCCATTCAAATGAGAGCAGCAAGAGAAAAGACTTTTCTGAAAGTCAGATAAGTCATTTATGTTGATTTAATCACAGAATTACTGTGAAACAAAATCCTTGTATGTATTTAGGAGAGAAGTTTGTCACTAACATGTCGTCTCAGAGCACGTTTATAACTACAAGCTGTTCCTGTCTCCTTACAAATGAATTTTGTAAGAACAGTCTACTGAGATTAAAAATAGCCCCACTGATACCTTTCAAGTGCTTCCCAAGAAGAGAACTCTATTTCAGGGAAACAAAAGCTGTCATAGAGATATCCTTTACTTGTCATTGGGCAGGGTCCCCACAGCAGTCTGCATAAGCAACACATCCTAAACAGCTTGAACTGGTGAAAGTTTAGAAGAAACAGATAAGAACAGCCTCACTTATTAGGTCCAGATATGGAAAAAATAGTCAAGCATCTGCTTTCTGTGCCAGACAGAAATGTTGGCAATAAGCAGCCCTGAAAGCACAGATAACTGTCATAGTTATGAACACATTTCAGTCACAATTGTGTATTAGGACAGCTGTACCAAAGACAAATAATCTAAAAAAGTGACGAATCTAAAATATATAAAATATCAGTGGATATGCCAATGTGAAATAAAAAGAAGTGATGTGTGCTCCCTTTTTCTTCTTAACCATGGTCTGAACATGATTTTGTGTTCTTTATAATTTATTTAGCAAACATAAGCAATATCATACATAGTTTCCACTGTTTTGCTTGGAAGTATAAATTGTGGGACCCAAACACATGAACCCAGATTGTGGATGAATACAATTTAACCTTCAGTAAGGTTGTATTTCCTTGGTATCTGTCGTAATGCTAATAATGCTTATAATTGCCCCAGCAATCCAGATCTGCTCCAGGAAATTATGACCACAAAAAGACTAAGTATCAATATAACTCTCAAATACACTTTTGTTATTTACTTACAGTTTTCAAATACCCAGGAAAAAAATGGCCAAAAAATCTAAGCTTCTCTTCTGCTTTGTAGGTTAGCTCATTGTATATGCTGCCTGAAAAGAAAACCCCAAGTATAGTAGATTTTGATCATAGGAAAGTCCTCAAAAATTTTTACCTGAAAATGGGACTTGTTCTTCCTCACTGGTATAAGGGGGATAACAGAATTGTGTATTTACAAAGCATGGTATTTGCTTTTATGATTTTTGTTTCCTACAGCACTGAAAACCTTTAAAAATCTATGAAATATGTTAGGTTACAAGTCTGGTTTAGACAAAATTATTTCTTTTTATTATCAGATTAAATGGTTGAGCCATTTCTAACAAGGAGTGTAGGGAAGAGCTGCTGCTGGGAGCTATCACAGAACAGCAGCACTAAGACTGGAAACCTTTTCCCTTCCCTCTATAGCACTCTTCAGCACTCCACCAAAAATAACTTGATTTAAATGCAAGAGGAGTAAGCGTGGAATAAGGCTGAGAATGAAAGAAGATGACAGAGCACTTGGTAAGAACAGGAGAGAGGAATGAGAGGCTATGACAGGAAGCTGGAAAGGGGCAGAGACTGGTTGAGCAGGTGACTGGGAAGAGCATAAAGCTGAACTGCTTGGGCAAAGAGGCTGGGAGATGATGGTGGTCACAGAGGCAAGAAGAATGTACGAAAAAACCTACAAAGGGAAACAGATGGAGACGATCTGATGGGAAATTAAGGTGCAGAGCTGAGCCTGACTGGCTGAAGGGAGTGTAGGCCAAGGATGTGTGAGGAAACAGGAAGGAATCCAAGCAGGGCAATGTGTAAAAGAGGAGAGTGCTTTGATAGCCAGAGCCCTATGGATAGCTTAGTACTCACTGGAGTTAATATGAGAATCTGAAAAGGCAAAAACGAGTGGAAAGAATGAAAATACAGAACCAGAGTTTTCACATACTTGAAGGAAGCAACTATTTAGAGTTTTACTGGTGTTTTTCCTGCCACCGTTTGTTCCTTTTTATACAGAGCTATTTTGGGAGATGGGGATTTCTATTTCTATGTAGGTTCCTAAACCAGGTTTATCACTATAGTAACTGTTGCAAATAGAAGCAGGACTGTTAGCCCTTGGCTGACATATATATGTTTCTTTGCTGGACTGATGCTTTAAAACAAAATCAAGCAATGCTAGAATTCCTATGGTGAAGAAGTTTCAGAACATTGTACACCTGTAAACAGAAAGTTAATTTAGGATTTTACTAACCTTGGTATAAACATTGAGATCATTTTTACCATATCTGAGTACAGTACCTGCTTGAAAGAGGCCTTCTCTAAGCCTGGCATGTACTCAGCTGCACTCAAACCTCCCTTGTCACCAACATCAATTTAAACCTTCAGACACAGTGCTGGAAAGAGGGGTCCCACGCCCACTATTATCTAAAGCTTCATCACATTTCTACTATTTTAGAGAAACAGCCACACTGGGAATGGCTGTAGAATCTCAAAGCTGTTGCTCCCACTGAACATCTCCCAAGGACATCACAGGGTAGGGTTCTGTGCCTTTATCACCAGCACTGGCAGTCACCGCTCAGCTGCGTGGGAGTGTCCTGCCCTTGTGACAAGCAGGTGCCTCTGCCTGAACTGTGACTTCTGAACAGCAAGAAGCTCTTTGGCACTGCCTTTTGTATGGCAAGGTCCTTTACACAAAGCTCTTGCTTCTTGGCCCCAATTCCCACTTTTTCTGGAGCTCAGAGATGTTTCGTTTCATCAACACATAGCTTGTCTAAGAGAGTGACTTGGAGTTTGTAAATACCACTGGAGTCAGAATTAAGCAGAAACCATTTTTCTCCCAGAAGGAAGGTCTTGCCTCAGAGGCAACAACATCTGACTTTCATCCCTTTGGCAATCAAGGGGAACTGGGATGTAAATACTGCTCTTTGTGAGAAGCTTAGCTTCTATTTTCTGCCTAATTCTGAATTCAGTGATAACAGGAGCCTATGCCTGACACTGGGGCAAGCAGCTGATTTGTTCCCCTTGCAGGCAACTGCATCCTTATTAGAAACACATTCTGTGAGCCAAAAGCCCTCTTCTGGCATAAGCAGCATCATTCTAGAAATATCTTCAATATTTTTGCAACATAAAGGTTTCTAAGGCTTAAAATCACAGCCAATTTTCCCATCCACTTTGATTACTAAGCTAGAACTTTAGTTGGAATTGCAGTTCTTAATGATTTATATTTACTAGCAATTTAGCTTTTAAATACCCAGATGAATATTTCGTCTTACTCTGCTATCCTGAAAATGTTAAAATAGGAAGGTAGGGGTTATCTGAAGTTAGGAATCAGGGTGTAGGAAATTTTTGCAACAGTTTTCTTAAAGTAATGAACTCTTTCCTTCAACAGACCTTCAAAAAGCTTTTTCCAGATGTATCTTTAACAAATATCACTTAGTGTACCAGTGTTGTGATATTTACTGATGCTTAAACTTATAACCTTTAAAATGTGGACCCACTCATATTAGAAGTGGACACTGCATTCAAAAATAAAACAGGAGCATTTTTGGAACATCACAATGAAGATCTGATAACCAAAATACAGACAAATTAATAACTCGGGTCCCACTTTGAAAACCGCCAGGAAGACTACTCACTAATTCCACTGTTTGCAAAGAACACTTAATAACCATGATTTTGAAAACCAACTTCCACAAACAAGAAATTGTAGCAGAAAAAGAAACCTGTTCAGCCATAAGGAAGTTTTAAGGCAAGTTCATGTTCTTTGTCACGTTTGCGTAAGTGCCTTGGAAATAACACAAGCGTTAAAATAGAAAGGTTGCAATTTTGAGATTCTTAAAAACTAAGACACAGGCTCCTCCTAGTGGTAAAAACGTAGGAATTATTCTTTGCACTATTTATAGTTACCAATTAGTCTCAGTTAGCCTTCCATTTGGTTCTGGAAGGTTTAGAGGCCTCTAACTTCTTAACTGTTACCAAGGAATTGTTACCTAAATATCAAAATGAGTGGGACATAACTAAAAACATTTGCAAATCACTGTAACTACTTTTTTCCTCCAAAATAAAATTTATCTACCACTTAGTGCTTCGGAGTGATGGAGTGAAAAGGATGGAAGACTGTGTTCCAAAAGACTTAGCTTTTGTACCAATATAAAATCCAACTTGCATTTGCATTTGTTATCCAGAGAGCAGCACTGGGCATTTAGTGGTGGAAACTCTGCACAGCATGCCTTTGGCTCACATGAATATGCTACACCCCCAACATCAAGTATGAGAAAGATTTTATATATTTCAAAAATGTCTTCAGTTTTGAAGCCAGGTCAGTTGCTCTCACCTATGCAGTTGCTGAGCTTGTTACTAATTCATCCCAGCCACGGAACAGCAAGCACTATATTTAGCCACATTTGTTCTTCAAAACAAATTCTGTCAAAGGGGACAGAGGGCCATTTTTATTATCAGGTCCTTTAAAAGCCTTATTCTGCACTGACATTTCTCATCAGCCTAAAGCAGATACCAGCTTATGTAATTTAAAAAGGAGCTGTACATAGTAAATGATGTTGTGCATTTAATAATCTTCCCCCTACGATTTTAAGTTGTTTGATTATGTTAATAGGCGTACTAACATAATTACAATCTAAAAATCAAAATCATCTACCTGAGTGGGATGCAGCATTACATAAATGGAAACTTTATTGTAGACCAAAGTCCTTTCAGTCTTAACTGTACTTGAAATACAGCAGAATGCAGAAAACTACAACTGCTAAAAATTCAGATATTGCTATAAGAAAATTCATGGTCTCAGAAGACTAAAGAAAGAAAAATAATTCAAACCAGGCTAATTTCATTATTTGCCAATTTCAGTTTTGCTTTTATGTCAAGAAAGGATGAAAAATCCTTTACATGCCACTTCTACTTGCAAGCATGCAAAAAAATTTTCCATATTTCAGATGTGCCTGTATTCCCTATTTGTCTTTAAAACTTTTGTTTTAAAGACAAATGACACAGATGTTGTGTTAGAAGAAAAAAAACCCCAAATTATTTAAAACTGCTGATGTGCAAAGAAATTTAGATTGTCCATTTAGAGTCTTCTCTTTTCCACTATTTCATGTATGTGTATGGTGTATTCTGTATATAATTACCTTTGTTGTAGAATAACAAATGATAGAAAAGCACAGGAGGATGAAAACTAGTTGCTGGTTGAATGACATTTTATTTTCACATTCAGAGAGCTGTACAGTTTCTATAAATAGATGTGATACTATAATATTTACATCATCCTCACCCATACTAGTATATTCCATTTAAAATGGTAGATACCCTGACCAAGCCTAAACAGGGTTACTCCTGGGTGCATTTAGTCAGAATTCTATGTCAAAACATACAATACATCAGTTTGTATCAGAGCAATTTTTCCTGGTATTTTACATGTAACATTATTTTCTCTAGACAGTCTCACCTTCCAGCATCCTAAGAGCTTTCCAGACAAGTGCAGCACAGTTCAAGAATGAAAACAGGATTCAAAAAAACCACTCATATCCAGCCTATTTAAAATAAAGAATGTGATGGATAGTTTTAACTATCGTGAGTTTCATTATACATAAACACAATATTTTTGGGATCCCTTCATATACAGGTACAGATTGAAAAAAAAAAAAACCAAAAAGCAATAGCTTAAAAAAATTGGAGACAGCAAAATCCTCTGGGCTTCTGAACATGTTCTACAGATTTCTGTACTGTGCTTCTGCCAATAATATTTCCAAGTTTTACACTGCCTTATTCAGTTTCTAATCCCTGTGATTCACTGCTGTAGGGAGTGCTTATTTGCATCTGTTAACTGCTGCGGTAGCTACAAATGTTACCTAAATTCCCATTTGAAAATCCACACAGCCCATGAAGTGTTGAGGTTTTTCACACTATACTACCTTCAAAGTTTCTCTCTCCACTTTTTTTCCCACTTGAGAAGCAGTCATCTCCACAGATGGACCAATTAAATAACCAAACTTCAACTGTCACATGATATTTTAAGACTATGACAGCTAAATTGCTCATCTCTAGCAAAAGGGACTGTAGAACTATGTGACAAGAACTCCGTGTTGGTAATTAAAAATGAACAACACAGAAGGAAAACAACAAAAACACAACATTGAAACAACATACAGGACCAGACTGCTTCCACTGTGCACATACCAGAAAATCTGAAAGCAGAAGCCTGCAGTTGTGAAGTGATTAAATTGTAACAAGTATCACTAGAACAAAAAACAACCGAACTCAAGCTGTTAGTCATCTCAACAAAAAGGAATTCCAAAGGAATGTCCAGAGTAAGTCACTCACAGCTGGATGCAGATGCTCAAAACTGTCTGATTAAAAGCTCATTTTAGAACTCCATTAAGGATGAATTCAGAAGGAGACTGAACAGTGAAGGCTTAGGTTTTTCTATGGGGAAAGACTTGCAGGGTTATACATAAATAATCAAGTTCTCATAAAAGACAGAAAGTGAGCTCCAGTAACTGCAGTAAAACTGGGAGTACTGCATATCAGTGTGCCAAAGGGTAGATATTTCCAAATATCATGATCAACTGGAAACTGGTCGAGGTGGTTTGCTTTTGTTTTCTGCCTCTTTTCCACGAATTGCAGCCACATAAGAGAAGAGACACAGCACGGAGTAGCAGATCTCATGAGCCTACAAGAATTTAGAAAAAGAGATACTGAAATTCAGATTAAGAGTTTTACAAAATCCATTGTACATTTGTATTTTCCTGCATGTCTTCCTTCATGGGACAACTACTCTGGCTACAGACAAAATCAGGAAAATGTGTTCCCTACCATCTTCTAACTGAGATGCACAGAAAAGAAGAGCCATAAACAAACTAAAAAATTCCTCTGGGATAAAAACATTAGCTGCTTAACAGTATGATTTAATAATTTTTAAGAACAGAATTTTTCTATCCCAAGCTAGAAAGTTGGCCAGCTGGCTTTAGAAAAACCATTCTGCATATTTGCTTTTGGTCTGTTGTATGAAATTACAAGACATTTTCTGGAAGGGGTTGAAAGAACTAACTAAAGAGAAGGTTTCACATAGCACTACTAAGTTTTACAATTATTTAACTGATTACCTCTGCTATTATTTAACTAAAAATCCTCTCTTACCATGTGACTGGCAGCACAATTCAGTGAAGGTAAGACTTAGACTGAATTTATAGACTAGTTCTACTACCAGCTATTCTGGTGATGTTGAAAATTCTTGTCCTGTAAACTGATATTTAAAATTTTTGTAAAGGTAATAAGCATAACAACATGTTCTGCTGTATTACAGTACAAGCTAAAACACTTCCATAATATACTTTTTTTTCCATTAAACTGGCTTTTCTTACTAACAGATACAGCTATTTGCTTCTTAAACTACATATATCCTAAGCATTTTGTTCTAAAACATTTCCAGCTTCTTCAAATAATTCTGCACTCTCTCCTCTTGTAGGACTGAGTTTCCATGAAATCACCAAATGCGTGCACCACACTTCAGACATAAACTGAAGGAATTTCAGTTCTGATGATTGGTTTCTATTTCTTCCTCATAAGTGCACATAAGCCTGATCATGTGTGAAAGTGCTAAGTATCATTATCAACTGCTGGTGTACACAAAAACGTTATAAAAATTGAACATTAAACCACAGCAAGAACTCATCTATACAGCAGGAATCAATACTTTCTCTGTTCTCTCACAATTCATTGCTCATGAGGAAATGGGAATTTTTAATAAACTGTTAACAATCATTTTATTCCCAGGAAGTAGTCTCCCTTTCCATCGGTTCTATGGATTCAGGATTGTGTTCTGCACTGTCTTAAAATTAACAGTTCTACCAGTTCTTATTGTGCTAAAGTTCAATGCCAAATTGGCTACCTTGCATCTTTATCTACCATAAAAAAGGAGACAGTTCTTTCTGCACTACTGGGGAGATCCTCTAATTTCAAAGATTCCATGTCATCTCCCCCTAATGAAAACATCATAAAGAGCTGGTGTTTCACTGTAAATCCTGCAGTCTCAATGTAATTCTTTTCTCCACATGAAAATGTAAAGATACATCCTCTAGAGAACCACCAGAGGCATCACAGTTGACTCACCATTGGCGTCTTGTACTTGTGGCTCACCACTTCTTTAGTTTCAGGAACTAAAACCGGACGGGCAAGAGACAAAACAAAAAGTTCAAAAAACGAGAGGCAAATGGGAAAGAAATAGCACAACGTTCCCATGGGAAAGGGAAGGGATGCAGACAGACAGCAGGTGCAGGTACAGGGCACCTCACTATCCCTCACTTCTACATGCTTTTACTTCTTTTCATTTACATTACATATATCCTTGGAAGATACTGGTAATGTCATAATAAATTACTCAAGCTGGCAAAAATTTTCACTGCCTCTGTTTGGCACAGCAAATATTTGATGGTTCTTAGAGACTCTGGCTTTTCTCATATTATTTATTCCTGCTAGACAGTAAAAATAATGAAAAAATATGCTTAATGACAAAATATGCCTTATGTCTACTACAATAACACATAACCGAAAAATCCAGAGGAATTTGTCACTATGTGAGTCCCAAAGATTTTACACTTGAGATGTTTGAATCCTTCTCTGCTGAATAACAGATCTCAAAAGAACTGTTGGACACTGTATAGTAAGCTAGTGAAATCCAGCGGAGGGGGGAAAAAGGAGCTGAGGGAACAAATTTTCTTAACTGGAAGACTGTTTTCCAGCTCTGTTTTAAGTTTCTCAAGATACTCCTTCTCCTGTATAGGATGCGTGTGATGGTATTTACTTGACATACTCACTGAAAACATTCATAGTTTTTGAATGAGTTGCCTTAAAATAAAATGCTGACACATATTCTTAAAATACCAGGCTGGTTGGTTTACGAAAATCTTTATATAAAAAGAGGATTAGGGCACTGATGAAAAAAATCTAGTATCCAGAAAATCTGACCTTGTTCCCTTGCACTGCCTCAAACTGATAGAAAGAAAATCGGCATAATATAGCTAAAGGAAATTTTTTTGTTCCCATTGTGGAATGCATAAAAAAGCAAACTGTAACCATCCCATTCATGTGCAGTGCATCTGAGCTGTGCCTTTGGCCCGTACTTGGTCTGCAAATGTTGTGAACAGATACCATGGGAAATCACCAGAAGAAAACAAAGACCACACTAGAACATACAACTGGCAAATTTAAAATGTTAAGATCAGGGGAATACCACGACCAACTCTGAATATTTCCGTTCCAGAATAGCTGGAATTTGCCATGAAATTTCTGTATCACAACAAAAGAATTTTGAAGAAGCAGTACAGAAATTACGCAAAACCAAATCATTACAGGTTCATAGAGGAAGGATAAATGTTTTATTACACATAGTACTAGTGACAAGAAAAGAAACAGAGGCAGATGAGTTCAGTATGAAGAACCAGGAAAAGTCCACAACAAAACCTATCCATGCAGATGTCATCTCTTCAACTATGATATGACACGGCTAAACGCTGGAGAGGGAGACGGATCACACTCTAAGGGGCCAAGAGTAGGCAGTGCAGACTGGGTTTGAGAAAGTTCTCAAAATATAAACCAGTACCTACTAATTCTCGTATGTCATGGTATTGTCATTCTTGAAAAAAACTACTGAAAAGTACAGAAAATGATGGGGAAAAGTAATGTAATATTTTTGTTTTATTTTTCAACTCTCATTCTCCTTGGAGTTGACAGTTGCATTAAGGGCTGAGAAACAAGGGAAGTGCACACCCAGGCTGCACTGCCCCAGTGATACCAGAGACTAAAGCTGGGGAGATAAGGAGGTGCACATCCAAGCTACCTTACCCGTTGGCACCAGATGTTCCAAATTAACTCCATGTCACCAGGGGATAAAGGTGGGAGTGAGGCTGGGCACAGCCAAATAGGGTAGGACTTTTACAGCTGTGTAAGTCTCACTGCCCACTGGATAACATACAACTGTTCATATACTCTTCAAAAAGCAGGAAGGGAAAGCTGTAAGGACCTTGTGCCATGAGGGAAGGAGAGAAGGGAAGCTGTAAAGTCCTGTGTCATAACTGAGAATAGGAAGAGAGGGAACAGGAGAGCAGCTAGGCAAGGTACTGTCTCTCCACTTCACAGTAAGTTGCCTTGTCTTTACTTAAAGTACTCCTTCACAGTCCTTCCAATGCAGAAAATTCTCCTGAGAGGACTGAGTTAGGAAGATTAAGAAGAGTGGGTTTGCATTTACACACACAGAAGTCAAAGCACTACCACTGCAGAATACAAAGAAAAAAGGAGAAAGGAAAAAAGAAATTGTCCTCCCACCAAAAAAAAAAAAAAAAAAAAAAAAAAAAAAAAAAAAAAGCCCCCACCAAAAAAAAAAAAAAAAAAAAAAAAAAAAAAGCCAAAAAACCACCGCCCACCACAACAAGAAAAAACCCCAAAGAAAGACCCAAGCCTTCAAAGATTCAAGCCTCAAACTGAGAGATTAGCACTTTTCTTCTAACATTAAAAGTTATTCCTGATGCTCTTGAACAGAGTGGATGAAGGGAGTAAATTATTAAGCACCATCCTGCAGCCTTTGGTCCTGTAAATGAAAATATGGTGCTACCACAAAATGAATTTAGGGGACATCACTTTACCTGCTGGAGAATGAAGGTTTTCATAGCAGCAGCGGTGAAGGGGCCACAAGAAAGTAAAGCACAAGTACACAGCAGTAACTCAAATTCCAGAGGGAAGAACCTTACATTTCCTCACTTAAATTTACATTTTCATTTGTAGGACACAATTCCTGAACTTCTGCTTGCATCCTGCTCTGAAACCACAAGTCCAACTGTGATGCTGCCATCTAAACACAGCATTAACACAAACAGACCTTTAATTTCCTGCTGTGCTATCACTAATTCGGAGCACTCGTGCTTGTTAAAATCAAAATCTTGCATTGAAGTATTTCCCATCAGACTGGAGTATGCACTCTTACCAGACTCTACCTTTCTAAGAGCATCTACTACTTCAATATGCTCCTACTACAATAAATCTGATGGCAAGGTTCACAACATTTAACACAGCTACATAACTTCATTCTTAAGAAGTCCAAGCAAGTTTTTGCTGACTGCCTTTTGTCTACTACTACCAAACATGTTAATTTATCTTGAACAGGACAGATTGTCAGATCTTCTCACCTTTACAATTCAAAAAACAGCTCTGAGGTAGACTCTAACCTCTGCATACGAAGAAAAGTTAGCTCCCCTGCAACATCCTCCTTTCTTTTTTCTTTCTCTGTATTAGCTGGATGGGCAAATTATCAATCTCATTTGGTACATCTAAACTGGGTCTTGTCTGTGACCTCTATTTTGTGAGAGAGGATATTTTTAACTCAAGTGGTTTAATTTCTCAGTTTTTGCTTGTAGATTTCAACTCCCAGTTTATTTTTAATTACTTCTTAAAATTATCCTTTTATAAGTTCCATATGACAATTCTAGCTTTTGCAATAGGCCCTTGATTACAAAGTATTTTGTAAAAAAAAAGAAGTACTTTTTCTTACATTTATTACAGACATTACTTAGGGGCTAAATGCTGTGTTACAGTCACCAATACAAATTAACTAGAAATAACCAAGTCAAAAACTGTCTTTCTTCTTACGCAATATAAACAAACTATTAAAAGAAGTACTTTACACTAAAACCTCAAAAAATGATCCAAAATTAATTTCTGATCCAAGTAATTTCTTCTAAGTTAAAGATTTCAGAAGCTGAAGCCATTCTTCAAGCTGATTTTATGACTCCTGAATTCTTGTCTTTCTAAACCCATCAATAATCTTTTACTGACTTAAGAAACTTCTGCATGTAGTAAAATAAATCAAGCCCATCAGCATGGAAACATGGTATCAAAGGAACAGAAATTGAACAGAACTTACGAACATCTAAGCTATTAGAAAATTTTCATGGTTTAAATATACAGATCTGATCATCTGAACCACGAACAACATTTTCAAAGAATGAGAAAAAATTGTTCACAAATTCAAACCTGAAACATCTGGGAGATTTATGGCAGACAACAAGCAAACTGCAACAGTCGGAAGGGTTTTATCACTTACAACTTTGTGTCACCCAAAGGAGACAACACATTGTCATGGACAAAGACATTAATTTCAGAAATCTCATATTAATAGTCTTCTATCATTTAAGGGAGAATCCCTCAGCCAGAACATTCTATTCACAGTACCAAAAAACAGTGACAATCTTGGTAATGGGAGATGCTGATTCAGATTTTGATCAATGGCCAAAGTATGGATTCTGATGATCTACTATGGAATGTTGTAAATTTCAGCTTCTTATTATATGTTTCATACACACTCCTAAGACCTAAACAAATGTCTCAAAGATGGCTGGAAGAATAAACCAATTTGGGTTTCAAGAGAAATAAGTGGATCACCCTTCCAGAGAGCTGCATCTGAAGTCACTCATTTTTTTCAGACCCTAGTTAAGAATATTGTGACTGACACTAACGCTGAACAGTAACCTGAAATTTTGCCCAGACTCCGGCATAGACAGATATGCAATAGCAGTGACTGACCAAAATAGCACAAACTCTCTGTTCTCCTTAACCTCTACTTTTCCACTCATGCTCTAAAACAAAAATCAAAGGACAGCCTGACAAAACAACTTCTGCTCCATTCAACAAAAATTAAAATACACCTACAGCAAAAAGAAAGCTTTGCAATTAACAGTAATTCTTTGTCATGGAATCATGGTGTGTTGAGAAAGATCAACTCTAAATCCTGCTTAAAAAATGTGGTTTCTCAGATGAAAATGGAACATACCAAAGAAAATTCACACACACATCCAAGTCTGGTTTTTGTTTGTTTCAGAAGACTCAGGACATTTTCTCTGTCTAATAACAAAAAGCACCTAGGTCACAAATCTTAATATGATAAAAATTAACATGCAATTTTTAATGTAAAGTCACCCATCTCTCAGGCAACTTCTTATATGCAATCTACATTCTCTCCCATCTTTGAAATTGCAGTGCAACTCTGAATCTGAAGACTGGAAATTTGAGTTACTGCCATGTGAGTACAGACCTAATATCAAAATAATGTAATTACCAAATTCCTCCAGGACAAAGACTCCTCGCACAGTATTGCACTTTTTAATGTGATTCAGCTCTATGAAAACCTACAAAAACAGGAGGAAAAGTAACATAAAATTAGTTGGGTTTGGGGTTTTTTTTAAACCAAAAATCAAAATTAAACAAAAACATCATCACAACAGATACAACCTGAAGTTTTATAGCATACACTACCAGTTCATTTACAGTTTAATATATAAATAAAGGGTGAAATAAATATTCAGAAGACAAACTTGCCACAATGCTAGAAATCAACAAAAAACTTAAAAGTGCTAAGAAGCGAAGACAGCAGAAGATGAAGTACCTTCCGCTCCTTGCAGGAGGAGAAAGCATGGAAGAGAAACGAAGGAGTTAGTAACTCTGACATATCCAACATTGCTACCCCTTCAGGCACTCAAATGAGTTATTGCAAAAAGAATACCAACACACCTGAAATACAGCAAAAGAGGGGGACGAGAATAAAGCTGGCTCCCAAATTTGGCACTATTTGTAGCCTCTGATCCATCCCAGCTAGTTTCTGCCCCTCCATGCATCCTCCTCCAGCACAGAGGGCAGGTAAGGGGCACTATACTTCCCACCCTGATACTGATCCTCCTAACCTATCCAGTAGTCAAATTAAATCCAGTGAGGAACCACTAACCTTTCTTCTGACAGTTCTGCCATGTAAAATTTTACTACAGTTTATGACATACAATCTTCAGAGTTACTCTTGGAACCATCTCCTTTTAACACTCAGTACCAGTTTTCTGCTTTAAGCAGGATGGGAGAGTTTGGACCCTTCTCTGTGGTTTGCTCACTTCACATATGGCTCAGCCAGTTGAGCAAGTCATTTAGAAAACAAACCTGCCTTAAACTCATGTTTTACGTACATGAACCCCAAAAGACAAAAGAAGTTGAACTACATGACGAGGTTTTTCAGTCCAGAACATAGATGCCAAGATTGCATGAATAAAAAACTTCTTTGCATGAGTTTGTTTAATATCCAATCTGTTTGAAGATACAAAACAGCCCCTTGTTATGCGCACATCTCCAGAAGGGTCAAAGTTAGTACACAGACATAAGAAGCTGTAGCAAGTGCTATAAGGAATCTAATCCATATTCCAGGTTTTAGCAGACTTGCTTTTCAAGGCAAGGGAAATACGAAGAGTAACATTGCCCTAATATTCAGTGTCTATGTCAAACACCTTAGAGAGGTCCTTGCAAAACTGTATTATGGTAGTGTGGTTTGATACTTTGAGTGCCTACACATTTATGACACCATGATCTCAGGACCTTTTTTTAAAAGGGTACTGGAGAAATTTCAGTGTCTTGGAAAGAAGGGAAAGGAAAACTCTGCAACTCCTCTTGAATCCCATATTAGCAACACCAATGTAGTCATGCATTATATGCTACTCATGAAAGACAAAGGATGTCAACACTAGAAATTGTTGTGGGGATTTTTTTAAGAGACTTATCTGTATCAAGAAAGAACAGTAAATGCACCATACATCTGAGATAAGACATGTTGATTTTCAAGTCAAAGGAATTTTTTTATTATTTTTATTGGCAGAGAACTAACCAACAGACCTGAGATATCTTTGTTCGACATAAAAAACCAAAACTTCCACTTACTTAATCAAAAATCTTCCTTTCTGCTTATATTCAAGCGCTCAAGGGAAAAGAGACTTAATTCCATCTTTTTCTTTGTTTGCCTGTTTTCATTCACGTTCTATATCAGTTTACTTGGTCAAAAACATTTTATTTTTTGAGGTATACTACAAAATAACCAAGTCAATAACAGAATACTTTCTGTACTGCACTTAGTTCTGGTTTTCTGCAATGTTTTCTGTGAAAAGTTTTTGCTAGTTGCCTGAAGTACAAAAATTCAGAAACTCAACAGAAAGGCTCATTGGCCATTTTATTTGGGGAGAGTCAAACTGCCTAAGAGAATTGACTGGTGCTCATGATGTGAGTTAATGTTACGGAGCACTGCATTTCCACAAGAGCTATGAGCAAGAAGAGAATTTATCAAGTTTGTCACAATTACAACCCATTTTCAGAAGATATGAGTTAAAGGGCAATTTCTTGCTCTATTGTTTAAGGGACAGAGATGCTCTCCTCTCACTCCATCAGAAAACACGCATAAAGGAAATAGCAGTTACTTACCCTAGGGAAACTGTAGTTCCTCAAGACAGAGCATTCAGTGTGGATCCTACTGTAGATAGGCATGTGCCTTATGCATCTTATTAAGCTTCCATCTATTTTTGACACAGATGAATTTGTAACAGGCACAGGCTACTGAGTCCCAATATTACAACAGAGGTTGTAGGTGTGAACTCAGAATTACCTGCCAATGCCACAGGTAAACTTGATTCCTCCCTATTCTAAAGAACATCCTCTGATCTGCTAGGCACAGACAGACTTCAACATTTTTTATTCTTAAACTTACATGTGCTGCAGCATGGTGAGACAATTTGTGAACACTAAAGACAATTCTCACATGTCAATAACAGGTTGTCCCACCATGCATCTGAGACATTTCCTAAGGAATTCACAAGATGGTAAGAAAGTACACACACCGCAAATCAAGAGCCTTCAAAAACAGTTTCATAACAGCAAGCTTCACACTGAAGCAGTATGTTCAGTCTTCCCAGGTAGACTCCATTTATACTTTTCTTTTAAAAAGTGGAAACGCCTCTTCCTATGTTCTGAATTAATTCTGTGATGTCCAATCAAGCAGAGCAACAGCAATCCCTTATACTAGTAAGCCACAATACTGAAAAAAATACTTGGAAAGATAGCCAAGAACAGGGCCTTTATGTTAAGTAAGTAGAGGAAGATGAAGAGAAAGCTGTGCCTGATGAGATCCTGTAGGCTTTTGTTGGTCATCCAAACTCAACAGAAATAGAAAATGCCATTTTCAACATGGAAAAATGGCTGTAGGATCCTGGTTTTCAATGATGCTTATATACATATTCTGAAATCAACTGCCTTAGGGAGCAATTCACACAACATATATGAGAATTGGAAAGAAAAAACCATCCAGAATAGTAGGCCTTTTATTAAGAAAACAGACTGGTTGATGAGTGTCAGAATAAGAATGCCAACATCCTTTAGCTCCAAAGATTATGAAACTGGAGGGGAATTTTTTTTTTGCACAGTGCAACTAGTAAAAGTCCTTCATGTAACTGCTTGTTGTCCATTCTACAGAAACCCCCAAATGACACACTTTTGATATTGGTCTAGACACTTTGCTTTGAGAAGGAAAACAAGGATATATATCTTAGATCTCTTAAATGGTACTGAATGCCCCAGTCAGCTGGCAACATAATCTAGCACACCAAGAATTAAATATATTCAATAAATGCAGTGTGTTTTCCAGAACTGTACTTGTTCTAATATCCCTATTAAGTAATGACAACTCATCTGGCTACAGCTTCATTGAAAAGGTGATGAAGAGAAGGAATAATCCTTCAGGTGAGGAAGACTGCTGGCATACGTCCTGAGTCTGACCTGCACAGACTCTTTTCCAGAAAAAAGATAGGAATCTTCATGACAGACAGCAAATTAGAACACCTTTCTCTCTAAGGAAGGATATGATAAAGCTGGTATTCTATGAGTGCTGGTAGTAGCTCAGTATCCGTTGTACAAAATTAAAGTAATGCTCCAGACAGTCCCATAATAACAATCAATACCAGGTTTCCCTAAAGTTTCTTCTGAATGTCATTCCAGTCTTCAAGGAAAAAAAAAAGCTCGCATCTGGAGTTTTTCTTTTGGACAGATCCATGTGTGCTCACTGTGTGCTTAACACTGAGTGTCTCTGTCTTGTGAAGATGCCTGCTACACTTAAGAATCCATGCTGCTGCTGATGTGGCTATCTTTTCATATATCTTTTCTCACTGCAAATTTGAATGTGCCTGCCTTTTCATTTATGAAATGAAGTCATCTCCACAGAGATAAGCAGTTTGAGCAAAACTTTTCTGACTTCTGGGAGAAGTAGCAAACAGAACATTCCTATTGTGTGTCCTTACCTTAGGACAAAGTAATTTCTATTATATCCATTTATAAGGATATCAAACTGTTGCTTTGAGACCAGGGTTTAATTTTCAAAGGCTTTAGACCTGCCATTTTCAGGAACTATGAAAATTCATTCTGTACAACCAGTAACTTCCTCTTACAGTTCATTGTATTTCAGTACACCCAATGAAAAGATAACATCTCTAACTTAGTCAGATAGAGTGTTCCATCACAGAGTAGGTCTGAAACTCTATAGCAGGTCAGACACAGTCCAGGTTCTACCCAGGTAAGAGACAGCAAGAAAACTGAAGGAGGTTCACAACTCTCCACTCCTTGCACTGGCACATATGAACTCAAAGTGGCATATGGTGCTGCTGTGACCTTGGGAGAAGTATTAAAGATTCTGAGCATGGGTGTTTGAGATGCACGTGCACTTCCAGTGGGAACTACACTGATGTATCCTCAAAGAAAAACAAAGCTCGTGTGGGGAGAAAAGTCTAGTCAGGAGGAAAGGAAAAAACACTTCACAGAGAACTGACAGAAGCTTTTGTTTCTTTCTCTCTCACACACACACACACATACACACACTCTCCCTTCTCCCCTAAAAATTGATTCTACTGTCTAGCATAGCATGCATTTAAGATATGCAAAACAAAAAAACATAAAGCAAAATAAAAAACAAGGATCAAAGGAAGCAACAGAAACAACATCCAGAGAAAGGAAGAAATGACAATTCTACTTGTGTTTCCTCTATGCCCACAATATCTGCTATTTGGAAGGAAAAAGGAATCAGTATTTTTTTCTTATTTTTGTGAATTACATCAAGAGCCAGTTTCCTAATTTATTTTCATACAAACTTCACAGATAATTTCTAGAATTTTAAAATAATATAGATTAAATATAATGCAGAAGGTTGCCCTCTGTACCTGCAATATTCAAACAATGTATCTTTAAGGCTTACTGCTTATGCAATGAGGATTTCTTCATGGTGTGGTGCACTATAGAAGCTTAGACTATTATTGATCACTTTTTCTGTCCCTTAATACAGGCCAGCGTTTGTTTTGTGGTTAGACAATTCAGACCACAAGAAACAAGAAGCTGAAAGATGTATCAACATCTTTTTTAACAGATTATAGCTTTCCTGAGGATATTCAATTTTAGTGTGTTTTTACATATACATAAATTGATACATGCTTGTGTATTTGAGTGTAAATATATGTAAGTTTTTTTACCCACATCAAGCTATCCCTTGTCCTTATTGATACTCTGGGAAGAGGAAACACCTATAAAGGCGTGCTGCAAAAAGCTTCATGCTCAGTCTTCTCATAGATTTCCCTCATACCTGACTGTGCATAAATTTCAGGTTAATTCCTTCCAGTGTGACCTGAAGAAGACCTCCTTCACCGGTTTTCATATCCTGCACGGGGAACTCACCACCCAACTCAGGGCCTGTGATGTTAATACAGAAAAAAAAAAAACAAAAAAAAAAACCAACAAACCAAAACAAAAATCCAGAGAGAGAAAGAGTGCAGAAAGCAGTCAGCCAAGTCATGGTATGTGGAAGGGAAATACAAAATGGTAAAAACATAATTCCTATTGATGTGCATGGCAAAAGGACACTGCTAAGAAGAGTAGGGAGCATTTAAATGAGTCCACTCACTAATGACAGCTTTCTGAGAACCACTAGAATTTTAAGTATTGTAATGAATTTCATTCTGGTAACATGAAGGAACATCAATGTCAGTTCATCCGGTATTTATTGTACTTCATACTGGAGTATTGTCTGTTTGCTTTAAATGCCACATTTCATTTCTGCATAGTAAGACACTGTAATCACATAATACCACAGAGAGCATAGTCTTAAGTACAGATACATAAGCAGCTCAAAGGAGACTTGTATTTGTGAGCTGCATTGCATGGTATTGTTTTAAGCAATTAAAAAGTCACCATTATTAAAATAATAATTTAATAGAGGATGTTAATAGGTGAATAATCTAGGCATTTTCATCTAGTTTCTTTTGCATTATTCACTTCAGCTAAAAAGTGTTTTCTTAAAATGATTTTTGAAAAATTACTGTTTTTTGCGGAACCACTGAGCTCTGGGGAATGGCTTTTAACACATTTCAAACACTTTTCAAAACACATTTTTAATACTGTATTGTTGCCCAATTCTCAAAATACCTTTCAAACTCTTGCCTTCTCTACCCTCAGTGAAAGTTCAGTATTTCCTCCCCTTTCTTAAATTAAACTGGACTAAACTAGTAGGAGGAATTAAACTGGTAGAAGGAAGAAAATGGTACCTCTTCTAAACTCCAACAGCTAACAGTTAAGATGCTAGATACAAACACGAGTCATGCTGATGCCAGTTATAAGTATAAAATGTAGATCACTTAGATACAGCCTTAAGACACACCTAAAATAGGCTTGTTACTTAAAACATAGTTCCCAGATTCCTACCATCCACTTGAAAAAAAAAATAGTTGCAACAAAAATCAAACTTGAAAACAAAAACCATGGTGATGTTACTCTGAACTTGCAAACAGACTCCAGCAAAGGAGAAAAAACCACCTTATGAAGGTACAAAATAAGACACCTTCATGTTTGTTACTCAAGTACACACAGCCCCTGCTCCTCTCTGGGGAGGAAGAAAAATGGAAAATTGCCTTCCCAAGAACTCAGTCTTCCAAAACTGCAAATCCACTTTTCTAGGGCTTTTTGACTCAACAGGAAAAAGAAAGAAAAAATTGCTAAGAAAAAATTTACCAGTGCAATCACACTATCCTGTCCCACACAACGATGCAAAATTAATGTATGTCCACACTAGAGAAGTAATACTGATATAAAGACATTCCTTTAGCTGCACCTTTTGACCTGCACCAGTATGAGGCACTTCAATATTCAAAAGGTTTCTGCAAAAGAATCTGCAGAAAGCTGCAGATTCGTCATTGTAGATTCAGTAACACAAACCAATCATATTTATTAGCCTCCATTCTCAGCACAAAGTGGACAACACAGTTCTGTGTCTCAATCAGGAATATTAGCCATGGTTAGCCAACCATAAAGAGAAAGTGAAGGTGATGTTTCAAAATCTTTTTTAGTTCTCGTTTCACTGGCAGCTAATCCTCCTTACATGTAACGCTGCTTTATACAGGGTGTTTTGGTTGTATCTGTATTGAGAATGAGGTAGAGGACAAGCTAAAGACAACAGTCTGCTACTTGCACATGGATGCACGAAGTTACCCCAAGATTTCCAAGTAAAAGGAGATTATGTTCAAAGGAGTTATTAATA
The DNA here is from genome assembly GCA_013397055.1 of Pachycephala philippinensis. NCBI lineage: Eukaryota > Metazoa > Chordata > Aves > Passeriformes > Pachycephala > Pachycephala philippinensis. Next base: position 522,756 of record VWZT01008896.1, read on the forward strand.
AAAAAATTTTGCTGATTGCAGATTAAACAACAAATGTTCTGAACATGCAAAATCTTGTACCTGGTTTAATGCTTTGCTGCCTTGCTGCTGCTCGCTCCATACTGTCTTTTACACAGTAGTACAGCTCCCGACACTGACAGATACAGCAAGAATAACACAATGTTATTTCTCCAAATTAATAAGGAGGGAAAAAGAACAGCAAGATTCTAAGATTCTACAAAAAGAACAAGCCCCATGTGGTGCACAATGACCAAAAGTCTATTCAAGTTCATGCACACCTAATAACTAGCTGGTATTTATATTTGTTTTACAAGTTGATAGAGAAACTATTTCATAGCACTTCGTTGCACAAGCTAGTGAAGAGTTCACGCCTAGGCACATTCTAACCAAGCCTGTGCAGTTCCTTAGTGTAGAAATAGCATCACAACAATCCATCCCTTTCGTTCAGCTTCCAGCAATCAATATTGCTAGTCATGCACATAATACCTATCTTCTTGTTATTCATATCAATATCCTTATGGCATATTCTTCTCTTCATCTTCCTTCAACTCTGAGATTAAGCCATAATCTCAGAGCTAAATTTAAGATTTTCTATCCATAGCCCAAGATACTGGACATAGAGAAGGTTGAGCTACTCTGTACTAGAAAGGAACAAATCTGATGGATGGACAAACTCAAGAGTTGAGATCAATTGCTCAACATCCAAGTGGAAACCAGTGACAAGTGGCATTCCTTGGGTGTCAGTACTGGGTCTGATGCTGTTGAACACCTTTGTTGGTGACATGGACAGCGGGACTAATGGAAGATGTCCCTGCCCATGGCAGTGGGGAGTTGAAAGTACGTGATCTTAAAGGTCCCTTCCAACCCAAGCCATTCTAGGATTCTAAGATCAAAAATTATACAATTAACTCCTAGGGCATAGTCTTATTTAGGTTTTCCCCATGAATCTACTGTAATCTTTTTACTATCTTCACAAGCCTGGAACCTTACACAATATTTAGTAATACTGATGCTTTCCTTCTTCTAACAAAAAAGTTACATGTCATTTCATAAATTACTTTCTGTTGTACGACTATCTTCAAGTAAATGACAAGGCACAATGCCAGCTTCAGATGTCAGTGTTGCTAAATAGCCATTGCAGTTCAGTAACCAGTGCTGGAAAGAGAGTGCTATTTTTTGATTAAACATGGACTATGACACACAAAAGATTTGTTTTTTCTGTGCAGTTATCCCTGCAGTATTGTGTGTATTAAACAAGATACGTACCTTCTTTGTGTAGAACTTGTTCAGTTGTGTCTCCTGCCCATTCCTGCGCCAGAGACACAGCACTTTTGTTTTGGGACAGTAAGTCATGTTGATGAGTTTCTCATACCACCAACGTTCATACACAGTTCCAATGTTGCTTCTCAGCACAATACAATCATCACATACCTGGGAGCACAAAATATTACATAAGATTTTTAATGTTATTTCTCTTATTTCTCCTGCTACTAGTTGCATTAGTATTATACTTGTCTCTACCTCCATGAAAAAGATGTCTCCTGTTGTGTCTGTCCCAGCATGTACTACAAAAGTCTGCTTCTTGATGTGGCGGCTGCCACTGGGTCTCACAGGGAGTTCCCGTCCATTCTAGAAAAAAACCCCACGCAATCATTAATGAACTTTGGAAAAAAAAATCCATTAGGTGACACTAGAAGCATTCTCAACAAATGAAAGAAAGAAGAATTTTTAATAGTATTTAATTAGCTGATTGGAGACGATTTTGGACAAAGCCTTAAGCAAGACACTCTAGTAAAGTTTAGTTTCAACAAGCGTGACTATGGAAATTACCACAGCATACAACAACATTCGCGTGGTACCATACTCATTATGGGACAGTGAGATGTCTGAGTTCTGGTATCATTGCAGTAAACTGGTCTGATTGTTCCCAATTAATTATAAGATAATTTTGTGTCTTTTCTGTGCAGAAAAGTAAGTTCCAAATGTAGAAATGCTTGGAAAAATTACCTTTAAAAGAGCCTAACTTGTGTCTACCCTGGTGATGGTTAAAAGCTAGCTAGATTTATTAACTGAAGCTTTAACCTATATTCTTATTGATCATTACAGGATATCAGGTTTATTCTGTATGAATACTGGAAACTGTTTTGCATAGAAACTGATTGCTGCAAGTCTTATAGTGGCCTGGAAACTAAAAGAAAATTAAACACTTCTTTCAGTCATAGTTATCATAAAGGTTCCTGTCAACAAGTTAATAATAAAACATTAGGGTTGCACAGAACTGTGCAACTGTGCACCTAAGTGTCATGTTTGTACATATTTGTATTGCAGCTCTGACAACTGTGTAACATTATAATATTATAAACAGGGTCATACAATCACAGTCTTTATTCTATACTTGCAGGGAAGAGTACTCGAAGAGTAGCATTTAATATTTCAATTAATTATTTTTAATATTTTTAAATTAGTGTTGCAGAGAATGTACGTAAGATTTTTCAGGCAATTTATTTCCTCCACTGTAGATCCCACAGGTATACCACTCATCACTGTTTTACTTACCAGATTGGCAAGTTTGTCTAGAATATCATTTATTTGCTGGCTGTGCACCAATCCAATATGCGATTTTCCCATTAGACGACGCACCTTTTTCCTAATATCATTCTTGTTCACCTAGAAAGCAGATATACATACAGACAGTTGCATACTCTTCTCTATTCGCAGGAGGCAACTCCTATCTCCCAAATGAATCTTGGTTTCCATTGCTAAGATGCAAACCAACTTATCTCCAGCTCAGTTGTGCTAGGGCCTCTTTAACTCAGCAACACAGGAACAAGTTGTACATATCCCACTTTTCCCAGCTACTGTGCAAGTGATGCTGTGCACAACAGATTTCCTGCCTACCCATGGGCACAAGCTGCAGTTCCACTACCCACCACTTCCAACTACTGACATCAAAAGCCTCAGTTCTCCATGTTGCCACTTCCGAGTCTCATTGGCCAGACCAGCTTCTCCACCTCTTCCTCTGCAAAGGCTCAATTTCCGAGGCTGTGGAGCCCTCATCACAACATGGTATCTTTCAGAATTCTCATTCTTTCACCCTGTGTTTCCTGGTCACTAGGCTGTGGCTCTAACAAACACTCCCAGACAGTCTTCAAGCAGCAAAAGGTGCCTCCTGAAGATGAGCTGCAGGGAAGCTCAGAAGCAAAATATTTCTGCCTCAGTTGTCATTTCAAAAGGCTATTATGAATGCCAGCCATTGATACTAAAGGCTTCAAGACAGTACCCTCATGTTTGAGTGCTGACTTCAAGATGGATCAGATACTGTTTTTTAACACATTGGCATTACGACCTTAATGTTGTGGAGTACACAAAACAAACTCAACCTGCTTTCTCCCTTTGGCAATGGTTCTTCGTGCTTGAAAAAAAGCGCTTTTTTCCCAATATATTTTAAAATTAAAACCTACTAGGCTCTGCTATCCAAAACAGGAAAATAAATTAAAATACCAAGGTGTTGGGTTTGAAGGATTACACTTCCCTTGATAGCTTAAATAAATTAATCTCTCTAGTAATAGCAAGGCTTCCAACTTTGCAGTTTCTACTAGAAACTGTCTTTATTATCCACTGTTCTGAGTTCCATAAACAAAGATGTATGGTTTCAAGACAACACCAACAAAATATACTGCTTAATTCTGAGCAGCAATCTATTAAAAAGAACAAGAAGTCACCTTTATCATAAGCATATAAGCGATCATATTATGCAGCAGTGTAGCCAACAAGCGATCTTCATCGTCCTCCAAACGTTTTCGATCATGTTCTCCAAGGGAAAGATACCTGCAAGAAGAGCTACATCTGAAGCAGACTCACAGGCATTCTTCATCCACTTCACTAAAGCATGGGCAGAGGACACAGCACTGTTTGTAAAGTGTATGGCAAATAAAACCTCTAAAAACACTAAGTCAAATGGGCATTTTCCAGTAAAACACTGTGATCAGTAATTAAACATTTCTCTTAATTATTAACTAGTTGAAGCAAATAACATCTGCTCAGTGGGAAATTTGTTAGTGGTCCGCTGGGCTTATCCATTTCCTGTTCTCTGCAGTCGCAGCTCCGTAACAATTACAACTGTCAGAAGAGGAACACGTAACTCAGCACAAGAGCTTTCCAACATTAGAGCTTAAATACAGCTGCAAGGCAGAAGAAAGCTGATGCAAGAAGCGCACCAGGCACTCTCTTTTTCCAGTAAGTTAGGCAGTTTGTGGAAAAACAGTTTTGAAACTGGCACCCCAAACTAGTTCTTATTTTGGCTACCAGATCTCATGTTCCATGATAGCATGGATGCAGGCAGTACAGCTGCACGTGGCAGACAAGAGTACAGAATGATCAGCTATTGACAGAGCTGGGGGAAGGAAGAGGAAGTTAGTCAAGATTGGCATCTTAGATGCAGTTGAGCCTTAGGCAACCACGCAGATATTTCTAGAGAGTGGTTTCCCCATTGGTTTTTTGTTTAACTACAGGCTGTGAAAACACCTTAAAGATACTTTGTATTTTGAGAAGGTTCAAAATGCCATTTCTGGAAACACTTAATTCTTTCACTTTCTGTCAACACACTATTATTCCAGAATATAGTCATCCTGCCACAGAAATCTCTTGCTTTACTACTGGTCTAGTCTATTCCATCTGTTCCTACTGTGATTATGCTTACATTACCCATTTCTCTGGAAATATCTCACCACAAGAGTTAAAAATATATGTATGTTGTAACTAAAGAGAAGTATTTCAGTATCAGGAGCTACTGGCCAGCAGAGAGAGAGAAGGCTCACTTTGGAATAGTCAGGTATAGTAACATGGTTTACAAAGTGGCAATAGCATGCTAGGCAGAATTAAAATAACTTTTTTTTCCTACTATTTTTACTAGTTCAGCCCCAAGTGAAACAATGAAGAGGAAAAAGGTCTACTAAGGAATTTACCTGTCAATCATCTCCTGAGGTCCCTGGTCCATCCCCATTCCTTCTCTCTCTAACATCACAGCATCCAAAAAAGCGTCTTCCCAGAACTGCATCTGGTCCCACAAAGTTGAACGCTCTTTGCCTATGCAATGTATAAAAAATTGAGCATTTATTCCATTTACTCCAGTCAGATAATACTTTACGATTAATTACTGTTCATTCCCACTCCTTGAAAATACTATAAGCCAACACACAATGCAAGTATATTAAAAAATAAAAAAAAAGGTTACTTGTAAACCACAAGCAATATTACAACTGAAGAAAAGTGTAAAAGAAAAGACAAAATAAGACAAATCTCTCATTCTAACTAATGGCATAATATTTTTAAACTCTTACAGTAAAGTACCTCTCATGTCTATTCTTTAAGCAGTGTATTTTCTTCCATAAACTGTTAACCCTGCCCGACAGAGACAGGAATATCTCACACAGACAAAGATCACAGCAAACACACAGAGAAGTGGAAAGATAAGATTTATTACTCAGAGAGAAGGTTTCCATTGCAGCATCCTCTAACTGGTCCCAGACAGATCCTTTATCCCTACCTGCACCATTCCAAGCAGGTAGGAACGATAAATGGGAAGGATGAAAAACACAGGAAGAGAGAGCTTTTGATTAACAGCAAGTCCAGACAAAAGACAAAAAAGCCAATGTACTCCTAATTCAAGGATATACTTGAAATCCTTTAGTACTCTGAGTTTAGCCCTCTGTTCAGTGACTTAAGGTGAATGATCTTTTTTCAAGATCAATGATATTTTTTAGCTTTCCATACATAGCTAACTTCCTTCTTCCCTTCTTCACACAGTTTAAAGAATTCATATTCAAGAAGAGCAATAGACTTAGACACACTTCATTTTATGCAAACTACACCACTCACACCAATCTCCTCTTACTCAAATTCCCCAGCAAAACTTTGGCTTTACTCTGAATGGTCTGATGTGCCTTCCTATTCTACCAGCACAGACAACAGTTAAAGGTTAAAAACAGTGTCAGGGAAAGTGAAAATTCCAGTCTGTCCCAGACGTTATTTCATCTGAACTTCAGCCTGAAAGATTCCCTACCCACAAAAAAAAACCAGCTTACCCAAAAGTCCTTCATACAGATAGACACGCTGGTTCCCATCCTCTGGACCTCTCCCTGGAGTACTCCCTTTGCTATCCTTCACACTCTGCTTCAGGTTGTGAGACTTGGCCTGAAAACAATACAAGAGGTATTAACAATTTAACTCTGCACCCTGGAGGCTTCTCTCTTGTGCTGTTGGGTTTAACAGACACAGTTTGCAAGCTGTACTTCGAAAAAGCTTCTCCCACAAAGGTTCACAAAACAACTGTTTGTTCAAAGAGCAGGGTAATACACTTAAATGTCCAGAGTCAGACAAAGAAAAATCAAAGAGAGACAAATAGAGAAATCAAAACACAGAGGAGGCACAGTGCTTCCCTGAAGGAAAACTGAGGTAAAACAAAAATGCAAGCCCCAGACTAAGGGAAAGAACAGTTAAACCTCTTCTGTCATCCCCCATATTTCATGCTTATGCATTCATAAAGGTATGACATTAAGCAAATTATTACATATCACCTTGCCTGAAGAATGAGAGTTGGGACTACCAGCCAGCAGGAACTGTGACAACAAAGCTGGGCCATTTATTTCTCTACCACCAGGTAAACTATGGTGAGATACTTGAATTCATCGCACATCATATACATCCATCATCTTTGTTCTAAATCCCTTGCAAGGGTTCTTAGAATTCTTATTTAGTTTTTATTTAGTTCTACCCTGTTTAGTTTAGTAGAAAAATGCAGAAAAGTAAATGTTAAAAAAGTCTGATTCTTCAGTAACTGAGAGGACATCCTCTTGCAACTAAGCAAGCAGACATGGTTAAATCACTTTCATACTTTTTGTAGAAATCTGCCATGAAACACAATGGTTTTGTTTGTTTCTTAACATTAGAAGCCCTGTAAAGGCTTTTACAATCTTATCAGGATTATAAAATAATGAACACAGTGAGACCAATCTTAAGGCACTGCAAGTTGTTTTCTTACTTGGCTGAGAGCTTGATTTAGCCAAATCAAGTGTATCATTATTTTCTTGCTAAGATGTATATTAGAGGTTATACACAATAATCAAGCACTTTACAAAATGAAGTGCTCACAAATCATTTGGATTTTACTACATACAGATCTTTCAACTAGGCAAATATAGTTATGATTACACTTCAAATAGGACTAAAGTAATATTTTAAAGAAACAGAACAGCTGCTAAAACTAAAATGGATTACTCCTTTCCTCTATCAAACAGCTGCTCCTAAGAAACAGGGAATTTTCCTTTTAGTTAACGACGAACAATGCCCACCAATGTACTGCCTCTGGAAGGTAATTGAATGTCCATTTGTTTAAGAGAAATATTGAATGAACATTAAGTATTACTAGAGTCTGTAAGGTGGTGCAAGATGTGAATCTACTACTTTCGAAAAACCATTTATTGCACAGGAAATTAAGAAAGGTATGTGGATCCAGACAAAATTACCTCTTTGACATTTTAATATTATAAGTCATTGCTGATTAACCCTTAGAACCGAATCAGAGATCCTCTTCCATACATGCACACACATTGAAATATTACTGTGCAAGATTTATTAAAAAAAAAAAAAAGGAAGCCTGCAATGCCCTTACAAAGATAGAGCTAGTAGCAGAGTTTGTCTCAATTTCACTGTCTGACACAGTGCCTCTGGATCCTGCTAAATTGCCACCATTTTCCACACTCGGGCCATCACCAGCATTGCTACTCAAGTCACTGTCTGCTCCCAATGTCTCTCCGGAACTGTTACTAACCTGTGGAGAAAAATAAAGCAATTACCTTCAACAGACAAAGACACTGTGAGTAGAAAAGCTGTAAAATATTTCTTATTGCACAAAACAAGCAGTACAACATAAGGCCACATTTGCCTTTTCTTCGTCATTATCTTTTCATGAAATCCTACTCTGCAGGAAGAGATTAAGAGACACTCAAAAAGCCCTTCAGAAAAATCACAGAACTGCTTCAACTGAAATGTATCTGTTAAGATCATCTATAGGCAAGCCCTGTGCTCAAGCAGGGCCAGCTGGAGTATGCTCCCGAACACCATGTCTTGTTAGGTTCTTTTAATTTCCACAAATGGAGAACTCACAATCTCTCTGAGCGAACTGCTCCAGTGTTTGACCACTCTCAATATAACAAAGTGTTTTCTTGTGTTCTGATGGAATTTCCTGTGCTTCAATTTTTGTGTTGACTGCCTCATGTCTGCCAGCGGGTACTACTAAGAAGAGCCTGGCTCCCTTGCCTCCGATCACTCCCATCAGACATTTACACTCACTGATTAGATGCCCCCTGAGTCTTCTCCAGACAGAAGAATCACAGCTTTCTCAGCCTCTCTTCTTACAGAAGATGCTCCGATCCCTTTAATCATCTTTGTGTCCCTGAGCTGGGCTCACTCCACTGGCCTTTTCTGCCATGAGGGTGCACTATTGGCTCACAGTCAGGTTGTCCACCAGGATCCCAAAGTCCTTCCCAACATAGTTGTTTTCCAGCCAACTGGCCCCCAGTGTGTACAGGTGCCTGGAGTTATTCCTCCTCATAAGTAGCACTTGGTATTTTCCCCTTGTTGAACTACACAGATTCCTCTCTGTCCAGTTCTCCAGCCTGTTGAGGCCCTCTGGTGCATCAGTCAGTCCTCCCAGTTTTGTGTCATTTGCAAACTTGCCATCATCCAGATCATGAGTGAAGATGCTGAACAGTATTGACGCCAGTACTGACCCCGAGGGTACACCACTGGAGACTTGTCTCCAGCCACACTTTGTGCCACCTCTCACAATCCTCTGGGCCCTGTTGTTCAGCCTACTTTCAGTCCACCCACTGTCTATTTATCTAACCCCTACTTTGTCAGTTCATCTATGATACAGGGGACAGTGTCAAAAGCTTTATCAAAGCTGAGGTACACGACAAGTGCTGTTCTCCCCTCATCCACCAAGCTAGTCATCTCATTGAAGGCTATCAGGTTGGTTAAGCATGTCTGCTCCTTTGTAAATCCATTATGACTGGTCCCAGTCAACTTCTTGTCCATCATGTGTTTGGAAACATTTCCAGGAAGGCTTTCTCCATCACCTTTCCCAAGGACAGAGGTGAGTTTGGCCAGCCTGTAGCTCTCTAGACCTTTCTTCTTGTCCTTCTTGAAGGTAAGAGTGGTATTTTCCATCTTTCAGTCCTGAGGAACCAATCCTATTCACCATGACTGTTCAGAGACAACCAAGAGAGACACTGCAGTGGCATCAGCCAGTTGTCTCAGCACTTGTGGCTGCAACCCCTCAGGAACCACAATCAGTTTGTTGAAGTGCTCCCTTACCTGGTCATCCTCCACCAAGGGCAAATCTTTCTCATTCCACTCTTCCTCTGGTCTCAGAGGCCTGGGATTCCTGAAGGCCTGTTTTAATGGTAAAAACCTGGGCACTGAACGCCCCAAGTGCCTCAGCCTTTTCCATCCATCACCAGCTCCCCTGCCCAGTTCAGCAGCAGGCCTACATTTTCCCTAGTCCTTTCTCTTGCTGCTTATGTACTTGTTTTTGTTTCCATTCACATTCTTTGCTAGATTCAACTCCAGGTTCCTATTGGCTTTCCTAATCCTATCCCTGCAAGGGGAGACAAAAAATGCATACTCCTCTTGTGTCACCTGCCCCTGCTTCAACCTCTTGTATACTTCCTTTTTATGTCAGAGTTCAGTAGAAGCTCTTTGCTTATCCATGCAGGCCTCTTGCTGCCTTTGCTTGATTTCTTACTTGTTGGGATGGACCTTTTTTGAGCTTGGAAGAGGACATACTTGAATATCAACCAGCTCTTCTAGACCCCTCTTTTATCTGTGGCAGTGTCTCAGAGAACACAGTATTTTGCTCCATTAGAGAAAGACCATCAGAGTATTATTCTTCTTAAAGGCTGAGAAAAGCTCATTCACAGGCATGCAGCAGTATAGAGAGAAGAAAAACAAACAACAACAAAAGAAAAGCTCCTTAGGTTTTTATCCCTGGAATATGCAATATCATATAATCTGGTAGGGAAAAGGTTCTTTCTTTTTTGCTAAATGCATTCCTGCTCCGTTTTCCCTCTAGGCCGTATAGTTGATCAGAAAGAAAGCAGATATATTTTGATATAATTCAACTCCTTTAAGGTAATACATCAGAGAATTTCTTCTTATTTTTAATGCATCAAACAATCTGCCTTTTTTGCTCTCAGGTTACCTTTTTAAACTCCTATTTTTTTATTTTTTATAGACAGTTTATACACAACTAAGACATATTTACAGAATTGTTGCAATCCACCAGTTCCATAAATACACCAATATGTAGGAATATGTAACAACAACGAGCACCATGTATGAAGGCTGCAATGTGCTAATAACGAAAGCACTATATATGTTCTGTCAGACACACATGCCTGCTACCCACTCAGAGGCTCTGGAGAGAGAACTCACAGACATACATTATGCACGTGTGACACTATGCTGCCACACCACACGAAATGTAGGCACGAAATGCCCTTCTCCATTAACAAGCAGTCAATCATATCCAGATTTCACTCCGGGCATATCCTACCACAGTGCTGACTTCAGAATCCTGGCTTGTACTTCGGACCATAACTGTTGGTCCTCCACTGGGAAGAGAGTCAAAATCACTCTTCTGCAATCAAAACATATAAAGGACAAGAAGAGTCACATTAGTTTTTACCATAAGGAGAGAACATCCCTTCCCATTCTTCTGGGCTCTTGAATCACATGCCTTATGCTTCCTTAGTTTATTTAGACAATCAAATAGCAACTGCTGAGTGGTAAAAAGACCATGGTGTCCTGTAATTGAGTTTACAAAGATCAATCCCCTAGAGAAAAAGGTGAAGAAATTTTACCAAATGAGCCTCTCAAGAATACTCAAACCCTAGAAGGCTTCCCATAATTAAGTAGTGAATAGAAGAATCCTGTGTCTTACTGCATAAATAAAGCAAGTGTAAAAGCCACTGACCTGAGAACCTGAGGCCAAACTGAGGCCACTGTCTGCACTGATTTGGGATTTCTTCTCATCTGTTTCTCCCAAATCAAATTGTTTCACACCTTCTGGCCCTGAACAAAGGAAAAAGTAAATAATTACTATACCAAGAAAAAACAGCATAGCAGAAAGCAGATGACAGACTGGAAGCAGAAAGAGTACCAAGAAAACAGATTTGCTTTCTCATTTCTTTGATTTTTAATGTGTTTTTTATTATTCCTTGGTACTGAAAACAACAAGGCCAGCAGAACACATCTGCTAGCCTTCAAACATTAGTTTGAATTTCAAATACTCCGAAGTCCAGGAGTGACTATAATTAAACAGTACCTTTCTTAGCCATTCGAGGGAGATAAGAGGACAGACAACAGTCACGTAGCTTCCAGTTACAATAACACATGCAGAGCAGTTGCCATTCAACTCTAGGAAGCCACTTCCTTTAATTCTTGGTAATTAAAAAGGATACCTATTTACTTAAAAGTCAGAATCCTTTTTTGAACAGCTAAATTGCTCAAAGCCCTGGACTGAGTTTTTTTGGTTGCCCACTGCAACTATCTAGGCAAAAATCAGGCAACACACAATAAGAAAATAAACAGTGGCAATTGGTGCTACCCAGTAAGATTTCCAAAGACTAAGCTTGTATGATGCTGTGCTTCACAACATTCCCCAATTACACTAACAAATGGCTCTCCAGAGTTGGCAATCACATAGGTCAGGAGAGAGAGAGGGAATCAGCAAGCTTTTAAGTCATGCATTCATTAACCCGACGATCCAGAAAACAAAAAAAGGAAAGAAAGGATAAAGAACTTTATGTTCAATTTCCCATGCACTTCTAGAATCATATCATCTATTGTCCTCAGATGGGATGGCAGAAGGAAAGAGAATGATTGAGAGGTAGAGCCTGAAAAGAAAGCTGGATAAGCACTGAATGAAGTACATAACAATGCAAGAAAAGAATGTGTTATAGGCTGTACACAGAATGTTAATACTCTCAGAAAGGGGAAGAGACTGAATGCAACACTTCTGCCATATCCATATCTGCCAACTATTCAGTAACAGGAAGACATGATCAGCTGCTGGAATATTTGTATTATATACCCATGACTATATCCAGTATCTCTAAGCAAACAATGCCACCACCTCTATAACCACTGATCACAACAACCCGGGATTTATGAACATGTTTGTATTATATGTAATATTAGAGAGGATAAGACAGTGAAAAGGAAAGAAAAAGGGAAGGGAGGAGAGAGAGAGAGAGAGAAGGATAATATACAAAGATTTGTGGGAGTGAGTTTGAGATGATATGTAAACTCATGAATAGCAAAGCCATAAGCGGGCTGTGCAGACCATACTAGCTTACTACTCAACCACCAATTCTTCCTGTGAAGTGTTTACAGAAAGTATTCTTCGTTTGTTATAGTATTGTGTTTCTAGATCCCAATGCCTTAGTTACTGTAAATCAGCTCCTCAAAGACTCTAAGAAAGAGAAAGCATAAATGAAGAAAAATAATTTACAACGAAAAATAACTAAAAATATCTTTTCTAAGAATTTGGAATATTGTTTTCCACTGAAATACACATTGCTCACTTCTAGAAGTCTATTTCCACTCATTCAAGTGGTCATCATTTCTAGTTCTGATACAGCAAGAAGTTTTATATCTCATTACTACAGCAATAACATTAAATTTCAGCTGTGTGTTTTAAGCAATTGAGGAGTTTCCTGTCCCAACACATAATTCAGGTATATTTCTGACAGTTTGATTTTTAAAGGAATTGAAATTGACTGAAGCAGTTCAGATATTTGAGGGCTGTAACTGAGTTTAAGGAGCACAATAGCCACAATTACATTGTTGTCACTGTCAATTTACAGGCACTCACAAACCTCCCTTTCCTTTCTTTACAGAGTCATATGTCTAATACATACGGAACACTAAAACCTCAATTTATCCCTCCCAATGTAGACACCTACCTGAAAGGCTCAGTTTGGGAGAGCAGGTGTGTGCATGTGCTATGTGTCTGTCTCACACACTCCTACCTCAGCAGATAGCAATCCACAACTTAAATAGAGTAAGCTGTACTGCAGAGGTGCCCCATTCACCCCATTCTCTCTGAACTAACTCCAGATGCTAATTTGTTCTTAACAGAAGTATTTAACTGAAGTGCCTAAAACTAGTGTAAGCAAATCCAGGCCTAGTCAGAATGTCAGGAATTCTCACTCATTCATCTCCGCTATTAATCCTTCCCAAACTTCAATCTGTAAAATAGCATCAGCTCTTCAAAGTACAAACTACGCTCGCAGTTAGGAAACACCTGCCACAACACGGTTGTTATAAACTGGCTCTTGTCCTTATGTCATATGTCCCTATTTACAACAGTGACAGCCAAAAGAGCAAAACGTGGTACTGCACCCGCAGATTACATATATTCAATATTTTATTCATTATTATATTTCAATAGATGTTCAGATTCGTGTAGATTTGGACTATTATTTAGACTCTGCAACAGCCTCAAACTATTTCACTCCTTCTTTACCAAGGGATATAAAAAACAAAATCAGATTGATTCCTTATTATGAGGCTATTTTCTAGCAGCCATCACTAAATACAATTCTTCACATACACCTTCTCTCTCCCCCTCAGAAGTATTTCTTGCTGCAGACTGAGTGCTCATGGTTGATGCCAGGTAACAAAATTTGACAACCCACAGCTTGAACAAACAGGAATTCTTCATTCCAGTAACATTTAATCAATCAATATATCCATATCAACAAGCTGTTAAACAAGTTTTAAGGAAGGAGATGGAGTATCTTAAAATTCTTCCATATTTATCTGATTGGTGAGGATGCAGAACACCTGCTTCCCCTTCCTTGAAGGCAACATTCAGGGGAGAGAAAAAAGAAAGAAAAAAAAAAAAAAGAAGAGACATTTGAACACAATTTCCTCAGGGCAAACATCTGTTTCGTCTCTTTAATGGAGACTTTCTTGACAGACTTAGTTCTTGTGAGTATAAAATCTGTGTGCCATAGATGCAAGCTCACCCTGCACCTGGGGAGTTGGCAGTTATGGGGAGGCTGGAGGAGTCAGTTTCTACATTTTTTTTAATTTCCTTACTCGTTTTTTCCAAAGATTTTTGCTTTTTCACTTCCTGGTGCTTGTTCCACAATTCTACCCAAGATGCATTGAAAGCAGGAGAGAAAGAGAAAGAGTCAGCGGCTGGTCAGACAGGTGAAAATGGGGAAAAAAATTTCAAACAAAGAGCCCACCCTTTCACCTCAAAAAAAAAAAAAAGAAAAAAGAAAAAGAAAAAAAAGGCAGAATTTTATGACAACTACTGAGTGAAGGGTTAATTAAGACCATTTTCAAAGAAACCAGTGTTAGGTATTCAGCACTGCATCATCTCTTAGTAACAGAATTCAAACATTAGAGATGACTTCATACAGTTGTGGTGGTGCATCCCCCCTCCCCTCCTCGGGCCACACTTGGACAGCAGTGAATCAACTAAGGAAAAACAGCTCTTATGAACAAATAATTAATTGCCATTTCTAAGAAAGGGATTTAAGACTATCAGTTATTTATTCCTCTAAAACGTAGGCATCACAGAAGCTCTAATTAACAGAAACATTTTAACGTCCTTAGTTTATATCACAGAAAGGAGAAAGACACAAAAACAGCAGCAGCAATTCCAAAAATATTAAAGAGTAGGTTAACACAACATTTAACCAATATTATATCTTACAGATTATCACAAAGTTTACAAGCTATTTTTGACCTGACAGCATTGTCAATAAATGCTTGGCTCTGCCTGTGAACCTGTCCTATATGCAAAGAGCTGAACTCCTCTGCATCCACTTGCTCCTATCAGGGTATAAAGAATGGAAAATGGCAAAGAACTAAAACAAGCAAGATACCAGACATGCTTAACTCCAACTTCCAAAACTCAAAGTCACAGCACTCTAATCAAGTCAAAGAATTCCATAAGAGGACATACAGTGCACAGAACAGCAAAACCGTCTGAAGTGTTCTTAAAACTGAATTTGAAACTTAGCCCTGGGACAAAACACTGATGAGGTACGTCCACTTTTCTATCACTCACATTGCTCAACCCTCTTATTTGCAGTCACCTTTTCTGCTCAGAAACATCAGATCATTCCAGGTGCTGGCCTGTTGGCCAAAGGAAATATTACAAGCTGACATGCTGAGCTGACTCTAAATGCTAGGCACTGTCCTCTCTCACTAGCACCGTTAAAGTTGGGGACGCTACAGAGGAAGATCCTCTTAGAAAAGTGGCAAAGGGAAGGAAAAAGAAGTAAAATGTTCTTTTACTGCTCTTCAAGAAAACTTTCTGAACAACTAAAAGGTCACTTATGTCAGAAACCCATTCCACCCTGCAAATAGCAGAAATAAGGGCAAGACAGGCT
Source organism: Pachycephala philippinensis (assembly GCA_013397055.1). Lineage (NCBI taxonomy): Eukaryota > Metazoa > Chordata > Aves > Passeriformes > Pachycephala > Pachycephala philippinensis. The sequence goes on from VWZT01008896.1 coordinate 538,232, forward strand.
CTAAAAAAGTTCTATTGAGCAAAACATCCACTGAAAAAAAAAAAAATTCGTATGATAGTGTTACAACTGTGGAGGAAGGCTCCAAAGTATTATCAAAAAAGACATCAGGAGTGAGACAAATGCAACAAGGTAGAAAAATCTACAAAGATGGCTTCTAGCCTACCAATTTCTAGATTTGCTTTATGATTGATGGATGTTCCTTCAACTTTCATAAATAGACAGATGGATAGGATAAAATTGCTTAGGGATCCAAACAGCATCCTACAGGCTTATCAAGCTGAGCACACACTGACACAGATAACAATCTCTAAGATGGACTGAATTTGTTTGTTAAAGGGCTTTGAAAACATCTGGCCTCTTCCGTGCTCAGTCTATACGGCTTTACTTTAAAAATCACCAGTCTGAAAGCTACAACACCTGCCATTAAATTTCTTTTAGCTGACTTGTCTGTTAATTTAGTGTAGAGTATATCCTAGCACATTAAAAACAGACTGGATTTTACTCTCACCTGCTTAGTCAAAGAAGAAAAAGAAAACTTCAAATAAACTCACAGGGCATAAAATACTACACCTATGGCTTCTTTACATGACCCTGAACTAAACAGGACAGCAGGTCCAAAAAGGATCTGATGCAGACAAAGAATGTAGCACAATCTTTTCTGTTTAAAAAACCAGCCAAAATAAAGTTATCTGACAGGATTAAACAATTATTTAAAAACTAGTAATGGAAACTTCAGTAAGTACTGACATTTTCATGATCAATTATGGAAAGTATGCAATAAACCAAACTTACCACTAACATAAAAGGGGAAAATATTAACTATCAAAAGCCACCAGTGTCCTAACAAAAAGACCAACACTACAGGTGATGACCATGAACCCTGGAAGACAAGAACCCCAAAAGTAAGCAACTGGTGAGTATCAGAAGCATCATCTTCACAATGAGTTTTCTAGCCAGGAATTACGTATGAAATTAGGTATCAATTAGGTATCAAGATCAAAGCTCAGCTGGTAAAAATCCATCCCACTTCACCTCAGAAGGAGGAAACCCTGTGAACCTCATGGCCATTGTTCCTGCAGTACAAGAAAACTGCACAGATTCAGCTACCACAGCTGCAGAGCTGAGAGGCAGTTTAATCACCACACCAACACACACTTTACATATGACTACTGCAAACAGAGCTGTACATTATTTTACTCCATCCTTCTGAAGACTTCTCCTTCTAGTATTTCCTCCCGTATCCAGGTCAAAAGGTCAGCAGCCCAATTTGTGTTCCACCTATGCAATACCAAGAGATTAATTCAAAGTTTTATTCACATTGTCTGCAACCTGAGGCTGTAAGCACCTTCCAAACTTCACAGAATCAAGGAACTGCTGAAGTTCAAAGGGACCTGTGGACATCATGTAGTCCAACCTCCCTGCTCAAAGCAGGGTCAACTAAAGCTGCCTGCCATAGGACCATGTCCAGTCAGGTATTCTCTATCTCCACATACGGAGAATCCACTACCTTTCCAGGCAAAGTGTTCCAGTGTTGGATCATCTTCATATAAAAACATTTTTTTCTCATGTTTAAATGGAACTACTTACAAATACTTTTTTATTTCAGCAACATGTAAGTGTTTACCAAATGCTCTTCCCTAAATAAATTAGTTTGAATGAGAATATCTGCATTTCACTATAGCAGGAATTTCAGCAAAGCCACGACTATCTCCAGTCCTGCATATCCAAAGTTGTCTTATTCTGAAGTTTCCATGACAGAACATAAAGGAAGTCTAATAGCCAAGCAGCTTTAAATTATCTTCCTGCAACACAAGAGAAACACCCTTTACTTCTAGATCACACGCATCAGATAAACATGGAGACTACATTGTTTTTAAAGCAATTTCCTAAAGAGTGACTTGCATACCAGTTCATGGTTTGTGGTGAAAGACAAAACCAGTTAGAAAAAAAGGCTTCAGGAAAACATTCAAGTCTTTTGAACTTCGGTCAGTTTTGGTAAAATCATATCCTTCTTGTAATTTAGCTCCATAAAAGACAAGTGGAAACCATCACAGCATCAGAACCACCAGTAAGAATGTACCTTTTCCTGTCCTTGAAGACTGTGAATAGTTTAAGGCTAATATTCCGGCAATAGTAGTTAACACAGCATATTACATGGCACTTCTTTTGAAAAGCACTTCTTATGATGCTTCACAAACAGGAATTATCTGATCTCTATGATTTCCCTTTCTATGAGGCTTTAATTTCATCTAAGGGAAAGAAGCAGTCTTAGCAATCTCATCAAAAGATCTCTTTTCATTCCTTAAAAGAACACTGTCCTAGAGCCTGGTTTATTCTTAGTTGTGCCAGAAGCATACTTTCCTTTTTCTCTTCTAGAGAAAAATAATGAAGTACCCAGATCAAACCAAACAACTAACTGAAAAGCTGGAAATCTGAATCTGCAACTCTTTCAGCTTCCTGACAGCTTTTCAAATAGAGTGCAAGACTAGTTTTGAGCAACTGCCTCCACAGATTACCTCTTTAAACGAGAAAGCAAATCAAGTCAGAGGGGGTCAGTATCAGTTCAGGACTCAACAGCACCCAGCCTGCAGTTATTATGTGCATGTAAGAATGAATGTCTGTACTCCTGCCACTTAACTGCTCAACACACACATTCCCTTGTCTTATGCCACAAACTGCACATATATCCTCACAGCACCACACTTTCAGAAGATTCATCTTTCAGTGATTCCAGTAAAATGTTCTTTTAAATAGGCTGTAAGAAGCGACGTCTATAATTTAACATGACATATTTGTGCAGTTGACAAAAAATTTCTCATATGCTGATGGTACTTCTCATGTTTACAACCCACAGCCTACTGGATTCAACCAAAATAATTTTTTTCTTTCTCCTCCACCAAAAAAATCTGCAAAGCCTTTTTTAAAAAAAACAGTTCAGAAAACTCTACCTCAAACTTTTTCCCAAGACATAGGGAAAAGCTAAGAGTAAGACAAGAAAATCTCCAGTGACCAGCCTAGCAGATGCTGTTTAGAAGAACACACATTCTATTTGCTATTGCATAGAAGGAAAATCCATCAGTCCTGCTCACTGAAACTGTAGCACTATAACTAAAATATTTTTTGAAATTTTGTTGTTAACAAACAGCAGATTTTGGATCCCACTTATATCAGGATACAATCTACATAATTCACAGGTAGCCAGCAATGATAGAAAACCTTTGTTTCATGTTTCCCTTCCACAGCTGCCCTTTCTGAAGTCCTGCTGTCCCTGTTTCTCTTTTGCCATTTCCTGTTGCTTGAAAATAGCAATCACAGAGCAAAAAATAAGGCTGTTTAAGGTGTAATGAAATATAGAAACAATTAAGATTAGACAGCTTCTGGGAGAAAACTGCAGTGGATAGTTTATCTGAGAGTAGAGTGAAAACACATATGATTGTTCCTTGTGATCCAAGGTGTATATGAAGCATGTTACAGTAGCAATGTAGTGTGTTAAAATGGAGAGAATGCAAATAGAACCTAATGCCAAAACAGAAGTCTCCCCTGCACTTCACATGCACCTCAATACACACCAATGGAAGCAATAAAATTTTCTTCCTTTAGACTTCTTGTGTCAAACTCCCTTGGCCCTTTGCCCGCAGGGCTCGGTGGCTTTGGCATTAGCTGAGGTACCGGCAGCTGCATTGCAGGTTTTGGCTCCACTCTTGGGGATGATGCAGGATCTTTGCCAACTGGAGTGACAGATCCATCTGTTGGACTTCGTTTTCTCTTTTCTGGTTCTTTAAACAAAAAAAAAACATTGTTGAGAAAAAGAAATAAATAAATAACCAGAAAGAAACATAAGGAAAGAGGAAATGAGAGCAGGACAAGAAAGATGAGACAGATGGTCTCACCTAAATCATTAAGCCTGGCACTGAAACAGCTCAATGCCACATTTGTTCCCATAGGTCAACATGGCTTGCTGATAGTCTGGCACACTGGTGGAAACAACAGAAGAGAAAGCCAGAGTGCTGTTTCAGGGATACTCGAGTATCTCATTCCTGCATATTTGAAACCTAGGAATGTTCTCTGACACAGTAACTGTAGCATCTCCTCAGCCAAGTTGTGAAAAATTAAACAACTCTGCCTAAACTACCAAGAATATAATTTATAGAAGATAAGTTCTCTTCACTCTGCAAAGATGACAAATACAATAATTTTCATGGGTAACACTAAATGAAACTTCAGTTAGGGAAAAAAACCCCAAAAATACCTATCAGCTATACCTCTTCCATCCGTCTCTGAGACTTTCTATAACCATATGTCCCTAAAGGCAGTTTGGATTATTTCTCTGTATCAAACCCCGCAATTGGAAATTACAGCAAAACCTTCAGAACAGAATAATTAAAACCAGGTTTTCCATAAAGAGCCTCCTGCACAAACTATTTCAATACCAAAACTACTTCCAATACGAAGTCAAAACTTCATATCCTATTATCTAAATCTGTCATACCACTAGATCTTGTGATACCTTTGTTCAGTGGATCAAACAGCTATCAGTAACACTTTTCTATTTAGATAATAATTTAAAAGAATCAACACCTAACACTCAAGAGACTGAAAACTTCCATCCTTCAGAGGAAAAGTGTTTTCCCAATTCCTTGTAGATCTCTTCAGAAAACTCAGTTTTGCAAGATGTGATGATCAGAACTGGGAGCACTACCTCAGCTGTGGGTCTTGTTACTGATAGATCAAGACACTATACAGTAGCTGCCTTCCAAATGCATATTCACAGGTTTACACAGTGCCCTCCTTTCCAGTTTTTACAGTAAACAGTGGAAAGTTCACATACAGCTGCCATTTTAAGACAGACTGCTTCCTAGGATATATTTCCCAATCCTACTACTATTGTCAACTATCCTCATTCCTAAATACAAGTCCTTCGTTTGACCATACTACAATAAATTAATCACAACCATGCTTTATTAAGATTTAGCTTACTCTAGACAAATAAGCTACATCCATCATGTCCCATAGGATTACTAGTTTATTACTAGATGCTAAATAACATCAAGAGAAGCACTAATCTCTATAAAACATTTCTAGAAATAAGTACTAATTCCAACTAATTGAAAACAAGTAAAACATACTAAACAGATAAAATTTGACTACAAATTAAGATGTTATGCAATAGTGAGAAGAGTCTTCAGATGTTTGCCCCAAATTTTGTCTATCATGACCACAATTAGTTTACTGGGCAAACTCTACTTACCATCAAATTATGCCATTTGGTCTTCACTCTAAAACCACTGAGTATTACATTAGCCACTCCAATTTTTCTTAGAATCAGTGTCAGACTAAAATGCTTGTAATTACCAATATCAGCCTACCCTCCACATTCAGGACCGTTCCACTAGCACAGCCTTCCTTACCTTCCTCAGCATTCTAACAATGACTGGAAATGAACATGGGGCATATCTAATGAACCAACTAATAAAAAATCCCTGATGCAAAACCCAGAACAACAATTATAAAGGGTTTAGTAGATGATACACCTCTGCTAAGTAACTTTTCATCATTTGAGATTACAGAAAAGTCAGATACTAAGCAGATATTTACCTTTTTGTCATTCTTTTGCTTTTTTCCTTAGCATGCATTTTCTTATTTTGCATTAAGAATCAGATTCTTAAGAAACAGCTGAAAACTAGAGAGATATTTTCAGACTTTCTTCTCTAAAAATATTTAGTTGTATGAGAATAATTGTGTAGTGCAACGTGGTTGGTGAGATGCAAGTCTCATATGGTTCCACATTACAAGTATCTCCCTCCCTGTTGAGGCTGCCTGCAACAACTTTCCAAGACTATGGTTGGGCCAGTTTTAGCTGAATGTCCTCACTCCAAGAACTTCCACTTCAGCTGTAGAAGTGCCAAGTTTTGTATCTCACTGCAGAATTTCCATTTTCAATTAAATATCAGTATGGCCATTATTGTGCTTTGGTCCAGTTACATGTGTGTCAGAAGCACAAAACAGGCTTCAAGCTTTATAAGGCTTCAGTAACAATGGCACAATTCTCACCATTCTGAAAGTGTTGGAAAACCCCTGAACTATCAGAGGCCAGAAAAACAGCTACCTCCCCAGTCTTGTTTGGTTCATAAACACTGTATTCTCATGGACACTTTTCTTACCTTTATTATAGTAGTGAGTATGTGCTATCTCTAGCAGGCCAAAAACACTGGCCATGCCTCCCAGGCCAGCATTTGCATATGACTGCTCCAGGCTTAACACAGTGCACTTCAGCAGGTCCAGCATGCCTTTATAAACCTTGCGGCTGATCTCCTGCAATGAAATCCCCATTAGTGCTGCTATTTCAGAAGTGAGGAAGTAATTCAAGAACATAAATTCCAAAACTGCTGTAACATCAGCTTTTCGCAACTGACAAAAACTTCCTGTGAATTAAGCCTCAGCAGACACTCAGTGTGAAGACCTGCTGAGTTCAGCACTGACCACGTCCTGTATGACATCCTGCCGAGCATCCTCCTCTGACTGGATCGTGCGATTCAGCTTGCTCAGTACAAAGACGCGGAGCTGCTCACTCTCCAGCAGACGTCGGACTCTCTTCATGTTCAGCCAGCCAACACCTTGCCCATCAAGAACATTGTGTACCACCTCCTTCAGGAACTGCTGGTTCTCACTGATACATTTAAGAGAAAGCAGACAAAAGTTAGTCACCCTCTGCTTACTTTGGCTTGCATGGGAAGAGAGCTGTGGCCAGGGCACACACAGAATCACCTTTCCTATCAACAGTAGTTGACATCCAGCTCTGCCTGCTGCTAACATAACTGCACACAGCTCAAGCTCTGTTCCATAGGTGTAGTATCAAGTATTTTATTTCGTCCTTTATTTCCCATAATAAGCCATAATCAGAGCTTCCTCTAGACCCTCTAGGTACTACACTACCCTTCACTCTCACAGCACTCCGCAGAATCCACAGGAACCCTTTATGCCTCAACCTTCTTCCACAGCCCCCATGTCTGAGCTGTAGGTTTTCTTTGAAAGAGGAAGTGCAGCACTACTGCAGCATTACAGCAGCAGCCTTGGCACATGTTTTGTGTGGCACCTTTGCTCAGCTTCTTTTCCCATTGTGGGAAAGGTAAGAAGAAGGAAACTCCTGTGCAAACTGCTGCATTCCCCAGTCTGAACTGCAGTTATTGTTCTTACTTGCCTCCCAAACCCAGCAGACCAAAGTAAATTCACTCTACCCATGACTGCTCCATAAGAAAGGGAGAAGAAAGCACAGGCACAGGTCAGGTAATGTTTACTTGCAACATTCTGAGTCCTTCCCAAGCTTGAGAAAAGCATTTCACATGAACATATGGAATCAAACTGCTTCACTGGACTCAGCTGATCTCCCTGCGTGGTGCATTAAAACTCCACTAGGCTAGATCACCTTGTTCAGAACACTCAATTACAAAGAATAACTGCTGAGTTAAAGTAGAAACCTAGAACATTTTGGATCTCAGACAGAAGAAGGTTACATTCTGGAGCACAGAAAAATAAGCATGTGCACTATTAACTGTAAGACCACCATATCAAATCTTCTCAGAAATAGTATGTCCAGGTCTAGGGCAACAGAGAAGTACTATTTGGTTTTCAAAAGCTAGACTTCTGAGAAAACATTGGCCAAGTACGAAGCCACTCTAACTACACTGTACACTTGAAAACCAGGAAAAAAATATTACCTGGAATTGCTAGTTCGTCCCTGAGGTGATGGAGATTCTCTTTTCACTGTTGGGCTGTGCTTTATGACTGAAGACTTCTGATCAACAAGGGCCCTTCTGTTTCCTGAAGAGGAAAGGAAACAGAATGAGAGGAAAGGGTGGGAGGAAAACAATCTGATCCCAGGACAGTAACAAGCAATGCTAAAGTTGGCTAACACACCTATTCGAACTACAGGTAACAGACTTCAAACAAAATGGAAACTCCAAAAAAGCAGCAGCGTATATCATATTCTAGCATCACACATCGGCAGAAAACAGTAATGGGAGTAATGCAGAGAGAAAAAGAGAAGATGGTAATGGGAGCAGGAGGTGAGAGACAGGAAAAGTTTGGCTGCTCTGCATGCAGTTCCACAACAAGAACCATCTTCAAATTAGTCACTATATGTAAAAGCATAATGCATTGAGGGTGACTAGTATAGATCATGTGGTACTGGTTACCCAGCGAGAAAGATAGCCCAAAGTCAGGCATAGGGAATGCTGGAAATTGTTACATCATGCACAGCTCATGCTGTAGGGAACCCACCTTCATTGCTTACTGGGCCAGCTTCAGTAATAATCTCCATTATAGTATTTAACCCAAATACTGGGACACAAAATATACAATTAGTAGTGTACTGAAATATCTACACTCCCCACTGTCAGCATCAAAAGAATCCAACTACCAGTTTCTTCCCAGCCCTCCCTCAAAATAAAACCCAAATGACACTAGAGCAGGAAGGATGTTTGAAAGCCCAAGACCACAAGGGCCAGAATAACTTAAGAGATAGTGCTTGACTTGAAATTTGGCATCGTGGAACCAGCGTATTGAATCTTCAAGAACATTATTGCACATATTGTATTTGAATGGCACTACAAAAACCATCTGCATCACCAAGGAAAAAATATCAATGGATGCGCATGAAATAAAAATTAAAAAGGAAGATGGAAAGTGGTCAAACAGCAGCAATGAAATGGAGTCCCAGCATCATTTCCCATTACAGTTAGAAACACACACTCGGCAAGAACAAGTTAATGCAGCAACTTTGTATCTCTACAACAGAGACAAAAACATCTAAAAACCACTGAAGTGCCCAGTGGGAATCCCAGTGAGCCAGCATGCACATGTAAATGAACACACACACACACACACACACTTGCACATGCATAAAACACACTGAGCTACTCCGTGGAAATCCCATCCTCGTATCTGCATAGTAACTAACATTAAAGGCCCTACAGAACTAAAATAGTCAAGAAAAGAACACCAAAGTGCAGAAGATGAGGCACAAAGCATGAATGTGGAATGGCAAACCCCATCACTGTTTTCTTCCAATGCATGGAATCAGTCATTAAGTTTACCCATGGAAACAACCCTGACATGAAGCATGTTTCTTATCCAGTACAACTGGACATGAAAACATAACCAACTGGTAAAAGGTTGTCAAAAACAGCTGTGCAGAGTCTCTGCTAGTGTTTTCACCCTACCAGTCCTGTTACTCCTCATTTTACGCACAGGGAATGGTTACTTGTTTCAAAAACAAAGTCCAAAGCATAAACACAAAATCAAGCTTTTGGTCTTTGTTTCTACAAGGTCAAAGGTCAGCAAAACATCATACCAACCTTCATTCACATCCCTTCCCAATTCCAGATTAAAGTAATCTTTACCGATAAAAGTGATGAGGAGGAAAAAATAAATGAAAAAAAATCAACACATTAAAACAAAAGCAGTAAGTTCTAATCAGATAGAGTAACTCAAAAGGCAAAATAAAACCTCTCCTCAGTATAGCATCTGAAAAGGTCTCAACACTAAGACACCCCTCCGATATTACAGTCGGTACAAGGATGACCAGGCTGTCTAATGGCCCAGGGTGTGAGGGCCATTTCTCTAGTGCCCATTCAGATATGTTGTCTAATGATACTGCAGACAAACAGGAGATGTTCTAATGAGAAGATTGTGCACATATGCTAGGGATTGATCTTCACTCTCAGAGAACTGAAGCATGGTTGTAATTTGATTTTCTATTTAGCAGTCTAAAAAGACGATAAACACTTTTGGAACTCACGTAATCTGCAGTCTCCATGAGAGGCTGGCATTATCCCCATTTACAAATGCAGCATCATCACTCTAATAAATTACCTAAGGCTAAGCATGAAGATAGTGGCTGTACAAAAGTAAGACCTACCTCTTGGTTCCCATTATTTATACTAAATACTTAAAAATAAAACAGAACAAAATACACTATGAATGTTGCTTTTGTTTTGTTATCTGTTAACTCAGCCTAGACCGGACACTCTCCCATCCCAACATAGTCCAGTTGTTGGGAAGAAGACTGCCTGAGAAATATCATGACAATTTACTGTCTTGCTCCTTAACACAGGTACTACCCGAACGACCAAAAGGCATCACTCCCAGGATTCCTGTTAGGGGTAGGACCTCAGACTGCCAAGTCACAAGAACTGAAAAGGCTGTAGAAGACAAAGGGAAAAATGGTTACCTTTCAGGCTGGGAAAGGGAGTATTCTTGTCTCTCCCAACTTTGGTTGGTAGGGCTAAGTTGGACAGACTGAAACTTGTGCTGTGGTTTCTGTACAGGCTGCCTATGACAGAAGACAAAAACAATTAAATGCCTACTGCTCACTGCACACACCCAAACAGCCTGTAATTCACCATCTTATTTCAGATCCTTAATGATTAAGTTCTTCTTTATTACCAAAAAGTCCCACAATCATAACATGACCTCATTGACATTGCAACCACATCTGTAATCAGATTATTCTGAACAGTACAAAAACATAAGTCTTAGCATTCATGTCACAATAATTGATGTTGGATCTTTGAGTCTGAAACGTAACAGCAAAATCCAACCATCTTCCTGCACTTTAACAGATCACATCACCTTAGCTCTACCTTCTCGTTTGATCCTCTTTTTTGGAGCAAATGAATGGCTGGGCCACATTAGAAAACACGATGACAGAAGATTTCCAAAACACGTAACTCTGAAGGGAGGACTGAGAACTGTGTCTTGTGAAACACTGTAAATCTGCCATGGAACCATGCTTGAAACAGAAGTTTTTCATTTATTAGGAAAAAACATACATTCTTCCTGGTACAGACAGATTTTAAGGACATAATAATGCATGATCATCTGCTTAAGCCAGTAGACAGCCTGAAAGCATCACATTTAGATAAAGGAGCTGATTAACACTTCAAGTTATTAATTTAAAGTGTCAGCATATTATTTCAACTTGCTTTGGTTCTTTGGTTTTTTGTAGCCTTATTTTAGTAACAGTCATTTTACCAGAAACATTTAATGTATTTTCCCCAGTGCTACAAACTTTTTTCACTGCTTTTCACTGTAGTGCAAGACTCAACTGCCCATGTCTTCTGTCACTCATTACGAAATTCTAGGTTAGTGTTCCACATCTGTGATTTTTTTTATTAAAATATAATTGAAAGTAGGCAGTCAAGGAATTGAATTTGGTACCCAAACATACAACATGGAGGCATGGAAGCCATACTACTGTAAGATTTTTTTTATCCATTTCATAAAATTGCACAATGCTTTGTTTAAATGAAACTGAAGGAATTTCTAACCTGTGCCCTAAAGTGCCACACAACTCAAGGGGCTAACCACAAAAACAAAGTCCTTCTTAGTGAAGAATATATAAAGCAGTAGTTGTCAGCAGTTGTCAGTAAGCCAACATGACTACTGGAGATCTGGTAACAATTTGACAACCAACTCATTCTCTTGACTAGCCATCCCTCTATTCCAACTCTCTGTAAACTCTGATACAATAAGTAAAACTAGTTTAATGAATGCATCGTACATACTTGCAAAAGACATGATGCCCCCAAAACCTTCGCTGCTGTTGTTGGAGACAGTAGAGTTTGGGGAGCTGGCCCTGGAATCTGAATCTGCATCAGAATCACTGCCCAGTTTTAAACTGTTTGGCCGGAGTAACTTCTGAGACCTTCAAATAAATGAAGTACAACTGTTATTAGCATTCCCCCTTCCTGCCCCAAATCAACATGTTGTATGGTTGTGGGAGACTGATGTTGGTCTCATTCCCATCAGTTTTCACCACACTACCTGCACCTTTTGGGAAAGAAAAAAAACCAAAACAAACAAGGAAAAGAAAAAAAAGAGAGAACTGAAACATCTTTACATTCAGGCTTTTATAGCCTTTCAGGGCATGCTGAAAACTTGTCTGCAAAAGGGCATTGGTGGACTTGCAGGTGAAAGAGTTCTGGTTTGAAAAGAGTAACAAGAAAACCCACTGCCACCAATCACTATAGTATCTTTCCCTCAAAAGACAAAGATTTACCAAAACAGTTTCCAGAAACCAGTAGGTGATATACTAGAATGTTCTAGAAAGAACTGATAATTCTCATAGCTTCTACTGCTTACATAAAAGTAAGGAACTGAGGGACTAAGCAAGTGCTTTTATTCAAACCAGAAGGGTTGACAGCATTTCACTATTAAATGAAAGTGATCAACAATACATCTCAGGTGCCAAAGACATTTGAGTGCATGAATGTTAAACTACATGAAGCAGACAGAAACCCCAGAAGTGCTGTACAGAAGGGCAGGAGACAAGGAGGACTCGCCTGTTCCCATTAAGATTCTGGTTAAATCTTGGGGTGTAGCTCTCTTCCTGCTCATCATCTTCATCCTCCGTAGGAAAACCGTACTGTGGTTCAAAGTATGGATTGTCATACTCTCGCTTCCTCACCACCCCTTCCGAGGAGCTCATGCTGCCAGCTGCGATGTCACTCTCACGACGATCCAAGCTTATCTTGGGAAAGCTTGGTTGCAGTGGCAAGGAAGAGAGATGGTTTGAAAATCCAGCAGCCAACTTCTCTTCTATTTCTGCTGAGTCTGCTGCCTCCTGTGGACCAGTCAAATCATTGATCTGTTCGCTAATTTGCGTTACATACAACTGAAGGGCAGGACAAGAACAATTATTTCAAACTGGGAAGTCTGCACAGTCCTCACTGCTTGCTACAGGGCCCCCACCACATCCCCACTATCTGTGTCTCTAAACTAGCATTTTATATACACTGCAGTATTTGCGCAGTTTTCTAGGGACTTACTCCTCTTTAAAACAGCTCTGACTAGTAAGTATTAGCTCAAGATAATGGCTTTCCATTACCATGTTCCCATTTTTTCTTAAAAGACCACAAATTCATGAGTTTACCCACCCCACTCCCTGCTCCTCTAAAGACATCAGCTCTTTCCAGACTCTGTAAAAGCAATTCCTGCAGTCCCAACCTGGACCACTTCTCTCTGCTAATGCTGTGTTTTTCAATGCTCTGGAAGTTTTTGTACAGGAATGGTCTATCCCAGCATAAGAGGGTACCAGCAAACTCCACCTTGCTTAGAAAGTCCAGGGTGAGCATGCAATTTAATCTGTGCATGGTGTCACAGTCCTATTAGCTTTTGCCCTTCTCAGAAAGAACCATGTGCATTCTCCCATTCTTTATATCCTAATACGCTGATCTTGAGGCTGAACTCATCTCAGTACACACATGATTCACTCCATGGATGACAGTGCTGGGGCTGCTACTGGCTGTAGTACTGGAACTTGAACGAGGCTGGTTATTCTCTTGGGAGTTCTCACTGTCCATGGTCTGTTCATCGGGATCCCCTGAATATTCTTGAAAATCATCAAATTCCACTTCACTAGCATCACCGAGGGCTGCATGAGTCAGGGGGTCAACATCTGCAAACACATCATTTTTCATTAAACAACAGCGTCTTCCTCAGTCTTTTGCCCATCTAACTAAATATCCCTAGAAGATGAGGACTGCTTAACAGAATAAACTTGCATAAAAATTTAGGCTGTAAAGGGCTTTTGGAGGTCATCCATTCCAATTCTCTCCTCAAAGCAGGAGCACCTTCAAAATTAAAGCAGGTTGCTCAGGGCTTTGTGCCACTGAGTTCTAAAAGTTTTCAAGGCTTCACATTCTACAGTGACCCTGGGAACCTGTTTAACTACAATAACCATGAAGTTCTTTTCCTTATGTCCAAGCAGAGTTTCTTTTGTTACAGCTTACGATTACCTCTTGTCCTTGGGACATGGGAAATTTTGGAACTTCTAGATTTAGTTTATTGAACAAAGTGAGCGTTTATGCAGCTTCCATATAAGCCACAGAGAATGCATCTTTCTGTCTCCAGTAGTACAGAGTAATACTTTAAAGCTAGCACTGAGAACCAATATGTGGGGGCAGGAGAAAGCTCACACTCTGTTGTTCATATTGCACAGTATTTACTGGCAGCAGCAGGTTGTTTCCAGATCTAGTGAACCAGTTTTGCTCAGCAGCACCTATTTCTGTTCCTCCTCTTCACAGTGTCCTTTGGAGGAAGTTGTTTACAAGCAGGAAAAGTGTCCTTTTTTAGTCTACCCACAAACTTTTACCTGAGAGCAAGAGCACAATGGAACGATACTTTGTTCTGATTCAGGGACTTAGGGGAGGCTTTTTTCCCAAAGTGCTTCAGATGAATTGGGAAAGGGAATGTATGTGGACCTTGTGAAAGTAAAGGCAAAAGTTACTCACTTGGGGTATCACCATTAATGTCACATTTCATCATCTCACTGACAAAGTCACCAAGGGAGGAGTAGGAGGAACTTGAATCGTCATAGTCGACACTGTCACTGCCACTGCCACAACAGGTGAGAGAGAGAGATGAGTGGCAGCATCAAAGCAACAGCAGGCTCTGACACTTTAAAGATGTGAATCAGCATTGTTTTCATGGACCTCCTAAAAATCTCATATTATACCACCTATAAACAAATTTTACAAGCCAGCTTCATGAAAGGTAAGAGCAAAAAACATAACTTTCAGGTACGTGAAGAGTCATGGGAAGACATTTAAAGTCTCTTAGCAAAGTTAATGAGGCTAAACATAAGTGAGTAGAGAATAGTGTATTAATTCACAAAACTTGTGTGCGTTTATGTAGGACAACTTCAAGGGAACTGGGAATCACAAGTAAAGCATTTCCTTTTTACAGTAGTGATGAATCCCATTCTGTTGGGACCACTGGTGCTGTGTAGAATGTAAAATAAGTGCAAGTCCAAGCCTGAAAGATCTCACAAACCCACAAGGAATGAAAGGAAATAAAACTAGACACAAAACTCCAAGAAATATGGCCAAAAACTACTTTCATTTTACTGAACACACAGGCAGTGAGCAGTACTCACGAGCTTTGCATAACTATGGATAGGGAACAGAGATTTGAAAGAGTGGTAGGATGGGTGGGAGTATTTGTAGTACTGCAACAGAAATAACTAAAGAAAGACCAGCATGGAAGAAAAGAGAATTAAGGTGTGAGGAAATGACAAATGTCAAGTGGCATACAGGTAGCAAAAGAAAACAGGAAAGTATGTATGGAGAATCACATTAAATGAATACATTAGCAAAGGGTTAAGAGGTTTGCTGTGATAACAGAGCAGTGAGAAAATTTACTTCAGTGACAGTATTTTGCCCAGACAAGAAATGAAACAGCAACCTGGCAGGCTACAGGAAAAGGCTGCAAACAAGAGCAGGAGAGGTCCAGCAATCTGAAATAACTCTCATGTGACTATAGCCATGTTCCCCACTAACCTGTCATCAGTGGGATCAGAATCTGTTTCTTTCTCTGCTGGGACATTCAGGGCTTCAGCCAACTGTGAATTGCTGTCATAGACTCGATAGTGGATGGGCTGCAGCTGGTGAGCATACCACTTGGGTTTGTCACCAATTAGGGCTGGGTCAAACATGTCTGCACAAAAAATCAGGGAGCCCATTAATCAAACTCATTTACTGGTGTCAAAGGCTTCATTCACAGTGACACTACCCTCTACTGAGTCTTGCACAAAGGGACAGTCTTTACTCTAAGAAGCCTACAAGACTTCTCCTCCATAATCAAACAAGATAAGAGGCAGAATTAATTGGAGGAGCAACTGGCCAACGGCAGGGCTAACTTGGGAGAAACACACGAGGCCATACATAAAAAGAGAAAAATGTTCCTTGAACTAAAACATTTTCCTCTCCAGCAGGAATAATATGGTATAAAATTAAATCCTTTCCTAGAATGTCCAGTTTTTAAGTTCCTGCATTACATCCAAGTGTAGGAAAGGCAAGACCAACACTTACTGTTATGAATTCTTTGGAAAGCATAGTTAGTAGGGTTGAGTGACCATTCTCCAAAGTATTCTACTGCCTGTGTTCTGGAAAGCTTATCTGCAAAAGGTGTTTGCTTCGGTCTAGAGGCAAGAAAAGAATTTGCCTGGAAGGCCACCACTGGTCGTGGGAAGAGACGAAGAGTGCGAGTATGCATTTGGAAACCTTGCAAAACATTTGGCGAGTTGAAGAATCTCACCATAGCAACCCTAAAAAGAAACAGAGAACAATATATTATATAAAAACACAGAGCATAACAAAAAAGAAGAAAGAGAGCCCTTAAAAGGTATGCCATAGACAACGTTTTAAACCTTTGAAGAATGGTAACCTAACTCTTCTTAGAAAACAGCTGTCTTGAAAAAAATAAAAGAAAAATCCAAACAAACCAAGACCCAAGGAATCACTTTGTTCTAATTCACCATCTTAACACAAACACCCATTCAGTGAAGGATATCGTTCTTGTATCTACTAGCTGAGGTAACAACTAAATCCCCAGGTTTCTTTTCTGTAGTTCAAGGCTTGTGATTTAAGCTGAGGATACAGAATCAGACTGACAAAGCCAGGTAAAGTGGATAATCTATAGGAAAATGCAAGAAGCAAAATACCCCCTCAAGATACACAGTTATATTCATGGAGGTAATAGATACGAGATAAACACTGTAATTACTGCTCTTTTTCCCCTCATGATGTCAAGTAGAATCTGCAATAGTACCTGACAGATGCTGTTTCACCCACAGAAGTGTTTGTGCTGCCCTCAAGTGCGAACTTTTATGCAGACTCAATGCTACCTTCCTGTTAAGCCTCACCTGGTAGCCACATCGACAGAGTCCACATCATTTCCATAGATCAAAGGGTTGAATTCTGTGGAGGGAGTAGACTGCAAATCGTTCTGTGGTCTTCCCAGCAGCAGAGGCACCTCCTGCCCCTCATGAAACTTCTCTAGATTAAGAATGGGCTGAGTATTCAGGCTCATGCTGGCCAGGGCCTATTGAAGGACATTATGCACACATTCAGCAAGAACAGTTATTTAAGGAACAAAAGATCAGAGCTACCCTGCCCTCTAGGCAATTGCAACCATTATGCATGCTCCATTAATTTGTCTTAAACCACCTCCACACTGAGTCAACAAATATCTCCAGGCCCTCCTTTATGTTGTCAAAATGATCTCCTCAATGCTGGAACAGTCCTGGAGCCAGTCAATGAGTAGCACAGGATTTCACTTTGCTAGATCATTCATGACATGAAAACAGATAGTCCTAACTGGACCACTAGTAGTGTGGCACTGCATAACTCTACTAGTTGCAGAGTTATTTCCATCTTGGGAACTAGAGGCCTGAAACTTGCCTTTAAAGGTGGCTATTCAACCGGTAACTTGATATCCCAGGACAATGTGAAGACACCTTTACACAAACATCTGCTTGTATCCCTGAAAACCTCCACTTTCCATCCGAATGAAGTCTTCATCTGCCCATAAAGCTACCTCTTCAACCCTCATAAAGTCTTCAAGGATATGTACTGGAGCAGCACAAGTGGTAAATCGGTCCTGGGCACCCAGACCTATCCTAAATCTTCCATATTTTTCCCATTTGCCCATCGAGGCTTCATCTTCTCATTTAAAAAATAAAAAATACACAAAACCAAAACAAAGAATCAAACAAACTGAAAAAAAAGCTCCAAAGGAAAAGGGTAAAATGGAAAATTGAGGGAAAAAGAATAAAATAAAGAACCTTGTTGTCAGGAGTGAGCAGCTGTTTCTGAGTGATTGCAGTCATGCTAATCAGACACTGGAGGCAATATGGAAGATCATATGATAACACCACAGCAGCCCATCAGAGCCAAGACGAACACATGACCACAGAGAAACAGATGGAAGGAAAAAAAATATCTATTACTACCAAATATCACAAATGAGAGGAAAACAAAAGGGACCACAAAATAGACACATCTTAGGAAAGAGGTATAACTGCCCCACCCCCAAACATTCATATCTGGCCACTGTGGAAACTGGCAAGCCTGTTGTCCTTAATGATGCAGCTACAAACTTTCTACTACAGTTTAAAAGCAGATATCCTGAAATTCATTTATTGACTCTAAGACACAAAGGCACACAGGTGTTAACCTTAGTAATGCTGGCCACAATTTAGTCTTGTCTACTTTGTACCAGCAGCACTCCTTCTTTGCCAATGGCAAACCCTTAATGATAATAGGAATACACAGGGGATGTAACCTGAATTTGGGTGAACACTCTTGAGAGTTTTAAATACATCTTCAAAAAAAATTGCAATTTATTCTTCTGATACTTGAGTTTGCCTTTGCACTAGCGAGAAAGTTTTGCTAAATAGAGCCTGAAATTGCAAGGGGGTGAGGCAGCAGTGGGGGGAAGGTTGATCTAACGAAACTCCAGGCAACACATCACTTCCATCTGTGCTGACAGCAGGTACTGGGGTATCACAGAGGTTACACACTTTGCTCTCCTGGTCTATGAGGAAAGAGAAAGAGCAAACCTCATCACATTAGTAACACACTTTACCTTTAGATACTGCATGCAGCGTGCATAAGGAAAACAGAAATAAAGAGATAAAACCTGCTTGACACGATCAGCCAGGATGACCCAAGCTGATTAATGGCTTAGCAGGACCTGAGAGGAGAGACTGACACCTCACACACAGATCTGTGAATGGAGGGGAAACAAAGATGATCATAGCTTGATGAATCAAGTCAGAGTTTAAAGCCCACATGGCAAACGTAAAGGAGGAATCTGGAACTTTCTGCATCAACTGGAAACAAATTAGCCCCAAACAACAGTAAAAATCAGAAACAATCTGTTGTGTACAGGGGCATTTCAGCTTTACATTCACTGACTTGCATTCTTATTCACTATAGCAGAAGAGCTGGGCAACACTACATATGTTAAGTTCTCCTGAATCTAAGTCCGTTCCCCAAAGTGCATATTACCTGTTTCAGATGCTTTTTCAGCTCTGAAGCCTCTGGTTCTGGCAGTGCTGGCAAAGATTCTGCATTTGTAGGAACGATCACCTGGAATTAAGCACAGCAACAGACTAAAAATTCCCCAGCTGTAGTAATTTCCAAAACAGAACCCCCTGAATCTCCAGCACTCCAGACACCAAGGAATAAGACACAAAGTAAAATATGAATAAAAAAATCCCCACAATCTCAGACACAGACACCTGCTTTTCACTTCTTTATGGTTGTTATTGTTTACAATATCACAAAAACACGAAGTTTGAATCAACCCACACTTTCCATCAAGTAGATGATATTATACACATTTTCCTTGAATTAGCCTTGCTCATACCCCACTAGAAAGTGAGATACTTAGCCCCATTTGAATCATGACAACCAAGGCTGCGGGAAGGCCCTTAACAGACTGAGTTTCTTAGGTAGGGTAATAAGACACAGTCTGACAATTAGTCAAGAAGAAAGTTCTATCATTTGCTTGAGGTTTTACCTTCTAATGCTATAGCCAGATCAATTAACTGAAAAAGGATGCCTAATGTAAAAGACATGGGCACCTTGAAACACAACAAGGAATAGGATTCTGAAGTTAATATGGGAGTGGCAAAGGCAGACTGAGGCCAGGCATTACTAAATTCTCAGTGGGTATACTGATGACAGTACACAGCTCCCTGGAAACAAAGCCACAAGTTCTTATGGGTGCCACTTACCCGGTTGGTATCCAGGTCAATAAGCCATACATCATCAGGCATTTTAAAATCCAGTTTGTAAAGGAAAAAACTTGCTGGAACACCAATGATATAAGGTGTAGGGGCTAGAAGCAACTGAGAGAAAGACAGACTTTACTGAGGACAAGATCTGCATTTGGTATCACCATGTTCTTCCCAAGTATTTATTTATTGACTACGGTATGTTTATAGCAGAGCAGACAACACAAAAGGCATTGATAAGTAAGTAATTAATAACATAAAATGGAAGCATAAAATAAAGAAAAAGGGAAAAAAAAAAAAAAAGAAGAAGAAAAGCTCCTGCTCAAAAAGCCTCAATTTTCATCTAAGAGAAAATACATTTCCACTCCCATGTTCCATGTCCCACTTCCACCCAGGACATAATTTATATGGCTACATGGTTCTTCAGAAACAGCTTGCCATGTCTATCATGGTCAAAAAAAGAAAAAAATGTTCATAGTAAGAGCCTAAGCTGAAAAGCAGGAAGTCATGGATAAATATATCCTCAGCTCAAACTGAGTCTGTGCCACTGCAAATAGGCACATAGAAGGACTTTACCCTTATGCTTGTAGTGGTGATTTGGTTTCAAAAGAATAACATCTCTAAGAAGTAGAAGATAGACACATTTTTTTCAATTGCATGTGGAAAACCTATGGGGAAATTCAGGTTGCTTCTGACAAGGGAATCAGCAGAGGAAAAAAGTTTAAATCAACCAGGCACGTAGCAGCTTGAGACCAGTGGCTTGGAAGGCTAATTTATTCTTTAAATCTAGAACTGTTGGTCACCTCCAAGCAGTGGTACAAGAACAAACCTGCAGCATCAGTTGCAGGATAGCAGTGAAGTAGTAAGACGGCCTGAATTCTATCTTTACAAGCAAAATAATGAGCTCCTGCAAAGAGCTGACTACTGGTAAAACCCAGGCTCCCAGGTGAAGTAACACAACACTTCATATTTCTGAGGAGAAGAAATTGCAGGCAATAGTTTCTGAACTCTGAATCAAAGAGCCCTCAAGCATCCTTAAATCTTGCTTTGGACCCTCCTCAACAAACTTTAATACTCAGTTAAGAGGAGAGTTGCGGCGGTAAATATCATCATATCATCATTGTAGATCTATGGTCGTTTAGTCCATTGTTTGTGAGCTACTGCTTTGAATCACTCTATTCACTGAGCACGCTCTGAAGATATCCTAAATAATCATGGTGTTACCCATGATTTAAATAGTCACACTCAAGCAATGTTCTTTGCAAGGCAGACTTTGATACCATCTCTGAGAAGATGGTGAATGAAATAAGGACTACAACTATATGAGTTTAAGACATCACAGAAACATCTTTTGTGAAAGACCAATAAAGGAAAAATGTGTACCTGTTCTGCAGAGGCCATGCAGGTAGGAAGCAGAGGGATCACTGGGAACATGTACTCTAATGGGTAGATCATGGCCACAAAGGCCATCACAGACATTGAAAGTGCATTATAATCTCGGGACTGTAATACAACCTGCAACCAAAGAAACTCCCATTAGCACCGCACCAACCATTCACTTCTAATACTCCTCTCAGGTGTATACAAAGACCACAGATTTTGTGATCACTGCAGACTCAAATTCGATGGCTGTGAACTGGGTAACCCTCCATTAATCTGTCCGAAAACAAGCTTCAGGTGGTTTTTTGAGTGAGAACAGAACTTTTCAAAACAGGAACCTCAGAAGGAACTATTTCTTCCCCTCATCCTCCACAGACAAAATTCATTCCAGGCAGTGCAGGGAGACAGCTGTTCTACACATCCAGCCTACCCTGGCTTTGAAGAGGGCAGAACCTCCTGCATACTTATCAAAGATCAACTCTTCCCTCCTTACCTTGTGCTCCAGAAGGATGCAGGTCAGCACCTGCAGGCAGGCATCCACTCCCAGCAACTCCAAAGGCAGATGTAATGGAAAATCCACCAAAGTGAAGCGGGATGGATCAGGAAGAGCAAAGGTCAAAGCTGGCTGCAACTCATGTGGCAAGACTTCCACATCCACCCGCTTCTGCCCAGCAACGGGCATGGGGGAGCGCAGCAGCCGGTATATCCAAGCCTCGATCTCCCGCAAGTCGTGAAGCAACGCACTGGACTTTTCTTCCACCAGGAGGGAGCCTGTGAAAATCCGCCACATTGTATCCCTGGACAGGGAGAACACCAAGGTTAACACTCAGAGAACTTCAATTGACTGCCATTCCTCAAGGCTCTTCCAGAGAAAGGGTAGATCCACCAAGGATTAAAAGAGGCAACTATCAAACATTTGATCACACAAAGGAATGGAAGATAGGCATTTAAGCTTATTGACACAACCCACAATGTGAGGAAGAATATATCTTTCTGTGTCAGGAATCGACACAAGTATGTCACTTGAGACTTCATTCACACATTTAAAGCATTCAGTCAGGTCCAGCTCCCGGAAGAACTCTCATCACCCTCATGCTTGAAATTCAGCAGGCACATAGGATACTCTCCTATCTCATCCCAAACTGTAGCAGATTGACTGTAGGACTCTGCTTCTAGCAGTCTACAAGCCTTTGCGAGATAATAAAAATATGCCACATCCCAGATGTTATGGCTTGATAAAATACCCTTTGTCATTCTGTTCTAAATTGCACTGTATAATTCTTCAGAGCTGAATAACCCACGGGAGAAATTGATCTATTTCAGCTAAATCTCTGAGACAAGTGTAGAAAACATTTAGGTACCTTAGCAACATAAGGAGCGAGTCTTCCACACCCTAAGTTAGCAATTTGCAAACCTGTAGCTCACAGACAGGCTGGCCAAAGAAGCACGTACAGCATTGCTCAGGGCCTTCAGAGCTTCAAAACTCAAAACTGGATCTGACAAGGGAAGCACAGAGTCTTGTCCACTTCAGCCCTTTATCCTGTAGCACAGCGAAGGCTGCAAACCTTCTGTATCATTCTCTAATAACTTCAGCCTGATAAGTATCTTGAGTTACTGTAATAGATCCCTTAGAAAGCTATGGGCTCAAATTAGAGGTTCTATCTTACAGTTCACAACTTAAAAAAAAAATAACGAAAAGGAAAAAAGAATATGATACTAGCGGCTTCACAAAGACAGAATAATTAGAGAAATTTGGATGGCTTAAAAAAAGGGCAATTTGAGATTACGCTGAGTACATGATACAACTCTCAGGAACTGTGATGCTTCTCATCCTCCACTCTTCCTTCATCTACTTGTCATGCACAAGACATTAGGCTGTTAAGAGGTGTGCTCCACCTTCTGCTAGCTGTAAGGATTTGGTTTCACCTTTATTCTGCCACCACTTCAAAACGATTCTACTTTTCCAGGTCACCACTAGAAAACCACATGGTAATTCAAACCTGCTGCTTTACTTTTCCTAGAGACGTATGCTCAGTATTCCTTCTCTTGCCGTCCTCACCCATCATTCAATTATTCTCTTTAAGAATTATGTCCAATAAGAGCAAGTTTTTCAAATACCACATGTCATGCAAACACCGGAATACTCTACCACCCTTTCAAAAAATCATATGAGCTCACCAAATTGAGCAAAATCATGAAATTCGGTGGGGTGTTTTTTCCTCAATAATTATCAGACTAAACCAAGTGTTAAAATAAGCTTCCTTAATATATACTTCCACTGGGGGGAGAAGTTTTGCTCTGACAAAATAATTTATACTCCATCAGTGGATTCAAGTGATAAATCTGCTAATTCAGGAATCAGTCATACTAGCCCAGAACACTTTCCTAGACCTCTTCCAGGGCAGTAACCCAAGAAGTAGGCCACTGGTCTATGAATAGGATACATTTCCCATTTCATGCAAAATGTAAAGAGCTTATAAAGATAAAAATTATAATAATCCTGTCATTTTTTGCTTTGGACAAGTTCCATTTGGAGTGTACCAAGCTACTTAACTGACATTATGTAACATCTCACAGTCCTGTCCCTCAAACTGTTTAGAAAATCCCCTGCTTCTCCAGAGATTCATTTCATACTTCTTCTATTCAGTTGGCATATCAGAAAGCAAAATACCATCCTGGAATGTAGATGTGAGGCACAGTAGCACAGATACACATCCTTGCATGAAATACATAAAAATGTTGTTCCTTTCACACCCTACAGTGCAACTACTTTTAAAAGCAGATGCGTTGATTGCTACATTACATTAAATATACACCGAGTTCCTGTCAATCTGCTGTTACCAACAACCATTCCCATATGTTTCCTAGACAACTACTTTGTTTTCTACCTCTCCTCCCTCTCTCCTTCAAATATTGTACTTTGACCTACTTCAGCTGATCCTGCTTCTCTAGTCTTTTCTCTCCCACGCTGAAGTTCAGATTGTTTCATAAGCTTGTTAAGCACATTTTCATTATTTCCCTCCTGCCCCAAGTGGAAATTCTCTGTTATTTCTTGGCTGCTTCTAATTTCCCAGAGAATCAGTCCTGACATACACTGCCACAGAGCTTAAATGCCAAAGCAACAGTAAGAGCATCAACATTCAGCTTCAGTTGCCAGAAGGGTAGAGCCTATTTAGGTGCATTAAAAATGAAAATCATACCAGATTACAGAATCGGAGAAACTTTTAAAGAAATTGTTATAAAAATTTCTTTTTCCTACTGTGAACCTGTGTTAAAACAGTGAAAAAGGCCAACTCTTGGTGTTTGGCTGCTTCTGCAACCACATCTGCAGCCACAATTTTCCATGCAAATAAATTGCAGCACTGAACACAAATGGAGGAGAAAGTTCTTCCCTCTCAACGTACCTCTGCACCCCACGAGGAATCCCCAACTTCTTGCCCAACAGTCTCTCACTACAGCAGTCCACAAGTCTCTTGAGGGTGTACAGACACTCACGGAAGGTGGAAAAGAAGGGATAATGACTAAGGATGCACAGAGAAGTCAGAGTGCTGTTCCGAGAGCGATGGCTGCCTTTGGCCAGGCGCTTACTGCGCGGGGATCGATTCACGTCGGGGGTAGACTCTGCACTGGGAGCCTGCAGCGAAGAGCCACTCTCCGAACTCTCAGTGCCCACCTCCTCTTGGGGTGCTGACGCATCCCCAGATTTAGGGACCTTCTGTCCCTCCCGAGCTCGATGTCCCCCCGTGCCTTCTCCCTTCTCCTTGGGTACTCGCTTCTGGAAGGAGCGGTAGAAGTTGACACAGATTCCATAGCGAGTGACCCCTGTATCCTTGTCTGTGAGGGTGAAGACAAAGGAAGTGTCATCACGGAAGCTCATGCGCTTTTGCCGCACGCTCAGGCATCCTTCTGGCTGGCAGAAGAACACAACATCGGGTGGGAGGGGAAAGTCTGCGTGGTCTTCCAGAGGGTAACGTCGCAGCAGTTCAGGAGTCTGAGCAACACTATCGCTGCTTGGGTGCCTACAAAAGAAGCAAACAAAAAAACCCATACATAGTTGACTAATACCAATAAAAATTTTTGGGAACTTCCTACTAATGTGTCAGGAGCCTGTGGACTCAGCTTCGTCTTTGTTTCCTCTCTTCCCTACTATCCAGGGAAAGTGCAGCTTCTCAGTCACTAGCCCCAAAGCTCAGTCAATAGCACAAGGCAGAAAGGTTAAGTAAAGAAGTCTAAGTCTATACCATTATTAGCAAGGAACCTGTTCAAATCAGATCAGGAAAAGCACTTGGAGGAGTATGTTGTTCCCAGGAGAACACTGTATTGCCATGTTGCTCTGACTTTGACTTCCAAAATTAATTTAACTGCACGGGTCTCTGGGCAACACTTTGGTAGGAAATACATTGTCCCTCTCCAAACACACAGTCAGAGGAAAAGCTTCTGTATTTATGAACAAGATGAAAAATTAAATGAGAAAATCCAGTATCAATTCCTACCTGGGAAAGCAAGAATTTACAAGGAAGAACTCAGATGAATGGTGGAGTGATATGGACCTCATCCTAAAAACATTTTCATTAAAAAGTTCTAGCAACCACAGCTATATATGTGTTTGATTTTCAGATTGGGATTTAAGGTGTAATTTATATAAAAACTGTGTGGTAACATGCAGAACTATTTACCACTGTGACTCACTAATCTTTGTAGCACAAAGCACTACTGAAACATGAAGACAGAAAGGCAATACTGTTGTTTCCTAATTTTCCACTAGAAGAACAGATTCTTTCAAGATATTAACCTTTTGCCTATTTCAAAATAAAAATTACACTTGCTTTTCTCATATAAGAGATGTGAAAAAACCCGAACGTGTAGTAAGAGAATGTTCATAATTTACAAAAGAAAATCACTGGTGTAAGTAGCTCTGCTGACTAATTCTTCCAAACTAATATTTTATTTAAAACAAGTATAAATGCTTTCATAATGAAACTGGTAACAAGATTTACACTGCCTGTACAGTTAGATACTAAAATACTGTACGCAAAAAAAAGAAACACTAAAATGCTTTTATATGTTAATGGACACAACTAATGCATCATCTGCTGAAAAAGAAATGTCAAATAATGCTGGTACTATTTAGACAGTCTATTTGGCAGCAAATGGTCAAAAAAATGACATCAACAAAGTACCAGTGCATATATCACCACTTCATGCCTTCGCAGTAATATTAGCTACAAGGACAGAGTTTTCTCAGACATTGAGAAAATTCGAACCTAATGAAGGGGAATAGTTCCAAAAAGCATTTCTATTTGTGCACAGTGGATAACAAGATGTAACAGTAAAGGCCACATGGAGCTCCGAAGGACTTTGGAGTAGAAGCTACTTCAGCCAGCTCCATCTCTCATCATAGGCATTTGCTGAAGTGCCAAATGAGACAAGCACACCTCTGAGCAGTAGCAGTCTAACCAGCATGGGCTGGCAAAAAGCAAGAGAACTGTAGGAGTCCAGAAGTGATAGTAGCAAATTTCTAAGTGAGAACATCAGACACTATAAGCTTCACTGGAGGAGGCAGTTAACATTTCTCCCTCCTTCTCCTAGTCAGTGACACACATATAGAAAATTTGGGTTGTTTTTCTAGAGACTATAAGAAGTATTAAACTATTACAGTATTCTGTCCATAAAATGCAATAATAAAATATTAGTCAGGATTATGTAATTTCCTCCACTCAGCCTATTTAAATATTGCATTCAAAGTATTCTGAAAAGAAAGCGAGAGGTACAGCAACAGGCTGATGCACATGAACCACTGATATTTAGAAATGAAAGCAAAATAAATTTTGGGATATACCCATTACACAGATTTGCAGAAAACTGCTGCATAAACTTTAAATAAGGAAAAACTAACATTTACTGAGCCAGTAATATATTTACTGAGCCAGCCTATATATTTGACAAACAGAACACACATCAACCCCACATTTCATATGTGCTTTAAGTAAATATGCATAACATTTTATCTATTAATAAGACTTTAAAACCAGAAAGCATTCATGTCATTCCTATGAGGATAAATAAGTATTAGAGGGAGAAACAGCCAAGTAAAACAAGTTCCAGATTTTTTTTAAACTGCATTTACAGACCACATTTCAAAAGCTAGAATAGTATTATTTTACTACTAGTATGTTACGAGTAATAAAAGTAGTAGAAAACTAGTATTTTACTTGCATTTAGCTTTCAGTGTTTTGAATTTGTGAATCCCTCTGTCCTGATGCCAGTAAAAGCAAAGAAGTTCAGACACACAGACTACCAGAGAGTGATAAGATAAATTAGCTTTACTTCAGTCACCCTTTGCAGATCCTTTAAAAGAAGTCTAAAGACCACAAGTTAAAAACTTTGGCTGCACTTGTATCTTTCAAGAAGTGGCCTGGCTCAATTAGGTGCTCCCCTTAGGGTAGCATTCTGCACACATCTCAGACAGCACTTCCTGAGCATCAGGCAAAGCTTCATCAACGGATGCAAGGCTATTTATCCCCACTCTACTGCCCAAGCAAAAGCTCTGCTGAGACTGGTTCAAATTACCTGGCTCCAATGATCACAAGATAGTCAAGTAGCCGAGAGCAGATTTTCTTTTTCTGCACCATTGTCCTTGATGCCCCTCCCTATGTCATCTCAGGGAATTTCTGTTCATTGATCCAGTGGTCAGTTATCCTGTCAGCCGTGATCGCTGCCTTGGGGAACAGAATCTGCTTGGAAATGCCTGGCAGGTCCAATCTATCATCAAGAAAAACAAGAGTGTCAAAAGCACAACCAGGAATATCAAATACATATAAGCAACTTAATGACCTTAATTATATCCCCCAAAAGCCTCAATGTTCTGTGCAGCCATGGCCATCCACAGATCTTTATTTTCATGAGTATAAAACACAGCCATACGCCCACAAAAGCAGAGAGATGAAAAATACACAAAAGAGTACAAGAGTATCTTAAGAATCAATAGTTGGAGTCAACAGTCTTAGAGGTCTTTCTCAACGTGAACAATTCTATGATTCTGTTCTAAGGGAGAACACAGACAAACAAAGCAACATATCACTGGCAAAGAGCTACTCATTAAACGGTTTCTGTGCTTAGGCAAATCCATAAGATCCCTACAGTGCTTGGGAAAGGAGCTTCAATTGGCAAGACTGAAGGAAAAAAACCCCACAACCTGAACTTTAGCTGTGTGATAAACAGAGTAACTAAAGAAGGGGTAACCCAAGAAGTCCCATTTGATAAAATGCATCCCACCATCCCAAACCTGCAAATGGCTGTCAGCAGGAATGATCTCACAAGCCCCAAAGACTGCGATCTCTAACACTTTTTCTGTGAAGATACAGAACTGCAGTTCTACAGAATTGCAATTTGCAATAGCAGAAGTGCATCTTGTAAATCATACTGGTTTTTTTACTTACTTCATTCAATTCCATTTATCTTGTTTAACTTCACCCCTTACTCTTGATAACAATGCCTCCTACAACCAATTTCTCTGAATATTTTATGATAGAAAGACCCTCTTGGTAAAACTGGGATTTTACTGCAGCATTACTACTTGCAAGTAATTATGCTTAACAGATATCCAGAATTCAGTAAGCACTGTAAAATAATTCTTTCCAATTCCACCATTCATACTTCATAGAATTCATGAAAAAACAGGGAGAAAAATAAAGTTTAAAAACGTAATACAGTTCCACATTACAGTGTTCCCTACCTCCATTTGAAACCAACTTGAAAACAGAAACTTCCTGAAATGGAAAGGTCTCAGAAACTCTAAAAATCAGAGGTACTCAGAGTATTCTAGATGTTTGCCTAGCATTCCAATGAAAGTTCTAATAGAGTTACTTTATATTAAAAAAATTGAATTGATTTCTTTTTGGAGCATATTCAGAATAAGGTTTCCATTTCAGTTCATGTGTACATCCTAAAGCATCACAGAATTATTATTACTGTACTAAAATCTTTCAGTTCTGCAGCATAAATGTTTAGATTTTATTTGTATAAAAGTATAACATCTTTACTAACGACATATAAATCTCAGCAAAATCAGGTAATTTTCTTGATGTTTCCCTCATTACTTCACAAGCACTGTAATTGTCAGCATCTCAGAGTCACATTCAAAGTTCAGCAATATATTTGGTTTTTTTCCCAGTCCTTCACATTGCAAGAACAGAGCAGGGAAATTTTATTCATTAGCCCTCCAAACAGCAGTAAGAACACAAACACACAAAAAAGCACGTATGCAATTTATAAAAAAGGAAAATCATACTAGTCAGTAAGTATTAAGGAATAATAAACTGAAAGAAACATTAAACCTCACATGTAAAAAGTCCCACATTTTGTGAGACTGTGGCATGTTTTTAATAGATCCTCAACTACAGTCGCTGTAGATTCCTAAGTGACAGCACTATTAATTATCTTCTCGGAGCAGCAATGTTATTGTAAATTATCTTCTCTGAACAACAGAGAAATACAGACACAGGAAGCAAAGTTTCTGTTTCTGCATTTTAACGACATTACTGAAAACATTGTAGAATCTGTCCTGGAAAAGCTCTTGATCCTTGATATTCTGCGAATATCCTGGCAGAGAAAAACTCAAGAGGAACAAGATGAAGTTGGGATATCAAGTGGTCCTTTTTGTCTCCAGTTTGAAGAACTACTTTATCTGTTTTCGCTCCAACCAGCTTTACCCAGAACTCTTTAAGGAACGAACTGTTCAGTCACAGATAGGGGCATAGTAATAAGTTATCACAATGTAACCTAGAATTATGACTTTGAGGAAATTCTGCTAATTAGTGGTAACCAAACATGCTCTTCCTCAAAAACAAAGGCTACCCTACCCCTCAGTGAAGGTGGAGAAAGTACACTACGTTTGTCTTATGACTGCAATTCCTTACACATATTTCCCACAGCTCTGCAAAGGAGCTAGCAAGGTATGCATTATGAAGATCCCAAAAACCATGAAATTTCAAGAATATCTGAGCAGACAAGTACAAGGAACATATGCAGGCTTACCATGTCCCTGGAATGGCTGAAGCTACATCCCAGAGACACCAGACATTGAAGTTTCTGTCAGTATTTTTAAAATCTGAGTACTTTCTGTAATTTCTGTTTTCTACTGCAACACTTAATTATATTCCCCAAAAGCCTCAATGTTCCGTGCAGTCATGGCCATCCCCAGATCTCTATCTTCATGAGTATAAAAACACAGCCATACGCCCACAAAAGCAGAGAGATGAAAAATACACAAAAAAGTACAAGAGTATCTCAAGAATTAATAGTTGGAGTCAACCATCTTAGAGGTCTTTACAAGTTAAGTACAAGGGAGACCAGACTGATGCAGATGTTGTGCCAGGGATTCCAGAGCCACTTTTACCCATTTACTGCACTTAACAACACAACAGCTGCAGTGTTAAGAGGACAAAGGCATTTTTGCGAAAGATGAATTTTTGTTGGATTGGAGAAAGAGGTCGAAGAACTAGAACCAAGTGTAGGTTTTTTGCCTTCCTCTATTCAATCTTTTGCTTCTCCAGAGATCTACTAATGGCAGATGACAGCACTTTATATTACATCAGTATTTGTTGGAACTCATCTTCCTACTCCTGCTTGGAATCAGACACCACAGTTGATCATCTGTATAAAGCAACACAAACAGGCATCACAGTCCTGCCTCCCCCTCCCTATCTGCCAGAAGCCTGCTTTCAGGCCAGTGTCATTCCCTTCTCTGTGCTGGCAGAAGTGTTTGTGTAGCTACAGGGCAAAACAGACTGTGGAATTGATATGGACTAAACCTAACACCCTCCCTTCTCCTCCCTTGTAGCTTTTGTTTTTACTAGGTTATTTTTGTTGTTGGTTCACCAAGTGGCCCCACAAATGCTCGTGCAGGTACAAAGAAAAGGTAGGAGAAAGCAGGTAAGGGAATCTGGAAGACTTCACTGAACACAATGTGATCGCAGAACTACAGACAGCACCTCTACATGCAATACAGAGCTAAAGTAGTTTCTTTCTGAGAGATTTGCTATCATCCTTCCCACACCTCCTAGATTTTAGACACTAAGTACATTAGGACAGAAATAGATCAAACAATCAGGAGATACTTCAATTTTTACTCTTTCATGTTGGAGTTTGGACCTGAACCAAGAGATTATCTTGACTCTGAGATGGTACAGGTTTTGACATACCAATGTCAAAACCCCTTCTCTCTCTCAAACTGCTTTAACTTTAGGTTGCTTTCTCTCAAAAGGTCTTCTGCAGTGTCTTTTCCCTTTGTAAACATATTGGAACTAGCCCTTTGAAGGCTGAATCCTCACGCAGCACTTGAGAAGAGACTTTCTATAACTTCAACTCCAGAAAAGGAGAAAAATAGAGACGTGACGGCCCACTACAGAAACATACTGCACCAACAGATCACATCTCAGACACCACCGAAATTGAAATACGCACTTATATGGATGGTGAACGGGTTGGTGAGAACTGACACCACCCACACACTGTAGCAGCTGTCAGCAATACTCCCTAGTAGAAGTTGGCACCATAGCCTAGACACAAAGACAAAAGGCCAGAGCCAGCACAAAACCCCGGCTTACCAGTAACTCAAGACATGAAAGAAGTGTTCAAAACAACAAACACTTCTATTATTGGCATTACTCTTCATTTCAAAATTCCCCAAACACCCACATTTTAGGTTGTAGCACAACTTCTTAGAGGACAATCTGCATGGTATTTTGAAATTTAAAGTCCTCCTAGAAATAAAAGTCTATATAAACACACATACACACTCATGAAAAGCACACAGACATGACGGATACGGGAGCATGAAAGAACCACAGCAGACTTTTTATCAGTTTAGAGTCATCTGTGTCAGACCCATGCCCTGCATTAGTCCCAAGAGACATGAGTTGTGCAGTAACTCTATTTCATAACTCTATTTCATCTATCCCTTGGAGTCCTCAATGTTCATTAAATGTCTTGTCACTCAAGACACAAATCTAGATGAAAAAAGCAATTCAGTCAAAGAATAACTTGACCACAGCAAAGTGTTAACACGACTTGTGTCACTGTACGGGGTCTGGCTGAGATGGAGGTCATTTTCCCCACAGCAGCTCTCCCAGTGATGTGCGGGGTACTGGTAACTGGAAAGATGCTGATGACACACCAGTGTTTTGGCTACTGCCGAGCAGTGCTGGCACAGCACCAAGGCTGCATCTCCAACATCCTCCCCCCAGCAGTGGCTGGGGAGTATGCAAAGTCTTGGGAGGGGACATAACCAGGACAGCTGACCCAAACTGACCAGAAGGATATCCCATATGACATCTGCTCAGGAAAAAACCTAAGAGAGAGGAGCAGAAAGGCAGAGAACCCATTAAGTAAAACATTTATATTCTGGAGCAACCACTAAGCCTACTGAAGCTCTGCTTCCCAGGAAATGGCTGGACAGCACTTGCTTCTGAGAAGTAGATAATAAAACTTCTTGGGCTACTTTGCTTCCATGAATGCAATCCTTGCTTTATTAAACTGCTTTTACCTTGACCCAGGTAAAGGTTTTTTCCATCTTATTTTCTCACTGTCCTGCTGAGGAGGGGTGTAATAGAGTGGCTTGGTGGACAACTGGCATCCAGCCAAGGCCAACCCACCACACTCACCTGCTGTTGTTGTCCTCACACAGAGGCTTCCAGCTTTGATAGGCCAGGCTTACACAGAACTGCAAGATGCTCAGCAGGCATTTATATCACTGCTTGCAAAAATGATGTGAAGACAACAGATTAATTTCCAACAAGAATGTGCTAAGCCCTGCTTTCCTTAAAACTCTTCCATACTTTAAGATGGTACCAGAAAGGCTTCTTCTTCCATTATCTCCAGCTTTTATCTAGTAAAAGGATCATACATTCCACCAGTGCATGGATACCTTTAGAATACAAATCAGCTTCATACAATTCAATTTGCACACTGACTGAATAAAGAGTATACATGGGACATTAATTTGTAAGAGAAAAAAGAGGAAATTATGGAGGCGACAGAATAAATTACAGGACACAAGCCACATGAATTATGGTTCACTGAAATTTTACCTTGTGAAAGACCATATTTCCAGCCATGCCAGAAAGGAACTAAATTTTTCATTTCCTTGGAACATCTTGAATTTCTATTTACTCTCAGCCAAGACAGCCTGTACTGAGTTGAGAACTAATAGCCAGTATGCCTGACCTTAGTGCATTGTTTTCTGTGAACTCAAGACTCACCAATCAAATTAAACTGAAAGCTGAAACAAACACAGATAAGGCCAGGAGTTTCAATGCCCACTTTTGGGTTGATTTACGTTTCTTTTTCTCACATCACACACCTTGATCTATCTGCTAAGCTACGAGAAATACATGTGAGTACCTCAGGACCAGCCAACCTCACCTGTGTGGGCAGGAACTCCACTTAACTCACTGTTAAACTGGAAACAACAAGGATTGAAGCACAATATGAACTGTTCATGGTAGATTTGACCTATCTTTAGACACTTTAATAATCTTTATGGGATCTTTACCACTGAAATTTTGGTTGCTTCTTCTTCCCAGTGCATTTCATATGATCCCAGACATTATCTCTGGTACAGCACACGCTATTTCTGCTTGTACTAAGCTTTTAAAGAAGCAGACAAGCAGTCCTCTTTTCACATGAGCCATTTTTCATTTCCTCTGCTTAACAACTATATAAAACACTGCTGACAGTTTTATACTTTAAAATATGCAACATTCTAGGAAGCTCATTATTGCTATTGTCCAGATACTACAGTGTTTCTGCTAACACAAGAAACACAGACAACAGCAGAGATGAGAACACCTCCCCTTCTCCAGAACTTGACAGAACATGGAACAATTTTTAAAATCTGACCTGGATGGACTTGCTATACTGGTGCAGCTGCTTTGTGTGTTACCATGCACCTTGGCAAGGCAGCACTGCATGCCAACACTGTGACTCCTAAGAAGATACTAGCACTCTGGAGAAAAGAAAAAAGGCATTTTCAAAGAATTACAAGCATGCCTAAACAGACAATGACATATTTATCTAGTATGGCTAGTCTGTAATGCAGGTGTGGTTCTGCAAAATGCCTAGGGATAGTTCCAAGCATAAGAAATCACCTGGTAGAGCGCAGGTCTGCAGGCAAATTCTAAAAGCATCTGCCCTCGAGCACATGCATCACTTCAGTCAGTAAGAGTTGCTTATAGGTAAAACAGCAGATGCACCCCAACTATTTCCACCTTCCATTTACTGATAAATCTTGAGGGAAAGGATAGAACAAGCCAGATTAAAGAAAATTAAAGAATGAATGGTGAAAACGGGTTTTGGCAATACAAGAAGACTTCTTTTGAAGTCCTTCTCAATAATTACAATAATTTAAGTATTTCTTCCTTTCCTACTAAATAATATTATCTCTTTGCCTTCTGAAAACAGTACTGACACAGCCAGGATATTTAGCCTCTACATTGTTTTTCCAGAGCAAAATGGAAGTAGCATGGGCAGGGGTGCTGACAAATAGACTGAAGATGACCAGAATTAGTCCACAAACAGAAGTATCATGCCACACAGACGGGAACCTTTTGCAGCATCACGGAGTGAAGCTGGACTGATTCAGGTTCTCGGTTGCTATAGTGACAGATTTCCCCGTCCCTGCCATATGTCAGCCCTTCAGTGTTGCTTCCTCCCTCCTCCCTGCTTCAGCCAAATGCTTGGCTAAAGCAGCCTGCTGTACATGCAAGATCACGCAGTCACCACACATGCACATGCTGTGAAAACAGACCCACAGGTAATCTGATTCAGATCAATCACCATAGCAACCCAATCTTTTAGTACCTAGATTTTAGCCTGTTGGGTGTATTTATAGAGCAGCTGCAGCGCTCCACCCCCTCTGCTCCACCACCAAAGCTCCCAGCACTGCCCACACTACGAACAAGCTTCACCCAGACACAAGGACTGCCTGGAGTGAGCACTGAAACAGAGCCCTCCTGGCACCTGCAGGCCCCAGGCCAGACGACAGCGCAGTATCTGCAACATGCTAAACGCCTTCCAGTCCGTGAGGTTTCCCACATCCAGTACAAATATCAGAAGTCATTCTTGCCCACGGGAAGCTGAGTGCCAACCACAGCTGACAAAATCCGCTTATCCAGGTACCCACGAGATGCTTCCACAGACACGCAGTGCATGCACAAAAACCATGTGCAGAGTGTGCTAACACAAACTCGCAATCCTAACAGGAACTTGCGGGCAGCAGCAAAGGCAAAGGAGTGGTTCCAGCAGCACCTGCCCTACAGAGGCAGAGCTGCACCCACCAGGAGGTACCTGAAAGCCATGAAGAAAAATCAAGACCAGGGCTTGAATGAGCAACAAGAGATAAGCGTGTGAGGAAGAACGGTATGCAAACACTGTTATCCATTTTATTCCATTACACTCTTGGGGAAAACCATCAACAACAAACTAACGCAGGAAAAGCACACATTTATAGTACTCCACTTCCTAATAGGAAGGAGATGACAGATTCTGGCCTCAGCCACAGGACATTTCACACACTTCAATTAAGATTAAAGACCTTATTCTCCTCCCCTCCTTTACTGCATGGAACATCTCTCGTGATTCTCCGTGGGCAGGATCATTGTGCGGTGTCGCACTTGGACACGAGAGAAAACAACGCAGACACGGGTCAAGCGAAGCGGGCGAAAAGCCTGGGGGTCTGCCCCCCACTTTATTTATAGATGTTCTTAGAAATCACCGTGGATTGGAGGGAGAAATCAACACCCCTCAATCACACTGGTCAAAGGAAAGATCCATCAAATTTCTCTGTCTAGGAGAAGTGGAATGCAAACATCTGGCACGGTTAGTAAAACATAGCAGTATCTACAGAAAAAGCCCATGAGAAAGCTCTTACAGAAAATAAAAACATCGGGAACTGCAAAGGTCAGAGTAACAGTGCGGGGCACACAGAGCACCGCTCACTATAGAATCATAGAACAAATTCTGGCATAAAAACCCTCTGCCAATCTGGCCAATTCTCCTGCTCTACACTGTTTGAATTTAAATTCATCTCTTATTCAAAAATAATCTCCAGAGATTTGCACGAGAGAACAGTAACACAGGGCCAACTCTTTTCAAGTCTGTCCTTTTTTGCCCCTCCTTGTGAAACATCACCATCACAAAATACGAGAGCCTTCTCATTTTCTCTCCCTCATCAGCTTTTCACTGATCTTCAAATCTGCAGTCATACACTTTGCAAGGAGTGGGGGTGGGGGGAAGGAAGGGCAAACCAAAACCCACACAATGCCCCCAAACCAAATTAGCCTCACACCTCCTGCAACCACTACAGCATTACGTTTTTCTCCAAACCAGAACTGCTTTAGGCTTGAGCTCTGAGGTGAGAAACATTGGTGCTGCTTCTGAGTGCAGCCTAGACCCCAGCATCCACACGATGCTTCCATTTCCAGCCCTCTGCTCAGTTCCCATTTGAGCAGTAGGCCACGGTTCCCATAATGCAAGCACCAGAAGGTTTTTTCCAAAAGCCAAACAGTGCAAATGTACAGCCATAAAAAAAATAACAAGAAGACAACAAAGCATGTGACATTTGAGAGAACTGCTGGATGCAGCTGCAGCTACTAAATTATTTAGTGCTCTCCCTTGCCACGGTGCCTCCCTCAGCCACAGTATGCAGCTCTGGGCCAGGAGACATTACTCATGGCACCACCACCACCAGATACTGGCACGTTCAACCCTTTCCTGCAAATGGGTCACACAGACAAATGGGATCCCAACAATAAATTACAGCCATTTGTAAGACAGAAGAGGGGGAACGCTCATAACCAGTGTGGAAACACTGAAACATTGTTCAGGATAACGTGAACCAGAAAATAAAGTACTTGAAATAATCCAGTCATTTGGCTGTTGTTAGCACCTCAGAACTCAGAGCCTCACATCTGTTTTGCCTAGTATTAGAAACACTCAGCCTGCCTCCCCACGTGTGCCACCTGCTTGTTATTCCTTCCCTCTACACACCTTCTCCTCTTCATCAGCACTGTGGGAGATCAGAAATTCCTACTCTCAAACCAATCCTACTATTAACTTTTGTGATAAATCATAGTACCAGCTGGTCAAAACTGAAAGGAAATAAAAGAGACAAGCCCATTTTCTCTCTACAAGAGCTCTGGGGTGTGAGAAGCGTGCATTTGGCAGACTCACCCACACGTAAACATCGGGGGAAGCAAGCTCAGAGTGAAGAAGGGACAGGAACTGCCTCAAGCGACTGCTGGAACCAGCAAATGACAGAGCAGGGGCTCCCAAGAGGACCTTCTATACACTGTGGCAGTCACCAGGGCAAAGGAAGGAGGGAAAACACCACCCTGCTGGGTATGTCTTAAGACTACTAACGAGAGAAGGGAGAAACCAGGTGGCCTGGAGGACAGAAGCATGCCCAGCTCGTGGCTCCAGCAGAGCAGTTTCACTGCTTATCAAGAGGAAACAGACATAGCAGCAGAGTGCCTCGGTGTTGATGGATGCAGCAAATTTTGGTGGATACTGCTGTTGATTCGTAATTATCTGCATCACAAAAAGCACTCCTCTCCTCCCACTAGCTGATGACATGGAAACAGCCAGAGGCACAACTCCTCATCCCCTGTCACAAGGGCCTTTCCAGAGCATGTGCAAGATACCCAGGCAAGCAGAGATCCAGGGAAGCTGGCGTCAAAGCTACAGGCAAAAAGGCAATCAAAAGTTTTACACTGACATTGGGAAGTTCAGTTAGAATATAACGGGAAGCAGGACACAACCAGGGCACTGATCTTGCAGATGTGACAAAGTAACAGGATATGAAAAAAAGGCTGCTCTGCTCAAAAGATAACACACAGTTCCTGGAGGTCATCAGATAACAAATCTGACAGTAACATTATCTTTGTCCCCTGCATAAAAAAACGAACGTTAATTCCCTGATTCTCACAATTGTTTAGAGATTAGTTACAAACAAAACAAAAAGGAGATACCTGACAAACGTTACTAGATACATCAAAGGCAACATGATGACCAGCTCTATTTTGAGGGATGCTGCTGCTTTGAAATAGTGAAGGCTGTGGAAGAAACAGAAAACCATAAAACCTTGTTCCTTGCTGCTACACTGATGCATCATTTCTCACAGCAACCCAGAAACACAAGAGTCTCTCATTTAACTGCAGTGTCTGGGATCACAGCATGAGAACTGCCTCAGCTTAGGTAATTTAGGCATATGCAAGCAGCACTTCTTACTTTTAAATCCCTACAAGGGTCCTGCTAGCAGCAGTGAACTAAAGTGAACACAACCTCTCACAATTCAGTGGTTTCTGGGCACCAACAGGCACAGCCTCCCTATGTGGGAGTTCCCCAGTGTAAAGATATTTCAGAGCTCCTGGCAGCACATGGGTCAGTTCTTCAGTTTGCTTGGCTTGAAATTTCAGCTGGTTATTCTAGTTCCAAGACAGAAATCAGGAACATGTTTGTTAATAATCAACGGTAAATTCCATGTGGTTTTGACAGGTTTAAGGAGGTCCAGTGACAGAATCTAATTGTTCTAAAATTATTTTCTAGCTCAAACAACAAAGATCAGCTGAATTATACAGGTTCAGTTACAGAGAGTGAACAGTAGGTTGATCTAAGTTTTTCATAGCTCTCAAGGTAGAGAAGGAAAAGCAGCAAAGCATTCTGTCTTCAAAAGAAATATCACAATTTTTCCACAGATTAACAGATTATCTCACTAAAACACATTCCTTTCTAATCGATGCCTCATGATGCTCATTTTTTTTTCACTTTGTGTCTTATTAGGTCACTGGCAATGCTTTTACTTCATCAAAATTTATATCTTGAGATAGATGAAAGCTGTTTAAATTGGGGACATGATATTAATCTTGCATATAAAGCTCTTTCATTCTTTTTTTCTAAATCCTTTCCTCAGTGCTGCAAATCCCTAATCAGAAGCTGTATCTGTATTTTCTACTGGTGCATTGAATAACTACGTCAACGGCCTGGAAATTTAACACACTACATCTTAAATGCAGGCACAACAGGGCCAAGGGACATTTCAGGAATTCATCTGGGTTGTAACATATGCATTGCCTGTCTCCAATTCCTTCCTAATGGAAAGTAAGTGAATCATTCACCTCTGCACTATGTTTTAATATAAAAGTATCAATTACCATCTTGTGATTATGATGGCAAATCCAGTTAAAAAATGACAGTGTGAAATTACAGGGAAGACACTGTATTTTACACCATTTGTTATCTCCTCTCACATACTAAATCTCTACCAATTTTTCCCCCCAAAAAGAAAGCCATTCCTCTAACAAATGTATCTGGAAAGGAGTATCGGAGAAAATCTATTAGCTGGAATGCTGTACATTAAAAACTCTGAAGAAATTTATGCTCTTAGAATTTAGCAGTACTTGTGACTTTCTAATTTAATACTCAAAAATTTCATAAATACTTGATTTTTCAACTGGCTCATCATAGAATATATTAAATAGACCAGACCGAACATCTTGATAGAGGCACGCCTAGTATATCCTGTCTATACAGAACCTAATTATTCGATGTGGCTTGAGGTGAGAGGGGAAAAGCTATAAATTATGAGCCTCTATGCCCCTGATCCCAAGGCAGATAAAATCAAAGCCAACACCAATTTAATTCAGGAAGATGATATGAACAAGTGTTTTAGTAAGGCCTGAAATGCACTGATGCCGCTAACATTTCTACTGAACCATCAGCCCTGACGCTCTAAAACCTAAAAAGCTACTTTGGCTAGGTGGGCAAGGATTAGTGTTAAAAATCCTTGAAACTTTTACTCCTCTGACCCCCAAATCCTTCTGAAACAGACAGAAGTGGGACTCAATACTCTCAGGCACACAGTGTGGCTCTTGGGGATAGTCCTGTGAAGGGCCAGGAGTTGGACTCAGTGATCCTTGTGGGTCCCTTCCAACTCAGCACATTCTGTGATTCACTACATACACACCCTGTCTGCTTTCAAAAGAGTTACAGAATGGTATCATGGTTGAAGAAGAGGTTTGCCCTCTAGTATATTTATGTTTTTCCATGAAAACTTTAAACTAGAAGAATTTTTTTTTTTTTTTTTTTTTTTTTTTTTTTTTTTTTTTTTTTTTAATCACATTTTTTTTTNNNNTTTGCCAGTTTCTACACAGCCTTTGGTTCACCACCATTCACAGCTTTGGCACATAACACACAACCTAGAACCGTGTCTCGGCCATGTTATGCATTTTGTGTGGACAACGTTCTTTCAGTGAGGATACTGTTTCCCTTTTTTGCCCATCCAGTAAAATTAGAATTGTTTTAAAAGCAGTAATGTTGTGGGAAACAATGTAGTAGGACTCTGAAGCCTACAGCTTGAAACCTGGTAATTTGGTAAGAACACAAGAGCCCAGACTTGTGATACAACTGCAGCAGCACTGGACCTGCAGGTACAAGATCTTTTAGTGAGCACAAGGCTGGATTGCTCTCCAAACAAAAGCATTCTACAGACTTGCTGAGGATTTTGCATTTTATTAAACACACAGTAAGATACTTAACGCGTGTGCATTTAATTCCAGTGTCTATTAAACTGTGTTCAAAAGCTGTGCATTTTCTAACTACACAACAGTAAGGCAAAAATAGTATTTTATAGCTGGAATGATTTATCAGTTCAGTGTTACATAACATGCTATGA
Source organism: Pachycephala philippinensis (assembly GCA_013397055.1). Taxonomy (NCBI): domain Eukaryota; kingdom Metazoa; phylum Chordata; class Aves; order Passeriformes; genus Pachycephala; species Pachycephala philippinensis. The sequence continues at coordinate 578,923 of VWZT01008896.1, forward strand.
GGGGATGACCAGATTAGATCCTGTAAAAACTGCATTTTAGCTATGTTGGATGTGAAGTGCTCTCTCGGATGTGTCAGGATTGCAGCTTTTCATTAGTGCTGAAAACAGCAAGTACTTCTTGTGCCCAATCCAAAACAGTTCCCTAGGTTCAAGGAGTATAAAGTCCAAAAATAGAGACACTTCCCAAATAACCTATATTTGGATGACTTTGGTTTGATTATGTGACCCTCAGGACACCACCATACATCTTCCCTCCCCTTATTTGTGTCTACAAGTAGCATCCTTTTTGCAGATAAGCGATGGTGCAAGGAGCACAGCAAGGACACTTGAGAGCACACCAACAGAAATGCTGACCCAGAGTCGCACTGGATGTAGAGAAAATGGCTGGCTTGTCTAGGGAGAGCACAACATATTGCCAGATCACAGTTCTACCCCATCTCCATGGGGCTGCAAATTTATAATGTAGGTTATTTCACATATGACTGAAAACAGTGTGGCATATGGGGGAGTTCAGGGGGAAAAGGGACAGAAGAAACACGGGAAACAAATCAGTTTCCTTCAAAGCTTATCGTTTCTCGAAACACTTCTTTATCGTGACTCCACACAAACAGTGACACAGACCAAGCTTTCTTCCCCTCCTCCGCCTGACAATAAAAGCGAGCAACACAAGGTGGTGACACCCATTTCTGAGGTGAAAATGCTCTTGATTTATAGTCGACTTCATAAGAAATTGCCCAGTATAAAGTGGATTTCCTATTCTATTGTCTTGCGGAGTAACAGGATCTACTGTTTACAAACCAAGGAGTAAAAGCACCTTTCCAGTCACATTACCGCAGCAACCCCTTCACAAGGCTGCACACCTCACCCTTT
>VWZT01008896.1:580442-614021 GCA_013397055.1 Pachycephala philippinensis
GATGTGAGGGAGCGTGGAGGCAGGCGGCGTGTCAGGGAGGGAAAGATCTCCCATGACCAGGCAGCGTCGAGAGAACCGGGAATATTTCAGCCTCTTGAAGCGTCGAATTGGTGCTTTCAGAGCTCGTCCTGGCAAGAAGCAGCTAGAGCCTCGCAGCAAAGCACGGCTGCACATAGACGAAGACACGCTGCCTTGCAGTGAGGAGCCAAGAGTGCCGTGTACTTTCACCTGTGTTGAGCTACGTACTTGCTGATTTGCTACTAGCTTCATAAGATTACAAGAGAATTTGGTTATTAAAAGCTTTTTTTTAATTCCTTCCAGGCTCCTAAAAACCAGTTCGCTGCACAAACAAATCCATTTATTAACAAAACCGAAACTACCAAAATAAATCAAAAACGCAACCAAAAGCACCACAAGCAATCCACAATTTTTTTATATATGGGGTGCAAAATGGAGAAACACTATTTGATGTTCCTCATCTGTACTTTGCCCACTGTAGAGGAATTGGGTTTTCAGAAATACACTCACCTTTTCTCCCTCTCCGTGGATCTGAAAGGATCATGAGCAAATACAGCTGCTGAGTAAGGGTACAGCCAACCAGGAACACCTCCCAAGGCTGTAATTCAAGCACTCCAAGATTTCTCCAGCAGCCAAATCAGCAAAATTAATTTCAAATAGATCATGTATAGAGACTTAGAGCAGCAGGACTGAGTCTCAGGCCTAGATAGCGTTTTGTAAAGGTAAAAGTACAAAGGGTCACCAATCTCAAGGAGGGTTCTTCCCACACACCTGCTTACTTGAGCTCCATGGGCTAACCTGGGAAGCTTCTAAAAGACAAAAAGTAATTCTGTACTGATTTGCACTTTCAAAAAAAGTGAGAACCTGAAGATGTAAACAAGGAGATTGTATTTGACTAGATGATAATGAAAAGGGATGCACAAGGCAGAGTGTGCTGGTTTTGGCTGGTAATTTCCTTCACAGTGGCTGGTACAGGGCTGTGTTTCAGATTTGTGCTGAACACAGGGTTGATAATAGAGGTGTTTGTGTTATTGCTGAGCACGGCTCACAGAGTCAAGGCCTTTTCTGCTTTCCATGCTGCCACGATGGTGAGGAAGTTGGGGCTATGGGGGAGGTTGGGAGAAGACAGACCCAGGACAGGTGACCCAAACTGACCATGATGCCTTAGGTTTTAGCTTTTCTATTTTTCAAATTCTGTGTTCCTAGGGTGTAACTCTGAAGTGTCCTGCAGCCTGTTAGCTGCTGCTCTCTCATGCTAAGATAGACATAACAAAGCCTCTCCAGGCTGCTCTCCAAGGACACCCAGACCGTCCTAGGCCCAAAATGTGTAAACCAGCATCTTGAGAAGGGGGGCAAGCTATGGGGAAATTACATCATTAGTTAAAATTTAACTGGTGAAATTATGCTGATATGCAAATGGACCAAACCTATAAAAGTGTGAAGAACTCGTGACTCAGGGTCCATCTTGGGTGTAGCCTTTGGCCTGCCCAGAGTGTACTTTTGAAGGCCTTTTAAATATCCACCTTTATTCCCCTACTCCTGTATAGTCTCTGTTTCTAGGTGGCCTCTCAAGGCATCAACCAAAGGGATATTCCAGACCATATGGCATCATGCTCAGTATATAAAGGGGGGGCAAAAGGAGGAAGAGGGGGATGTTTGGAGCGATGGTGTTTGTCTTCCCAAGTAACAATTACATGAGATAGGGCCATGCTCTCCTGGTGATGGCTGAACACCTGCTTTTCCATGGGAAACAGTGAACTAAGTCCTTGTTTTGCTTTGCTTGTGTGCACAGCTTTTGCTTTCTCTATTAAACTGTCTTTATCTCAACCTACAAGTTTTCTGGCTTTTACCCTTCTGATTCTCTTCCCAGTCCTGATGGTGGGGAGTGAGCAAGTGATTGTGTGGGACTTGGTGGCTGTCTGGATTTAAACCACAACACTGGTTTAAACCAGAGGCAAGGAAAATCACTGTTTTCACCACTGCCATCTGCAGCAATGTTATAGGTTGTACCTTGAAAATCCCTCAAATTTACATGCAGTTTTTCTCTTCAAATGAAGGAGATGAAGCTCAAAAAAAAGAATGTAAAGCTAGAAGTTAAACAGCAGCTCTTCTATTGACAGCTTCATTGTTGAGCAAATCCCTCAAAAGCAGGGCCCAGCCACGCTCTAATCCACCCAGCATTGATGAGCTCTTGAGCTCTGCTCATTACTCCCACTCTCATACCCCGCTGCAGTCTCCTATAAGTCTATTCCTAGTCCTTCTTCCTCTGGTTTAGTAGATTCCAATTTAAATTTTATACTCCAGAGAAACGCAGAGGCTTCAGCAGAACAGCCTGTGGTGTGGAGCCTTGCTAAATTGAGCATTGCTTTCCTTTCCCATTGGGGCAGGGGATCACCAAGCACTTAGGAAGTAGCTAATGCTGGACAGCTCTCTGCTTTCCCCCATCCCGCCGCCCCCTTTGAGGTAATGCACGTGTTCAACTGTTCCTAGTGTTTCTCCTATGAATACATCAGAAATGAGCAGCGTATCAGGAGTCAGGTAAAGTCCTACTGAAATCCACTTGACAGCCAGGGGCACACTGGACTCCTCTTTCATTTTTGGTGAGGCACAAAATGCAGAAAATGGAGTAGAGCACATGCAATAAAAGGGTTACATTCTGAATGTAGCTGTACGAATGGAGGTGAGGTGGATATGCATAATGCACAGTCTTCATGATGCACACAATCCACTTCACCTATTTGCCAGCTCTGGCACACAGCAAGGTGCATACTGAGCTCCATATCTCATACTAAAGGCCAAAACAAACTGCTTGGGGTTGTGCTGCTATTTCTTTCTCATCACTTCTTGCTTCTCCCCAACACATATACTCATGATTCCTTATCAGCTTTGAGCTTGTTACAGCAAGAACTTATTCCACCCTCCTCCAGTCTCATGACAGCGCATCAGAGAATGTCAAAATCCTGTATTAGGCTTTATTCTTTTATATAAACATTAACATTTCTCAAACAGATTAGTTAAAAATACAGATTTAAACAAGAATTTTTGCAATTGCAATGAGTTATAAAAAACAACAGATTATTTTACAGATTGTTACAAGTGCTTTACAAAGGTGCAGAGTGAAGGCCAGTGGCAGGGGACCAACCTCAAGTGCAAAATGGACACGATACCCTCACCACGGGCATAGCGCTCAGATACACAGCCAAAAAAAAACAACAAACAAACCAAAAAACAGACAAACAAAAAAAACCGAGCCATGTGAACCTATGCTCTTGGGATGCTCACCGGGCAAGCAAACATAGACCCCTATGACAGAGAAGACTCATGAGACCAAGCTACCAGGATACTTAAGGTTACATCTCTGAGATCAGCCATAAGATATTTTTTCTTGGAAAGTAAGGAACATGTTTTACAACAGTATATTTCTCTTCTGTCAGACAAAATATTGCTGTAAGTCCTAGAATACTTATGGATGCAGATAATTAAAACTTGGGCCATAAATCCAGTGTGGATCTCACAATGCCCAAAGTGAAGAAAGGATACAATACCCAAGTGTCCTTCTGAAGCAATTGGCACTCCTCATACAGGAGGGACCTCCATATCCCTTATCCTCACTAAAACCTTGAGCAAGTACCTCGGAAAGACTTTGGCAAAAGGAAGACGATGCAAGTGGATCTGATTACACCCGATATTCCTGCAGCCCGTGAGCTGAGAGTTGTACAACCCACAGCTTGTGCAATGCCCACATATTTCACTAAATGCAGTGTGTCCTCTCTCCTTGGTCGATACATCTTCACACCCACCTTGGAACACATACCACATGCTCCAGATTCTTGGAAGTTTTTGAGATCCTTCCACCACACCTACCTTACCTAGGTACCAGTCCTCACCACCTATCTTTCTTCTATTCCACCCCTAAAGATAAAATCTATGCCCTGATTTGTTTTGAACTAAAGTTGTCCAGCTGTTAGCAAATCAAAGCTAAATTGAGCTGAGAACCATCATGAGATAAAACCATCATGAGATAAAACCGTGATGCATTACATTAAAAAAAAATCCACTACTTTATGCCTGACATCTTTCTGATACACAATGTTCCCTACGCAGAGGACCTCCTTGTTAGACAAAGGGCACAACACATTACAGGAATCCTTTTTCCAAAGGAGGGCCAGAATAAAGGGCAGCTCTAGAGATGAAGTCTCATAATAAAGAAATAAAAGCTACTTCTCTTGGAATCATTGTAAAGGGCAGCACATTCAAGAGATTTTATTTATAGGAAACCCAGTGAAACCCCTAGAACATCCACACTGACTTCCCTGAGCTCCTCAGATCCAGGTACACTGGGGACCCTGCAGAAGCCTTTTGAGCTGGGTTACTCTCAACAGACAGCTTTTGGCAAGTTCCTGCAAATTCATTTTCATAATCAGCAAGAAGAGGATCAACGGGCAAACCCTCAGCATATGCTTAGAGAAGAGAAAGACTCTGAAGAAAAAGGAGTTGGGGGACAGGGGGAAAGGTCTTCATTTCTACCGTTTTTGAATGTTTCACGTTATTCCTTTGGGGTACGGGCACTACATCGAAACCAACCCCTCCATCTGATCTACCCCAGCTGCCTCCTGCATAGTCTCATGACAACACTGCAACCCCAGGCTCATCACTCCCTGCATGCCCAGCCCAGGGTTCAGTGCTTTGGAGAGGGGAGGCTGGCTTCTCGTTAGCAAAGGCTGGGAGATGGCATTATGTCAGCATGTCAGCGCCCTGGGAGCATGCAGTCACTCATGCACATCCCAGATTTCTGAGAGCAGCGGCGGGAGTTTCTTGTCCTGCAGCCGAAGGGCAAACACCTGTTCAGAGTGGACACTGCTCAGTGTCCGAAGACTGACCAGCTTCATTAACATCCGTGGAAACATCAAGCGGTCCTGCAGGGGCAAATAGACAACTGTTAGTAAATTCACCAAAAACTTTGTTTAAAAAAAAAAGATTACCACAACTGATGATGTACTGTAACCACAATCCTTACTTCCTCTAAACCCAGCATTCTCCAGGAGGACGCAGTGTGAAAGAACACAAGTAGTACATTATGTCCCAAAACTGCACACTTTCCATGCTGGCTGAACTATGGAACATGATACAGGAGAGCAGATTGTGACAGCTCACAAATCCTGCATTTACAGCTGCTATTGAAGAGCCCAGAAGGGACAAGCATGACAGTATAGGCAGCAAGAGACCAGTTACAGACAGTACTGCAGGAACTCTGCCTGCATAGACACAAAATCCGCTTGCATCGTCACTGCAGATGTTCTGGTCAGGCACTTACATTTGGTCTGTTGATGCAAATGTAAGAATGAAGCGCTTCCACATAGGTGTGCTGCAGCCTCTCCACCAGGGACTGGTCCTGCACATTCGGTCGGTCTGCCAAAAAGCACGTTAGAAGTAAGCAGATTAGACATAGGCAGATTGCCACAGGCAGCTTCACTGGATTTAACATCTCTGTCTAACCCCACTTTCATCTGTGGTCTCTTCCCAAACCTTCATCTCACATTCGCCCAGCACAGCTGGGAGATCCATGACACTGTGGCAGCTACGTCAGTTGCCTGTAACTGTTCTTTCTCACTGATGTCTACTGCACATGGGGAGTCTGATCCGACTCCTATAGAGGTGGGAGGTTAGAGAGACCAAACACACTTAACATAGAGCTGTTTGGGCTCATGTTTCTGTCCCAGAAAAAATGAGAAGCTGCCTATTCGAGAGCAAATGGGAAAGTCTCTCCAGTAGTTGAGCCAGTTAGAAAACATGAACAGAGAAAAACAGTCATTAATCAGGTCACAAGACAGAAGAGTAGAGGTGGCTTCTTGGCAAAGCCCTGGCCTGGCCTGGAGCAATACTGCCTCTTGTCCAGAGTATGCCTGCTTGCCCACTAGATGTCACTCATGCTGTGGGACCTGCATCACACCAGAGAGGTGCCAAAGACATTAAGGGGACAATAAAATAGCAATTGCTAAATGAGGAAGATAAATAGTGGCTGATTTCTCTACACACTTTTCCAGCAGTGAGGAATTCGATTTTCTCCAGAAGTGGCACTAGAAAATTCAGAATATAATAAATAATATGCTCCCTTTATCACTAGACTCTATACATGCTCTATTACTCCTTTTCTGCTTGTAACATTCCTTCACTCTACTTTCTTTGCCCTCTGACTCACTGCTGCAGCTCTTCAGATCTTCCTGGCTTTTTACCTGCAGAGAAAATGTTGATGGCAATTAAAAGTGCATATTCAGCATCATTAAGCTGTAGCTCATTCATTCCCTTTGAGAACTCAAAGATGGGGTTAATGAACTCAAACTGCAGACCTGCAACAAACAGAAGAGAAGAAGGTAAGGCAGTAACAATTGTCTCCCCTCTCTCCCCTCTCCCTTTCACAGAAAAGGCTGCCAGAAATCCACTGCAGTACACCAGGGAGTGGGGAGGACAGCCAGGCAGGGAAAAACCCTTATATTAGGCTCCAATGAATCTTCCCTTTACATGCACTACTGGTGAGCACCAATAACTGGCTGAAGAGTCAGGTTCTAACTGTAAAACGACACTAGTTCTGGGTTTTCCTGAAGCCTTAAATGCCCCACAGCATGTTACTGGGCAACAGCTAAAGGAACACAACATCAGCTATCAGATAAGTCCATCAAAATGTCAGAAGGTCACAAGCACAACATCTATACTGTCTACTCTCACAGCATCATCTCCTTCACACCCAGTAGCCTTCATAGTTTGAAAGAAAGCTTTCATCCCATGCTTCAGGTTCATCTGAAGTATGTATGAGCTGAAAATACGTGGTTCCGAGAATTCTAAACTATGCCATTTCCTTCAGCTCAAAGAACAAGGACACCTGAGGCAGAGCCTGACCAAGGCTTCCAATCACCTCATTTGATAAATACAGTTAGACAGAAATGCACTGATACTTATTGCAATAACAGAGACCACTGTCAAATCAGGTCTCTTTGTGCTATGTAATCATGCTGAAAACTTCAGGCCTTTCCTCCAAAATAGTATCCAAGTTTCTAATTTCCTGCATTGCAACTCCATCAGAGAAGGAGGAACAAAATGAAGGGAATCTTTCTGGCTCCCTGCTTTTTGCCCTTCTAATAACCTAAAGAAAAGACTACCAGGAAAAGTGTCAAAAAGAAAAGTTTTATATAAAAGCCATCTCAAGTATAAATGGTTAAACAGCTACTCAAGGAATAAAATTTAAAAAATAAGCTGAAGCACAGCTAAAGTCTTGTTTTTAGAAATGCTGAAGATACACACTTCTTGTTACTTCTTCTGAAATTACGGACACTCATAGCTCCTGGAAAAACAGACTTCAGGGATCACAACACCACATGCTACCATATATTAGGATGATCAAATATCTAAAGCAGTCTGTGGGGATCCTCAGTGCACAGTACGGACTTTGTATCAACTGAAATGTAATCACAGTAATGTCATCATTCCAAGCGTCCATCCGGATTAGCAAGTGATGCACTTGCAAAGGAGAGAAGACTGTGGTTTGAATTGGTATGATCTGACACAGCTCTACCACCATGTCATATCTCTACAAGCAAGGAAGTTCACACCAACTGCTAGTCCTAGGTGGACACCTGCAGCAATATATTCATGCTTTAAGAGTCCAGATTTTCACAAGCAAACTGACACGTAGAAAAAGACATGAACTGAGCTAGGACCACATGTTAAAAGCAAAAAAAGTGGTCTGTGGGGCTATTGGTTTGGTCCTGTTCTAAACCTCTTACCTGACTCCACAAACTATTTCCAGCTGCCCACATTAAAAGGGAAAATATGTAAGAACACAAGGCACTGGGGAGGAAGAAACACCTGTCTAATGCAGCACCTGCTTTGGCGAAGTCATCCCGATTATAGCTCAGGTCCTTAAGAAAGGTGATGCTCTCAATCTCTGGATTGTAGCGCCGAGATGTCTCCAACAACATCACCTGAAGACAGAAATAGATATACCTGATTTGAAAGCAGGAAGAAATGTTACATTATCAATAATTCGCTGACTATTGAAGCATCTTTGAAAAAAAAAAACATCAAACGAAACCACTCCAGTTTCTCTCAGAGTGCTTAAAAATTCCAGGGTAAAGTCTGCTGCCATCCTTTGTGGTGTTTGCTACTCGGAAACGGGAAATTCCTGCTTACCATTACCAAGGCACTTGCCTCATTCTCTTCCTGTATAACCAGGCACTGCAGTATATAACCAGGCATATTGCCAATATAACCTTGCACTGCAGTAATGGTCCCATAGCTGAGGTCCTGCAGTCTGCCATCTTCAAAAAAGGGACGGAACTAGTTCTCTAAGTGGGTAACTCCAAATTATTTCATCTCTGCTACTATGTACTGTGGTAGAGTCAAACCCTCACCTCTATGGTAGATGTCTTCAGTAAAGCGATCTGATCTTCCCTGGTGAGCTCCAGGAAGCCAGGTAATTGCTTGGCAAAGTCCACGATCTCTTGCACAGAGATAATTGCAAGTTCTGTAAAGTGAGCAAAACGCTGCTGCCTTGCTTCACGGTTATTTGGATCAGGAATCTGGGGCCATGGCTGTGGGAATGGGAAGAGACAGCACATGTTTGTGAAAGATGGAGCCAAAGATGAAAGATAAGATGAAGAGAACGAGGAAAGAAAATGATAACTTCAGAACATGATCCTTTACTATTCTTTACAGAGCTTTAGCCCACAGATGCAATGCCTAAAGAAACTCTGTTCTCCCAAATATTTTACCTAAAACACAACTCCCTAAACTTCACTTTTTCTTATTTTGGGTACAGTAGTAGAGTTTTTACCGTCACTTTGAGCCTGTCTGTGAAGGAGCGCTGGTTGCACTGCTGCTGAGCAGCCACAAGCTTTTTTATCATGCTCAGCTGTTCCGGCGTCAGTTTGTGGGAAGGGCTTGGCGGATTTGGAGGGTTTGGACGCACCACAACTGTCCGAGCCTGATCGTCTTCCTGCTTCTTCAGTTTCTTCAGTCGGATCTGTTCTTCAGACAGAACATCTAAAGCAGGAATAGCCCATGATCAATCATAGGAACACAATGGAAACCACACTAAACACAAGGTAATGTGCTGTGGATGGAGAGGCAGAGCTGCCTGTACCCGGCATAGCAGAGTGTACACAACACAGCCAACAGTTATACTTGTTTCTCCCTCTATTCCCTACTTCAAGTTGTTCCATTGCCTTTCTTTTAATCATACTGTCGTGTTAAGTGTTCACAAAAGGCAGAAGCTCCCCTCATGATGCTCTGCAGATCTCAGAAAAACAACACTGACTTTCCCCACAAATCAATACCCTAAAATGTCATGTTACAACAGGTGCTCCCTTCACATGCCATGGTGTGTCCACTGTTATTTTGTATTATCCTACTGTTATGTCTTTTTTCAACATTTTTAATTTAACAGCTTGTGTCATTTCACCCTCTCCAAAAGTCAGACTCAGTCCTGGATGGAGTTTGAGAGTGAAGGGATAATTTGCTATAGAGGCCATCTGCAGCAAACTCTAGAGCAGTAACATACCCCAAGATGAATAGTGGAAGAATAGCTTTGCATAAAATGTACTGAGGACCAACTGCTGTTCCTTCAGGAACAGGGTTAGAAGTGCCTCCTTCAGTTGTTAAGTCAATGGGGAGATGTTATTTGAATGTAGCATTGTAAGGAACAGAACAACTCAAAGGCATCTGCTCTGCTGAGGGCCAATGGGGTCCCTCTGTCAGAGAAAGGGAAGCACATCTTTTCTCATAGGCTTGCCAAGCTGTGAAGAGGGATTTAAACTAAAGCTGCCTAGGGACAGGAACCTCAATCCATCCCTCTCCTACCAGTTTGATGCCAGGGCCAGCAAGAGATGCCCAGAGCCTGGAGAGGGAATGTAGGTGAGCAGGAGAGCACCTGAAGAGCAGCACAATGGAATTCCTGCCACTCCATCCAGTAAGGTTCATCGGGAGCCCAGCTTAAATGCCTCTATGCAAATGCCCATAACATAGGGAATAAACAAGAGGAGTTAGAGACATGCACACACCTGCAGGGCTGTGATCATATTGGCATCACAGGGACATGATGAAATGAATCCTGTAACTGGGGTGTTGGAATGGAAGGATACAGGCTCTTCAGGAAGGACAGGCAGGGGAGACAAGGAGGGGGTGTCACTCTCCAAGTCAATGACCAGCTGGAGTGCATGGAGCTCTGCCTGGGGATGGATGNTGGAATTCCTGCCACTCCATCCAGTAAGGTTCATCGGGAGCCCAGCTTAAATGCCTCTATGCAAATGCCCATAACATAGGGAATAAACAAGAGGAGTTAGAGACATGCACACACCTGCAGGGCTGTGATCATATTGGCATCACAGGGACATGGTGAAATGAATCCTGTAACTGGGGTGTTGGAATGGAAGGATACAGGCTCTTCAGGAAGGACAGGCAGGGGAGACAAGGAGGGGGTGTCACTCTCCAAGTCAATGACCAGCTGGAGTGCATGGAGCTCTGCCTGGGGATGGATGAGGAGCTGACCAAGAGCTTATGAGCCAGGATTAAAGGAAGGGCAGGGACATGTGACATTATAGAGGGGGTCTGTTACAAGCTACCCGATCAAGAAGACCAAGCAGAGGAGGCCCTCTATCAACAGACAAGAGCAGCCTCACATTCACAAGCCCTGATCCTTATAAAGACTTCAACCATTCCAATTATCTGTAGGAGGGACAACACAGTGGGGAATAAGCAGTCCAGGAGGCTCCTGGAATGTGTTGATGGTCACTGTCTTCTGCAAGTGACAGAGGAGCCAATAAAGAGAGGTGCTATGCCGGACCTTGTTATCACCAACAGGGAAGGACCTGGTGGGGAAGGTTAACCTCAGGGGCAGCNTGTGACATTATAGAGGGGGTCTGTTACAAGCTACCCGATCAAGAAGACCAAGCAGAGGAGGCCCTCTATCAACAGACAAGAGCAGCCTCACATTCACAAGCCCTGATCCTTATAAAGACTTCAACCATTCCAATTATCTGTAGGAGGGACAACACAGTGGGGAATAAGCAGTCCAGGAGGCTCCTGGAATGTGTTGATGGTCACTGTCTTCTGCAAGTGACAGAGGAGCCAATAAAGAGAGGTGCTATGCCGGACCTTGTTATCACCAACAGGGGAGGACCTGGTGGGGAAGGTTAACCTCAGGGGCAGCCTGGGCTGCAGTGACCACGAATTTCAAGATCCTTGGAGCAGCAGGGAGGGTGCACAGCAAGTTCACTAGCCTGGACTCCAGGAGAGCAGACTCTGGCCTCCTCAGGGATCTGCTTGGTAGAGTACTATCAGATAAAAGTGCTGGAGGGAAGAAGGGCCCAAGAAAGCTGGTTAATATTCAAGGATCACCTCCTCCAAGCTCAAGAGCAATGCATCCTTGTTTCTAAATTGGAACAGCATGGATTTGACAGAAGGATCACTTGGAGGATAAAAGATTGGTTAGATAGTCACACTCAAAGAGTTGTGGCCATGGCTCAATGTCCAGGTGGAGACCAGTGATGAGTGGCATTCCCCAGGGGTTGGTACTGGGACCAGTGCTGTTTAACACCTTTGTCAGTGACAGAGAGAGGGACTGAGCGCACCCTCAGCAAGGCTGCTGACAACACCAGGCTGTGTGCTGTGATGGACACTCTGGAGGGAAGGGAACCAGAAAAGGAACTGATAGGAAAAAAAAAAAACCCTCTGTATCTTCAGGAACAAAGATAAATAAACAAAGCTTGACTTTACAAACAAGACTTTAAAAGGGCTGAAAGATGGGAGATTCATTTTTTTTATGCACAGATAACACAGAAAACAGAGGCGGTTGTATTGAGGTGGGCGTTAGTCCCTTCTGCCATGCCCACAGTGAGAGGACAAGAAGAAACGGCCTTAAACTGAGACAGGGGAGATTCAGATTCGGTATTAAAAAAGAATTTTCCTTGTTAGGGCATGCATTGGAACAAGTTGCCCATGAGGGTGATGGAGTCACCATCCCTGGAGGTGTTTAAGAGGCATCTGTATCTGTGCCGGCTGATAGGGTTTAGTGGTTTAAGGGTTACAGTGGTACTGCTGAGTAGACATTTGGACTTGATGATCTTAAAAGATCTCTTGCAGCCTTGATGATTCTATGATTCTATAGCTGCTACACAGAAAAGAAGACCCTAAAACTGAACAAGTATATAACTGCACTTCTTAAAAGAATCATGTTAAACAAAGACAAGAACTGGAGAGCTACTGTAAAACAGCATTCTTGGGATTGGAAGGATAGACAAAGAATATAACACAGTCAAGCTGAGAGTAACCTTTATCCCTGACTTCCAAGAGGGAGGATGCGTGCACAGGTACATGCACCATGCACAAAATTTACAATTGTAACAGCCAAGGCATTCGATACAATTACCAAAATAAGGGGGATCTGTAAGATTAGAGAATGCTATTTACAGTGTCAGTTTAAGGAGAAAAGTAATTTATCCAAGTGACTACAGTCCCTCATCTTGGGACTCAAATACAAAATAAAAAAATTTATCTGGTAAAATGTTACTTGGCTATTAATGAATCTTGAAAACTGCCTATGTGCAAGCTCCTACACCATGCTAAATTCAAAGCAATTTAACTTAGTTGGTTTGCCAGGAAGGAATTATTTAACCTCATGGTTCACACTGGCTTAAGAACAATAAACTGGCCATGAATAACTTCAGTCTGGGAATTAGAAGAATGTTTCCAGCAATTACTAGGGGGGAAGTTCTGGAATGACATTCCAAGTGAAACAGCTGGAGGAAAAAGCCCTCAGTTTCTGTCAAAACTAACAAGGCAAATTTGCAGTGGGGATTACAGTGTCGACAAGAATTGCCAAGTTCTTGATAATAACACCAAGGTTCCTTTTGACCTAATTTTCCTGAGCTGTCTTCAACACAAAACAATGACTAAATGCAGAAACATACTGAGGCTCTCTGCATCTACCTGCAACAAAAGAGAAGCAAAGTGAACAAGTGGTCTTACTGCATTGCTTTTCAAATACATCTGGTTTGTTGCGCTTGGGAACAGGGCAATGGGGTAAAGACAGCATACATAAGGCTGACACAAACCAGTGAGACAAAGATACTGATGTGCTGTGTTTCATGCTGAAAAACTGAACAGCATGTCTCCTAGCTCATTGGGACTTTTTGCAGAATTATAAGATGTTTCTGAAATATCTGCTGTTCCTAGCTGTTCTGGGTGCTGGATGCCAGAAAAGAAGACTTCACACAGATCTGACATTAATTGAGCATTCATTCAGTCAGTCTTGACGAGCAAAGGGATGAAACCTGGATGCCTTGGCCAAGGAGGGCTGTTCCTGATATGCAAGCAGAAATACTGGTGAATATTCAGAAACGGCAGCCTTATGGCTTGTGTGAGAAAAATAGCAGAGTTCACTAAAGGGAGCAATGAGATCAGCTCATGCACAAACACAGCTGCAGTACTGTGGTGCTGCCCTTGACCTCTTTTGCAGGCTCAGAGTAGGAAGCAAAGAAAAGTGCCTGTTGTTCAAAGAGCACGGTGACCAATCTTACAGTCCTGATCACAAGCCTGACTTTACCGACACGCTTTACAGCATCCTGAAGAACACGTGAGTCTTTCCTCTGCTGGCATATTCCACGAGTTCTTAAAAGGAATAAAGCAGGGCTGGGGCTTTCAGCACACCAGTGGTGTTCCACTAACAGCCTCACCTTCCCACGTGATCCTTGCTGAGCTCTCAGTGACTTCCCACGCACATTCCAATATACAGCCTGCATGGCTTCCACGTCCCCCCTCCCCGAGCAGTCGCACTGCCCCGTGCCTTACAGCCATGGTCCTCACAGCCCTCCTGTCCCGTCCCAACGCCAGTGCCCCGTGCCCCACTCACACTGCTCCCGCATGCCGGCCTCCTGGCACTTGCGCAGCCGGCACTCCTGGCACTTGCGGCGCATGTACATGTCCATCTCGCACTTGCCGCCGTTCTTGCAGACGTACTGCGCGCCCTTGATGACGCTGCGGCGGAAGAAGCCCTTGCAGCCTTCGCAGCTCAGCACGTTGTAGTGGAAGCCGGAGGCCTTGTCCCCGCACACGCTGCACACTTCGTTTCCCAGCATCTTAGGGGCTGGGCCCTTCTTCCGCTTCAAGGGGGGATTTTCTACCAAAATGAACGGCAGCAAGGAAAAAAACAAAAGAAAAGAAAACCCACAGACATGAAGGAAGGGTGGCGTTTGCAGCTGACTGCCCCATTCCTGACAATAACCAACATCCCCACTCAAACCCACTATCTCCCAAGCACATGGATGAAAAGGTCATGTCTGCCTTTTCACACACACCCCTTCTGGGCAAGTGAGTCTTCTGCAACAAATTTACTGACATAATCCATAAGGTTTCACCTCAACTATATAAGCAAATACAGCTTCACACTTGTTCCCCTCCGAAACTGAGTGAAAGAGCCAAAACATGCTCACGCCAAGTGCTCTTCTGCACTTTCCAATTACAGTTACCAATGTGAGAAAAACTGACAAAAAGTTGAGCTGAAATCCAAGATTGTATCCAAGAAAGTAAATTTCTTCAGAACTCACTTCCAGTTCTCTTACTTCTATTCTCTGCCATACTCATGCACAAGAATACAGAAAAATGTTTCCTCAATTCAATACAGAACTGAATTCTGGGACAGAAAGCCAGTGCTGAAACTGTGACCCTACAAAAACTAGACTGAGCAGACAATCCCTGTTACTGGAACATTTGGGGAAACTGTCAAGACAGAAGACAGCAGTTTATGGAGTTAGGGACAATAAGCAAACAACCAGTACATTTCCCACGCTCTGTGAGCCTTTGGAACCCTGAAGCCATCATCTCCTCTTCAAGAAGAGCACTCCCCACTCCTAAAACTGAAACACTCTCAAAGTGACAGTTCATCTACTAAAACTTGTTGTTCTATCTCAAACATGGGGCCTTCACTACCACTTCACATTTCAGACGGCCTTGTGCAGCAGCTCCCAGTTCTTCCTACATCATTCTGCCAGATCTTAATATTATCAGTGGCTCTCTATTCTGAGAACATCTTTGGTCTGCTCAAACACATCTCACCTTAAGCATTCCAGTCAAATGCTTGCTGATATTATATGTGCATTCCCTCCCTATTAGCCTGCTCTCTTTTCCATCCATTTAATTCTAGCTGTGTTGACATCTGATATTCTACACAGCTCATACTGCAGGTATTTTTCTGTATGTCAGATATTATAGATTCTTCTATGGCAGCTGTTACAAAGATTACAACCAGCATGTCTTGCTAAATCTCCAGATTATGTTTAGATATGCCTGGAAAGCCTTTACACTGGAGTTAATGCTTAGTTTGAAGGACTAGGCTACTGCATTTCTTGATCAGCATCAGGGTTACAGTTGCATGCCTCATTTTTGTACTTACTGTTCCAATACTTCCATCCTTACTTGTGTTTACACTTACTATTCTGCTCAAGTTCCTGAAATAACCAGTTTTAGGTCAGTCTCAGAAATTATTATTGGTGTTGCTCACTACAAGTTTTCAGCCGTAAGTACCTTGGTGTTGATTTTCAATCCTACTGACGTTACAGAGGCCTGGAGGTCATTCATTTTGGCCTGCACTTCTCATTGCAGATTGGATAGCAAGAAAATGTCATCAGAAAGGTTAAATTTCTGATATTCTCCTCTCTTGTTCAACTATATTTCTCTTCACACAATATATTACCAAGTAAAGATTATGCAATGCCTACAGTTATTTCTACAGTTATTTCAGATTACTTAGAATAAACACATGTAATGGCAGACTAACTGGTATAACAACTTTGCTGAAGCCTCAAGTGATGTTCATGTGCTTCTGAGGAACAGCAGAGTAATCCAACAACTTCTACAGATAAATCTGTCCATCTTTTGGATTTCTTGGCTGTCTTTAAGACATTACAGAAACATCTTATTACCTTTTCTATGACTGCTTTATTGAGACAGATAGGCTTATTCTTTGATCTATGCAAATTACTTTCCATCTCTGGACATGAAGCATTTTAGTTATATAGATGATTATTGTTATTTTCTGTAGTCAAAGATAACACAGAAATAATGTAAGATGTATAAAGGATAAATGCCACCTCTGAACCTTTAGCTCTCATTAGGGTCCTCCTTCCTTGGTAGATACCCTATTCAATAAACATTTTCCACATTTTGTGGCTTCTTTCCTTATATTTTTATAAGGAACCCATCTATCAATTGCTTTCTTTTCAGGCCCTCAAATCCACTTTAAGGACTTTTATTGGGTTATCTCATATCACCTTTTAACTACTCTCATTATTTCTACTCTACCAATGAATCCTCGTTCAATGTTC
The DNA here is from genome assembly GCA_013397055.1 of Pachycephala philippinensis. Taxonomy (NCBI): domain Eukaryota; kingdom Metazoa; phylum Chordata; class Aves; order Passeriformes; genus Pachycephala; species Pachycephala philippinensis. Next base: position 596,831 of record VWZT01008896.1, read on the forward strand.
AGATTATCTCTTCATGTTATATCAAGATTGCCCATTGCCTCACTGCTGACCAAATACATTAATTTATCATATTTTCATTAAGATGATGACTCTATGCACTTGTGCTTTCCTTTTTTTTCCTGTTACCTGTCCAGAGATGTTATACTGTCTTCTTACAGTTTGAAAGTGTAGGATTGTGGCCATAAGCAGCAGCTTTAACTACAAAATCTCAGTTCTATGTCTAATATTCTTCATCCTCAGTTAACATAAGAAATGTATAGAAAAACTCCTACTGTCTTCCCATTATACGAATCTGCAAAACCCTACCATTTCTTTGTACCACCTACCCTTGTTGGATTGTCACCTGTGGTAAAGATTTATTGTTTAGCAGCTTTTGACAAGGCTAAAAAAATAAATTAATTTTACTGCCACAGACCTAGCCTCTGGAAGGTCAAATAAGCAAAATATTCACCACATTTATCAATTAGATAAATCCAGTCTTCAGCTATCAATAACTGACTCTATTCTTAGACATCATATCTAAGTGCTTCAAGCATAGTAGAACTTGTCCTAAAATTTTGCCAAGTATCAATTCTGCTTGCAGCTGAAAGAATGGCTAGCCTTTATCTTGCACGGATTTAGTACGAATTTTTGCATACCTGCATGCTCAGGGGGGTTCTCTGAGCCAGGGAAGAGCGGGAGCCCTTCCTCCTCCATCTCAAATACACTTGCCACCCTCTTCCCATGATCCTGTGTGCTGAGTTGAGTGGGACCCATGGAGGCCACACAGGAAGGGCTTGCTATAATCTCATCGCTGCAGCATTGTTTCTGCCAAGCAAGGGGCCACAGGCATCTATCTTCAAAGGCCTTAGTTTCTCTCTTCTACTGAAAGTCAGGAAGTACCTGTGGAAAAAACAAACAGATGCAAAAGAGGCAAGAGTTCAACTATTGAGATTATTAACTTCCAAAATCTGTTACAAGCTGTATCGCAAGCAAGCTTCAAGATTTCGTTTCCGTAATTAGCTTTGTTTTATCAATGTTTATACTCTTGAAACACAGTATTTTAACAAACTGTGGTAAAAGGTACAAGACAAGCCTATCCAGGTGCAAAACTATTCTTTCATTGCCAACAGATTTACCAAAGCAGGACAAGTCTTCATTACTCCTAACACTTCCAGTGCATTTCATCCCTGATCTCTCCAAGTGTGTAAGAGGGAAATTCCTGGCATTATAACCAGTGGCCTTTGTTAAAGCTCCCAGTAACAAATAGCTCAGTGCTGCCAGCTGCCCTGAATTTTGGTGTGTGTATTGCAGAGCATATAGAAAATTGGAGGAGAGATTTTTCATACAATTATTTAGCAGACTACAAAACATTGGATTTCCCTCTTACTATCAGTAGCCAAAGACTGTGACAAAGGTTGATGATGCATCAAAAACAAGGATGATAAATCCTTCACTCACCTACCATAAGAAATTGAAAGCCAACATCCTACCTATGGGAAATAGCAATGATGCCATTCTCAGGAAATGCATTCACCACCAACCTTCTGAGGACACCCTTTTTTGGAACCTAGAAACCATACTGAAAAGCATCTTCATTATACAGCCCTGACTCCACTACAGAACCTGAAACTGGAAAGCAAATCCAACCACTTTTTCGAAAAAGCCCCACCTGTACAGAAGAAGACCCAACTTGTTTGATCACACATTCAGTGAAACTGATGCAAATTGTTAATGTAACCACTCCTAATCTGATTGAACATCAGTCAATCTTAACTCAGTGATTTACCAATGCAAGATAAAGAGATTAACTGATTTAAAAAGCAGCTACGTGAAAGGCCTGTACCAGTCTGAGTGACTGAGTTCAGGACTGGAAGCCTATCAGTCCCTGAAAGACAGGAGGTGACAGAAAGCTCTGAAGCAGCCCAGATACAAGAGCATCTGGCAAGCAGGGGCATGCCTCACACACTGTAGTGCTGACCATGAAGACGCAGAGAACCACTGTCCCAGGTCCCTTCTTTCCTCCTGGATATTTGGACCAGACCACACAACTTTTCTTAGAATGTCAGAAACAAAGATGAAAGCAATGCTTCCACAAATGAACCCCCTCCCAGTACTCTGACACAGGCATCAAGTATAAAAGCAAGTCACACCGTCAGGCCTGCTGAGCTCCTGTCATCTCCAATTACACTGTGGATGCAGGTGTTAAAACCCACAGGGCACATTAATTCACGTGACCTTTGTAAACACAGCCTCAGACTGCATCAGGAATTCAGAGCTCCCTTCCCTGAGGGAGCTGGAGAAACAGACTGTCTAGGATATAAGCAGGGACAGCAAACATGAAACTTAAAGCTACAAACAAAAAGAAGTCCTACCATGGGAGACTACAACCTAACCAATGTGATTTGCAACCAAATCAAAGAAACTCATGGTCCTCAAAGGAACAATGCGGCTACCACAACCAACTTCTTTTTTAAAAAGCCTCCCCAGGAAATCTTGCAGAATCTGAAAACCTTGTGGAAGCAGCATAGAGCATCAGATGGAGACGGGAACTTTAGTGTAACAAATCCAAACCCAACTTGTATTCCTAGTCCTATGTAAACTCCTCACCGATGCTGATACAGGTGTCTCTGGACATGTTTTGGCATGAAACAAGAAAGCTAAGCGTAAGCCTCTGCACCTCCACATTCCTTTAAACCACGCAAAAGACTCACTCAAACATTAATTATTGTGCAGAATGAATCACCAGCAGCACTACTGCAGCAATTTTTCAACGGAAGAGTTTGATTCCCCAGCTGAGGGACTGAGTGACAGTGCTCAGGCCCAGGCCTTCAGTTCAGTGACCCATTCTTCGTGCACCCAGACACAACTGAAACTTATTCCAGAAAACAAAAGAGGAGGGTACAGCCTGATGGGATTTCAAAACTGTGTTATCTGCACAACAATGACTGACATCGCAAGAGTGAAACTTGCTGTCAGCAAGACATCTGGAGCCCAAAGGGGAGTGTCTGAGAGACTGCAAGCTACCAAGAGGGAGGGGAATACAAATCCATGTGCACATCCAGGACATGACAACAGATAAGCCACTATCTGTGCTGTAGAACTACCCAACGTGTTCCTGCTTTGTGCAACAGCCTCCAACCTTCCCCAAACAGAATGGGCCAGATAGAAAAGGTTACTTGTCTTCTCTACTCCTAAGACAGAGCATTTTTTTTTTGTAGGTGCAATAACAGTTTAAGTCAGTTTTCCACAGCCTGCATCATGAACAGCAGCACTCTGGTGCTAGGTAAAGAAGGCTAAAGAGCATTTTCCTCACATGCACACAAGTAAGAGGCTGTATGGCTAGGCCTGAGACTTAGTTTGCACAGAAATGCATAAGGATTGTTTTTACATGACTAAAAATCTTGTCTAGTTTTGTACTAATAACCACATTATTAGAGATTCACACCTTCCAGTTTGCACCACCACTTCAACCAAAAACGCAGAAAGGTGATGCAAGCCGTAACTGCAAGAAGGAACACTGTCTTCTTGACACAGTCTGCTGTGCTGCCTCCCACTGTCTGTCTCAACTCCTTCGGTTTTAGAAATCAGGACTGGCCATGTGACAAAAGATGAAGCAATCACTTCTCTCTAACGCAGCATCTTGAACACAGTAACCTGATGATCAGACATACATGAGGAAACATGTAGAGATGAAAGGCTGATGGAAACAAATTTCTGCCAGCCCTTGCCACCCACGTCTCAAATACGACCCTAAATACTTCTGAAATGTGTTGCCATGAGCTTCACCCTACTCCATTTCTTCCATCTCCCCTTCTTTTCTGAGGCAACAGAACAACTCAGATACTCATGGTCTCCAGGTCAGCACTCTTACAACAAAGCACTGGTTTTTTCAGAGACTAAAGGCGGCAGCCCTGGCTCTTGCACCTCATGCTAAACGCCCAAAACATTCATCACTTCCTCCAGCAACAGTCTCATCCCACTCCCTCAGCTGAGTCCTCTTCTAAGCCAGCTGAAGCACTTACACGTTCTCCTGGAAGACTCTGATCTGACCTGTCACCAACAGACTAAGCTACAGAATATACCAAACTACTGTCCCACATTCATTGAGGACATGTAAAGGATATACCATTGGGCAGCACAGCTCATAAAGAAACCAAACGAGCCAGAGGCAGTTACTGTGACACTTCTGCAGGACAGTGCTGTCCTCTCCCTCATATTCCTACTTTGGCACTTCCTGTGAGGAGTTTAGGGATCAGGAACCAGACCAGATGCAAGCACATGTCTGAAGAAACTGTACTGTGTAACACATGAATAATCAGACAAATAGTACAACAAGCGCTTTACCTCCAAATAATGGATGTTCAGAGGAAAGAGTAGCTTCTTAGGAAGTTTGTTCAAGTCTCTGTGATCCTTCAAAACAGCATTTATTCATCACAGTCCTGGCCCCGTAAATTACAGTATCCTACAGTTTCTGCCAAGGAAAAAGTATATAGCTATGTTTCAGTTCTGTAATGAATCACAAGCATGCACTCTGCAGCACGTCAGCATCAGCAGAAGAGACCTCACGTTTGTATACATATGCTAACATGACTGTGCTCACTGCGTGTCAGCAGGACTGCACCTCGGTGCACGGGCCTTAGCAGGCTGTTGGTGAACAAATGCATCTGACAGGAAGGGCTATCTTTCAGAGGTAACTAAAGCAGGCATATAATTTGCCATTTTGGCTTCTAATGTGTTCTGACATGCAATACAGACTCACATTGGGTGCTAGCATTTATCTCTGAAAGCTAGGCCCAGGGCAGTGCATAATGACCTCTGCTGAAACCTAAATGCACAACTCACACAGTGGTGATGCTACCTTGGGTATCAAATGCTGCCTGCAGATCTAAATTGCCAAGAAAAAAACCCCACCTGTTAGACTGAGATTTCCCAGGACTCTACAGCACCAGCTGAGAACTTAAGCCCCTTCAGAGGCACCACTGTTCCAATCCTTTCATACAGAGTAACCATATTTTGTGACCTAATGCTCTTCCTATACCGTGTCTAGTGTAGCAGCCAGAGTATTTTCACAAATCTGCCCTAGGATCTTGGTACTACCTTGTAGCTAACTCAGAGAAACAAAGATTATTCCCAGCTCATGTTGGCTCATTCTTCTTCCTTCCCTCTACATTATCACATTTCTCCAGAAACGCTGAAACAGATAGCAGGTCTATGAGTGAGGTAAAAGTATACATAGAACAGGTCTCAATTAGGAAAAGATTGAAAAAGACACCCTGTACCTTTCATGACAGAAAATGAATCTGTCGCTTTGAAAATGAAGTAATATTATATATGAAAACTGTCAAAACTCATGTGGAAAAATAATAACCTTGACAATGGGAGGGACAAACCACAAAAATCCAAAATGTGAAAAGCAGTGCAACAGGATACTGTAAAGAAAGATTTTGAACAGTATGTTTACAAAGAATGGAAAAAAACAGTTCTGCAACTCTCAGGGAACAGACTAGCTCAGTGCCCTGCTGTAAATCCCTCTCTCAGAGAACTGCAGGGACACAGTTTGAAATCACATTATCCATTTTGATCTCCCAGAAGCATAAAGGCAGCCACAAACTGGAAGGAGTTTGCAAGCCACCGTCAGTCCCAAGCTGATAAAGAAAATCTACAGCCTCCTGATTGCTTTCACTTACTGTCTAGCTAAGCTTCAGCTGACCATGAGCAGCAGTCTGATTGTAGCACTGCTCTATGAGCCTTTTAAATTGTTGCCACCATTGACAAAGATGCAGAAGAGTCCTACAGGTCACTCCCAGCTGTGCAGCTGCATTTTGGTCTCTTGCCCTCAAGTTAAGGGTCTTATTGCCACCTCTCCCTCCCTAGCTCTGAGTTTCAGAGCCTGCCTTCCCCTGTCCCCTGCCTTAGTTTGGGTTTTACTCCTACTGCTGACCAACTTTATTATCCATAACTTTGCTGATTCCTGGCATGGCCTTTGCCCAGGCATTTGTCTCTCTCTTTGAAGTGGGCTCACTACAGCAACTAACTCTCACTGGGTTTAGTTTGGTCTCAACACAAGGCACGCTGTCTCCTACCCAGGTCAGGTATGGAAACCACAGCAAAATTCAGAGAACAGCAGAAGTGACTAACAACTGAAAAGATTAAAATAAACAAATGTATGTCACTTGGTTGAAAGAGTACTGGGAAGAGAAGAAAGGTGTAACAACGGTGTTTCCTGAAAGGTGTCACTCTGAAAGACACTATGCCTAAAAGAACACTGAGAAGGGAAAAGTCTGGCTATTACAGAAAAACACCCTAAAGCTGAGTGCTGGGAGACTGGAAGTCTCCGTAACTTTCCTTCCAGAATTAGACCTTATAATTACAACCAAAATGCAAAGAGTTCTGTGGACATTTCTGAATCTAAACTTAATATGACTTAGCTATTCTGTGCGTGAATAGTGTCTATTATAAACAAACAATGGTAGCAATAGAAGTTCCAAGCCAGTTTCACCCCACATCAGGCAAGAAGGAATACACGACTGAAATAAGTGAACAAATGGGTTAGCAAAGTGAATTAGAATCTTAAGGCACAACAGTATGACCAAATATAATGCAATAAATCAGGGCAGAATAAGCCCAAACTACTTCTGCTTGCTAAAAATTCCAAACAACCAAACTTGCTATTTGTCTGTGATCTGCAGAGTACAAGATTTGTTTCTTTCCTGCAGAACCTGTGAACTCCTTCATTTTGGAAATATGGCTTCCCAAATTTTAAATCAGATGACAACAGAATGTGCTGACTCCAGTCCCACCCAGGAAACTACAGGCTCTGCACTGCTCACCCATAACAGCAACTCTTTTGCAAGTCAGCTGTCCTGCTCACACGCCTCATCCAGCAGCAGATGCTCCCTGCTCTCACCTGCCTCTCATTATACCTTGCCTGGCAAAGGCTGAGGTTTTGGGTTTGCCCTTCCCTTCAACTCTTGGTTTCTGCCTGATCAAAGAGAGCCATGTCAACACAAGGAGCAAGAGGAAAAGAGAGCATACGTGTGACTACTTTCAGGGTGGGTAAGATTCTGAAACGGGCTGTGCCTTTATTTTTCCTCCCTCCCTCTCTCCAAACTGCCAGATGTCCTTGGTTCTGCAACTGAGCAGAGGAGAAAGGAGCTGGGGTTACTGGAGTTCATTCACACTGCACACAGGGCTGCTCTCGCCTCTCTTCCTGTTTGCTAGGAAGTATTAGTCCCTCTGACAAAGGGAGACAGAAAGAGGCAGACAAGTGGATAGGGGAAGAGGGAGAAGAAGGGAGAAGAGAGAGGGGAGGGAAACAGGGAGAGGGAGGGAGGGATTATGATAAGAAGATAAGACTTTTCCCTGGTTAATGAACTGGAAATGAGTAACAGGTGATACCAGGAGTGATGTAGCCACCTTGCTGCCATGAAATTCCTTTAAAAGGCCATTGACACAAGTTTCTTTGAACTCTGGAAAACAACAGAACCCTGATCTGGGTAAAAAAAATCTCTAGCCTCTTCTAGGCTTTCTACTGTCACCTCAGCTTTCAAGCTTCTGGCTAATCTCGAGTACACCCACCTCAGGAATGGCCAAAACTAGGGCATGCACAGGCTTACAGCAAGGAAGATGTGACAGTAGCAGCATCCCTCCATCTTCCCCTCCTCTCCAAGACATCCTGTAAAATGACAAGTCGTCCCTTCTCAGTTCTGTCTGGCCAGGTGAGCTGAGAAGCCAGTGTCCCAGCATGGGGAGGAGATAGAGCACAGCCACTTTAGAGGGACACCGACTTCTGCAGCACCCACAGGGATGAACATGAGCAGAACTTGATGTTTGTAGCTGAACTGCAATAATCCCCCGTGTCTGGCTAGGACTCCAGCTCACTGACAGCTCAACACCATTATCAGCACCGACCTTCAGATGGCAGGAAGCACGACTAAGTCTTTGATAGGGGCTTCCTACAGGAAAAATCCCATCTGTGCTCCTCCCAGGAGGATGAAACACCCAGAAGAGCAGCTGCCCCCTCCTGCTAGCAGAAAAGCAAAGGGCAGCTCTGTGCCACTTCTGGGAAAGGGGAAGGGAGGGGAGGGAATCCAGCCTGGGGCCTTGTCCACCGAATATGTCAGCATCAACTACAATAGCAATTTTTCCCTATGGAAACTCACTTTAAATTGGCTACAACATTCTTTTGCCAGTAGCACTCAATTTCTCCACGCAAATTTAGCTATCCTAGCAGTAAGTCTTTTCCTCTTGCACATCTAAATGTATCCATGCAAAAGTGGTTTTGGTTTGCATGTCTGTTTTTCTCTCTAGGGCCCCTGTATTGGCTAACAGTGTCATTCCTTCACATTTCTAACCACGGCACCAGATACACACACCACGAACCAAAAGAAAAAGAATAAAATCAAATGTGAAAAGTATTCAAGCAACCAACAAAACTTCCTACTATAAAAGAATCTGCTAACTAAAAAAATCCCCCTTCAGTTTGCAAAATTAAAGTTGAGATGTTTGCAGCTCATTATTCCTGCTGCTGACCAGCTCTTACACACCCTTCATGTAGTGACAGCTCATCACATCCCACTTGAAGGCCAAAAATGCAATCTGACCCTACCACCTCGGTTTCTTTATAAATACCACTGCATGACATCATGGAAATCAGGACCACAGACTCAGTTTCTTTCTGGATGCCTTCTCTGTATTTACTCAGCCATCAATATCTTGTTCTGCACAATTATACATAGCAAAATGTAACAGTAAGGCATTCTTTGAAGCCACAGTTTTACAACCCAGAGTTTCCTTTGTCTTCCCAGAGAACAGAGTTTAAAAGAGACAAGAAATAACACTCTGTCACTGAGATCAGAAGCCATAACAATAACCAATTAGGTCCAAGAAGCTGGGTTTTTTTAAATGGGGCTTGCATAGAGGTTGGAAGGGAGTGGGGAAAATTAGAGAAGCGTCTCTGTTCAGTATTTGTGGACCTTCCTTGGAGCACCACATTACAGCCAAAAACTCCACCATGGATCCTGCATTCCTCCTTTATGACCCTTAGTCCCACAGATGTTATAGCCCTGCTTCAAGGAAGCATGAGTCTGACTCACAGCTGATCTGGTAAGTCATCCCAATGCTACTTCCAATCTGAAGCAAGAGATCAGAACTTTAAAAAAAAAAAAGAAAAGAAAAGAAAAAAGAAAAAAGAAAAAAATATAGAAGCAAGAATGAATACCCAAAATAACATAACATCCTGGTAGCAGAGATGCCAGCAAAAAGGGCTACACCTAGTCCATAAGGAGTAAGAGGACCAACTAGATTATGTCTAGAAAAGAACACTGCAGGCCTTTTTTCTGCAGGTAGAAAATGGTAATGATGAATAATCCCACAACATACTGGGGTTTTTTTACCTGTTTCTTTAAAAAATTATTTCATTTCAATTATGCAGTAAGGGCTCAATATTTCATGATCCATGCCTATTCTAGCCAAGCACCTTTATCAGCTGGCATCACAAAAGGGAACTCTCCTCAGCTCCCCAGGCTGTCTCACAGCATCTCTTCAACACAGAACCTCAAACTGCTGTTGACTCCTCTGAGCAGGAACATGGAACAGTCCATTCACAGCACTGAGCTACAAAAACAGATAAAGGCAAAAAAGAAGCAGCTGCACCATTTTACCAGAAAGACAAGATGACAAAAGACACATAAAGCCACAGGATATAATACGGCAAAACCAAAAAGAGAAACAAAAAGAGAACTTAAAAGCCCTCAACTCCTATCCCTTGTCCAGACCACCTTCTCTTTCAAACTGGTCTTCTCCATCCTCTACCAGCCATGAAATTAGAGGACATGAACAGAGGCAAAAGAAGAAAGAACAGAAGGGGAGGGCTGCTTACAGTAAAATTTTTTGTTCATTTTCTGACTTCCTCCTTTCCTCCTACCCCAGGAGTACTTCCATCAGCATGCTGCAGATCACCATAACTGATACAAGATTGTTTCTGAGAAACAGCCTCTTAATAATGTCTCTATATAACACTTTGTATCCAAGCACCATTCCACCCAAAAGCATCAATCAAAACAAATACTACCACTCACAGGCAAACCAGAAATACAGTACTGGATTGCAAAACAAGCAGGAAACTCATTAAGATTCCCTTCAGGGCAGTAGGGGAAAAGCACCAATTCCCATTCATAGAAGTATCATCCCTAGATGTAGCACAGAGGTCAGGAAGAAATTACAGTACTACAGAAATAACCATATAAAGAACACATCAGAGGGATACTGGAACAGAATTTTAAACTGCTTCAGAGTAAGCTTGAATGTTAGTCTATTCCCCACTCAACCATCATCAGGGATATATTTTGTCAGGTTTTGCTAATACTGCTCTTAGAAGAGCAGGAGGAGAGAGGCAGGGTTGCAGATGTAAATATCCAAACTGAGATCAGCCAGAAGACTGCAGCAGAGCAATAAAGGAGATCAGAAGAGCTGCCAAGAAACATAGTGAAGACTGGCAGAGGGGTGCAGGTCAGAATAAAGGACTATTAAGAGCTTTGTTGCAAAGTAAACTTGCCCTGCTTTTGACTACTCTTCTGGATTCCGGCCTCTGTTTCTGCTTTGGGGGTCATTGGAACTGAACCCTCACAAGGTACAGTATCAACAAAATACGGAGAACTTTTCTGAATTTTATAAATCCACCAGGCAGAAGCTAGGAGGGAAGGGTTAAAGGTCTGGAAGTGAAAGAGATCTGTGTGACAGGAAGGGAGCATGTGAGAGGGCGTGTGACAGGCTGTATAGCAGAATGTGAGTGTAGATCTCATTCCCTTCGAGGCTCTTGGCCAAATGCAGAGCTGAACTTTCTGCAGACTTTGTCCTGCCAAGTCATGTTCCCTTCTCACACTGCCTGACATCACCACAAATACTCAGCTGGAAAACAGTCCAGAGCCGGACAGAGTCCACCGCTCCAACACCAGCCAGTGAAATGGCTGCACTCACGGCACACCCACCAGATGGGAAAACAGAGCCACCAACTCTCCTCGCAGGTTGTCTCCAAGCACCCAGGAGCCCTCACCTTCCTCCATGCAGAAAGAGCCCTACGAAGGCACAAAGAGACCAGAGGTGCTAACGGACCAATGTTTTCCTATTGCCCAAATAACACAGCACAGAGCAGATTGAAAGTCTGCACAAAGGCTCCAACAGAAAAACGCAAAAGAACGTAACCATCAGACCATCAAAGTTCGTCACATGCACCCTGCTGCCAGGAGTACAGTCTATTATTCCCAACTCTCGTACAACCCTGCCACAAGAAGGCAGCCATCACACATCACCCATGGACAAATGAGAAGCCAGTGATCCTGCAATGACTGATGCTCCAGGAGGGTCTGCACGAAGCCAGCAAGCAAATGTTATCCTGTCAGAGTGCTCCTATCACCTTGACTTCTCAGAAATAAATGCAAATCCAAGATGAGGGCCGCAAAATGCAGCACGTGTACAAGCGTGTGGGAGTAGGCAATGGGACTAAGCCAACAAGTGGCTCCATTTCTTATTTTGATCCTTGTGTCAAGGAAGAAGGGTGTGGATTGCCCACTGATTCTGGGACACTGCTAAAGGCACCACCCAGAGCAAGTATCAGGGAGTAGCAGTGGAAGATGATACTGAAACAAGAGGGAACAAAATCTGCAGTTTCTTCTTGTTTTTTTCTTCAACCTTCACCCCCTAGTCTGCTGCTTAAAAGCAGCACTTTAGAAAATGCCCTTAAAGCACAGTTGATAGGGAGAAAATTAATACTTTCTTCAGGCAAAGGTTTCTCCTTTCTCCACTACTGTTCTATTTCTAGAAGAACAAACAGCAGCTTGGGAGCTTTCTGCAGACCAAGGAAAAATTCTTCTTCAGTCCCATACAGGACAGAAAGTTATGTCCCTGCTTTTCAGACACACACAGATAACAGAGACTACATTGTATGATCCATAGTTATTTTATATCTTACATTTTAAAATTTTTTATTTTTCATTTTAAAACACTCCTCACAACAGAATTTCCTTATTCCTTTGCTAAGGAAGGGGTTCTGACCTTAAAGGTGCATTAGAGCAACCTTGCCTGTCCACATGCTATATGGACCTTAAATCATATCCTTACCTGGGGCTTCCTGTCCAGACATGCAGGTGCTGAGAATGTCCACCTCACCAGCTGTAAACACAAAAGCCATCTTTTGAACTTCTTCCTGGCCCTTTCACAGTAATCAGCATATTATTCCTTTCCTGCACACAAGGGCCAAAGGTGGGAAGCAGTCAGTCAGAAGACTGGAACCACAAAGTTGTTTGAGGGCCAGGTGACAGCTTCTCTTTCTACTCTTGGAGCCTGCAGCTGGAGGAGCTGCCCTGCCTCGGTGGCACTTCTCATGCAAGCCAACGCACGCTGCTGAGGGCTGCCCACAGGACTGAGTGTGCATGTGTGCCTGCATGCCACAGCATGCACCGCCACAGCAAGCCTCAAAGGCTGTTCCAGTGCAAGTTCATGTGCCCACACAAAGCTGCATGTGAGTTTCTGCCGGTAGGCGCGCAAAAAGCCACTACGTGTGCCTACCTGACAGGCTGACTGCGAAATCCTCCAGCAAAAATCCCTGGCAAGGCATGTGAAGTCCTTTGGGGGCTGGCACATTTCTGCATGTATGTACCTGGCAACCAAGATATTACTACAGAGCTGTTACAGAAGCCTATCTGTTTGTCCTCTTTTCGTAAGAGCTCTAGATGAGACTACTTACATTCCAAACATGTTCCTTTAAATGGGTTTTCCATACAGTTTTCAAGATTACACTCGTGCAATTTATTTGCTAAGTTAATGGCAATCTATGATGAAGTCTAAAACAACCATTTATACAGATACAGGCACCCCTATTCAAGCAGGACATGGCTACTGGAGAATGTTTAAAAGGTCTAATTCCTAGACCCAAGAAAGTCACTACGTTCACAGAGTCAGAAGCCACTGAAGTACAAAATAAATCTTTCTTAAAAAAAGGGGGCAGAAAGATTAGTTTCTTCAATTCACTTATTAAATTAGTTCTGTTCACTCAAAGCTGGTGGAGGCAGCATAAAACGGTGGGAGGTATCTCTCTCTTACAATCTCCAATGAAAACAAGACAAGGGATGATGAGTTATGCTCATTCTAAGATCTGGAAAGAGACAATTACCAAAACCAACCAGTTCATTCTGCTACATACAGATAACACTACCCTGATAGAATCAGTCATTTAATAGCACACTCCAGCAAGCATATTATCTTTTATGTATCCAGTGCATGATTTGTGTGATTATAGTATAATTATAAAAAAGTGCATATTTGATTTGACCTTTTTATTCAAATGCAGTTTTGTACAAGTCATGAGGAAAGAAATTCAGCCAGTAAATACAACTGACCATTTTGTAATGTAAACACTTACTGTGATATAATAGCATAAATGGATGTATGCAGACACACTGTATCGTCCTGTTTGGCAAGAAGCAGTAATAGATGAGCCTAACTGATTAGACTAAAGCTGCCTTTAAAGAAATTATCAAATGCAAAACAAAGCTTAAATGAATTATTTAAATGACTGACTTTAATCATGATTTCTATCAGCAAGTGGGAAGTCTTGATTTAAACCAAACGACCTTGTTTGCCTCACAGCTGCAGTAGGACCAGTGGGCCAACACTGCCCTACTCCCTGGAGGGAGAGAGGGTACAACTTCCATGCCCTACTTGTTTCAAGAAATTTTATTAGCATATTTGCCAATATTTTTTTAAATCTTAAAACAAACTAGAAAGCCTTACATGCCAGGAGACACCTACTCTCCTGTCAGTCATGTGCTTTAGCAATCAGTATGATACTCAACTAACATCTTATTTACATCTCGGAGAGGTTTCTATGAGTACACAATACAACCTGACTCTGCAGCCTGGCTTTTAAATTGCTTCAATTCTCACATCCCACGAGATAGTTCTCCCACTTAATCCTCACAGGCACTAGTTTGGGTCTGTTCAAAACAAGAATTAGATTTCTCACTCTTTAACATTTTCTCTTAATTTCTTCACCAACTTCCTACTAAATAAACATTTCTCTTTTCCCCTCCTTAAACTTACTGCAAAGGTCTGCAATGCTCTGCTCTCCTCCGTGTACTACCTTAGTTAACCTTTGTCCTCCCCAAATAAGATTGTTAAGAGCTTGACAGTGTATATTTCAAACTGATTTATAATATTACACCAAAATTATGTAAATCACCTTCACATGTTCTTTCTGACACTCCGTAAACCAAGTAATTTTGCTTTACAGGAAATCAGGTTTTGAGATCTCCAGATATAAAAGTACAAGTTACACTACCTTGAGGGGTGTCTCCCTTTTAGTGGGAATGCAAGAAATAAATTTGTCTATGTTCCAAATATGGAAAAAAAAGTATTTGGTCCCGAGCAAGAAGTCACACAACAAAATTGACACAGGAGTTCTAAAGGAAGCCATCGTACCATTTCTAACTGATAAATTTTTAAGGACTGACTGAACATGGACAGCCTCTTTTAATTGAACAATATTATACACATCCCTCAAACCTTGAGTAACTACAACGAAAATTCTAAGTCAAACAGTGTACTTGTATACTAGCAGAAGTATGATCTAATGACCAATTTCAACCTGTTTACAGTCTTAATGCAGACCTGTACCTATTGAAAGGAAGCACTCTCCTGAATTCCCTCCTAGGATGAAGTTCCTTCACACCGAGAGAGTTTCCATAGCAAGAGAATGTGACTCTGCCTTCCTAAGTTAATATACTGTAAGGAAAACAAGTTAACACATCCTACAGCAGATCAGCAGAACATTCTCCCCCAATGAAACAAGGTGTCTTTGTATAGAATCATAAAATGCTTTGGTTTGGAACGGGCCTAAAAAATCATGTAGGTTCAACCCCAACCACCATGGACAGGAACACCTCTGACAGTTCTGGAAGACTGATTTTTCTCCAAGACTGTCAGGTGTGTGAATCTCATTACTTGGTGGGGGAGGGAAAAGAGGGAGAGTGACAATCTGATAAGCTTTCCTATTCAACATGCAAAGACCCACACATCTGCAACAATGAGACTTTCACAGCAGCTGCTTCCAGAGCAGAAAGCAGGATCATCCTTCAATGCACCCAAGACAAAGCACATTATATTCTATACTCTTCCTTAGGCAGATGGGATCACTTCTGAAAAACAGCAACAGTTAAAGATTTTAAACGCAAAACTTGAAATTTTGAAAACTGTCAGTTTTGACAGACATACAGTCACAGACCAGATCCAATTACAAGAGACATACTTCTGAGATCTGAGACCATCACCAACTGATCAAACATTTAACAAGAGCAAAATATGAATCCTTCTGTTTACCTCAGAACAAGCACGCAGAGTTGCGAGGAGTAATCCGAGAGAAAGGAAAAGAAAGTCATAGCAATCAAATGCACTTTAACACATTGGAAACACGACACTTCCTGCAGGTGTAAGACAGGGATAAGGCAGCAAACTCCTGCTCTGTACTCGTAGGGCTGCACGCCCGTCCTGCACGGCCTGCGCCTGCCTTCCTGCACAGCCAGCTGGTGAGGGAAACATGCTGACAAGGCACAGGGAGCTGCAGCAGCAGTAACTGGAAACAGCAAGCGACGGCAACCCAGGCACACTGCCAGGACACACTAATTCTGTGATAAAGTTTCCTGTCTCTATTTTTTTAGATTAGGCAATTTATATATATATATATATATATATAGTCCCTGCTGTGGTACTTCTCCCTGCATCCCTTCAAAACACGAGTAGCTGCAAGTTTCCTCCGACAGCTACAGAACTCCCATGCAGCTCCACAATGACCCATTTTCTGTCCTCCCTCAAGCTGGTTTAGGTTTTTTTCCCCCACCTTTTATTTTGGGGGTCTGGGAGAAAGTTGTTAAATATTTTCACCCTGGTTTTTCTCCTGCAAAAGCTGGTCTTCCTGTATGAAAAAGGATGCATGGGCATATGCATGTATGAGAAAGAAGTATCACTGCAAGTGCTAGGTTTCAAAAAGGGGTCACACCAGGAAGCCACACAGTCAGTCTGCCCTCACAAGCTTTGCAGCAGCGTTATCTTCTGGTTAATATGCCAAAGGTGCGACGGCAAAGAAGTGTAGCAAGGCCAACCTCCACCTGCTCCTGGCACAATGTGTACCACGTCCAATGCCCTCTTTCCACAGCTCAAATGATAGAAGGGCTGAGCTCAGCAACTACTGGCTGAAGTTTTCAAACAGTTTTTGCTTCCATAATTAAAATGTAAGGAATGTTTTTCTGCCTCAGCAAGGGGGTTATGTCTTGATTCAGACTCAATTAAAAAAATCAAGCCCACCACTCAGTAAAGGAAATAAAAACCAGGTTTTCTGTTTCCTTTTGTCAGTCCTCAGGTATAGCCTTCTCTCTGACACCCAGGAACAGCAGATCAACTCCATGAACCTTGGAACAAGAAGCAGATCTGAGAGGACTCTTCCCTACAGACAAACATAACCTGCAGTCATAGCCAGAAACTGTCTGACACACAGTGAACCAAACTGTTAGTCAGAAACGTGACTCAGTGTTGGAGACTCCCTCAAAAAAGCCTTACAGGGAACGGCCCAGCAGTCCCTTCAGGAAAAAGAAAAGAAGGGAAGTTAAGTTTCAGGAGACAAAGCATTTCTCTTTCACCGGTGATCCAAGGTTTGCTTCCGGCCCATAACAAAATCCTATCTTGACAGATCTGTGGACCTTAGCACCATAAGCGTCAGTGAAATGGCACAATGAAGAGTAGTCAGCAATGTAGTTACCTTTTAACAGCACCATGCAAACTGACAGCCGTACAGACAAGTTTCTGTCCTAGAAAACTTGCGACCTGGGTTGACAGGATGCAACAGGTGAATGACACAGAGAACTGCAAGTTGAGCGGATAGGAAAGCTAACAAGTTACCACAAAGCAAGTAAACATCTCCTGACAGCACCTCCGGAGACAGCAGACAGAAACCCGGGCTCTTCAGATGCACGACAACAGCCACGAGAAACTGACACCGCTCCCCAGACGCCTCCGACCCCCTCAGCAGAGGGACTCTCTCCCCGCCAGCACACACCGCGCATCACGGCCCGCGCTGGGCTCCGCACCCAGGCCGAGAGAGTGACCCCTTCCCTCCCGTCCGCCGGACCCACTCAGGGGACGCCGCCAGCCCGGCCCGCACCCC
>VWZT01008896.1:615803-642744 GCA_013397055.1 Pachycephala philippinensis
GCCGGTAACGCCCGGTGCCGTTGCAGGTGGGGATGCGGCAGCAGTGGGACCTGGGCCAGGCCCTGAGGCGGCGCTACCGGGACTTCCTCAGCGACACGTACCGGCGGCAGGAGGTCAGTGCCAGCCCCGTGGCTCGGGGAGCGGTGCTCTCGGCCGCCCCACGGTGGGCCCGGGCCGCCGCGCGGGCTGGGGCTGCGGGTGGCTCCTTTGGGAAGGGAAACGCCGGCGCCGGGCCTCGTCTCCAAGTATTTTCGTTGCTCAGCCCGTTCCCACCGCAGGAAGAAGAAGAAGAAGGGCCCAAGCGCAGGCTCTGTGCTGAGTCTGGCCGCGGGGCACGGACCGGCCGCGTCTCAGCGCTGCCTTCGCAGCGGGTGCGAAGGCAAATCCAACCAGAGTTGTGAGACTGTTCGAGCCGCCCACTCTGAAGTCCAGGGAACTAAACAGCAACGTGTGTTGTAGCTGGTATTTGTTTCTTACTCGAGCTTGTGAGATTTTTTTTTCTGCTGCAATAGCTCACAACAATGCAGCCCGTGTTGGCCCTGCCCTCCCCAGTGCACTCGAGGTAGAATCTCACCAGAACCTGTAGATATAAGTAGTAGTTAGTGGCCAGCAATGACCCTCTCATTTGCTTTCACCTGTAAAGTATTGACAGCTTCAGTCCCCCAAAGCTATTCATTCCTCTCTTTCTCATTAGGATGTTCTCACACTTTATAATAGCTCTTGAGAAACTGGTAGGTTCTTTTGAAAGAAGTCACAGAGCCCTTGTGGGACCAGGTGCTAAGCATGGGGGAAATTATAAAATATTTTAAAAAGTCAGGAAATCGAAAATCCTCCCAAGTACCCCTGCTAGTTAATCAAACAGGTATTGAGTCAATTGAAACATGAACAGGTGTCCAGACAAGAGGCTGGTTCAGATGGACAGCAGGCAGCCAAGACCCCTTGTCCCACTACAGGCTCTGTGCCACTTCAGTTATTTTATCTGAGCTCAATTAAGCTGATTGAACAGATGGGGCAAACTAAGAATTCCCATACACTTTTCCTTGTTTTTCCCCTTCTAGGGCTTCCCAGTAAGAACCCAGCTTGTCACAGTTCAGATTACATCCCTTTGACATTTGCTTCATCAACAAAACTTCCAGCATGGGCTCAAGCACAGATCCTTTAACTATCCTCAGTAGTTCCTTTCCGAACATACTTCACTCTTATACAGCTTTTGTGAGTTGAAACTGTTTTCCTTCTCTTCCTTGAGAAAGAAAAACAAACCAAGACATGTGCAAACAAAAGCTGTTCTGCTAATCAAGCCTGAACCCTTGCTCAAGTTGAGCAACCTCCCTTGTAAGAAGTGTTGCCTCTGGGTGACACCATATGACCGTCTGTCACCTGACTCAGCGACAAGCTGGAGCCTGGCAAAAGGTGCTGAAGAAAGCATGTACACTGAGGGCTTAACTGTTTGGGGGTTTTATGACACTTCTAGAATTAGACCTTTATATTTTAAAATATTTCCTTTTTATTTCTTCAGAGCTTACCGATAAAAGCAAACCTGTCTATTGAGTAGAGGGTCAGTTTTTTCAATCCACAGTTAAGAGGTAAAAGTGGGCAGACACTAATGTTAGATAAAAGACAAGTTGGGTTTTTTCTTGTGACTGTAAAGTTTCTGAGGTACACTTCACATGAGAGGCATTATACACAGTATATATATTTTATGTTTCTCTCCTAACATTAAAAAAAAAAAAAATCCCTATCTTTACATTATATTTCATTCTTCAGGCTTTTTATTCTTGTTTCGGATCAAACATGCTGTTTTCTGGGGCATTCTTTTTATGATTTCCTGTTGTTCCTCTTGTTTTATCACTGGTTTCTCTCCAGTTTCCCCTTAATTGTTTTCAGTACACAGATACCAGAATACTAAAGTTTTGCCATTCTGACCTTCTGAACATTGCTGTATTTTTCTTTTCTCCTTTTTTCTGGCTCAGATCTCTCTCTTCTGAGCTCTAGAACGGTAAAGTCTTGGCCCATTAATCCCAAGAGCCCACAATGATCAGGTAAAATCCCAGCCGTCCTCTTTTTGTTTTCTCTCCTGTTAGTCAGATCACTCTTGTCTTCATTTCTCAGATGGAAAAATGGAGGCTTGAAGAAGCCATTTCTTTTCCTGAGCACAGCTGGTCATTCCTAGAACTGAGATCAGAATGCAGGACTTTGCTCCCGTCCTGCTCTGCAAATATAGTACATTTCCTATCTGTGCCCATAGTTTTCTGCATCTCTGTTTTCTCTGACTCTTCCTCATACTCAGACTCCTTTCTATCTCTAACCTCTGCACAGTGCACATGGGTATCCCACTGATCCAGACCAGACAGCTCCAGTATTAGACAGCAGATTGTCTTTGTGTGTGTCCTTACAGTTTTGTCCAGGCCGACACCAGCAGGCTTGGTCCCTTGGACTCCCGTTCCCCTGCTGTCCGTGAGCAGCTGCAGGGCACTCGGCAGCGTTTCTGGGTGACTGCATAGTCCTGTGCCTGAGCATCACCACTTGCAGGAGCGTTACTAATGGTGCACTGTCCCTGTCCTGGCAGATCTTCATCCGCAGCACGGACTGTGATCGGACACTGATGAGTGCAGAGGCCAATTTGGCAGGCCTCTATCCCCCAGGAGGACAACAGATGTTCAACCCTAACATCTCCTGGCAGCCTATCCCTGTGCACACAGTGCCTGAGTCTGATGAAAGAGTAAGTTCATCTCAAGGACATGTATTGATTACTCAAGTAGTATAATGTCCAAAAATACTTGCTACAGTCTTGGTTCAGATTGTCTTGAATTTCTCCTGGAACCTACCTTGCAGAGGTCTTCCTATTTTCAGAAAAAGATGAGAGAATTCAAGGGCTGTGTTCACTCAACGTGTCAGGTGCAACACCCCAGCAGGCCACATATGGTCTGGAGTATGTCAGCAGGCAGTACTCGAGGCTGTTCATAGATGCAGTCAGGGTTTCATTACACGTGTGTGTGTTTACTGCAAATTCTGTACTCCAGCATTCTTGGTAACCTGGCTGCTCTTGTCTCTGCCCAGCTACTGAAGTTCCCTTTGACCCCTTGTCCACGATATGAACAGCTACAGACTGAAACACGGCACTCAGCAGAATACGTAAATAAGACCAAAGAGAATTGGGTAAGTGATTGTTTGCATGAGATAAGGTGGTTCTAGGCTTGTAGTTATCACCTCCATATAATCAGAGCTCTGAGAAAAAGGAACGGATACCAGTGCATACAATACAGTATGAGATTAGAAAATTTAAGGCCTTTCTCTTTCCTCAAACCTACAGCAATTCCTGCAGATGGTGGCAAAGGAGACTGGGATTCGGGATATCTCCCTCGAGAGTATATGGAGTGTGTACGACACCCTGTTTTGTGAAGTAAGTCTGGCCATCATCTTACACCCACTGGAATCTGGTGTTTAGGATTCACTGGATTTGGTGGAAATTAGTTTACAAAATCCCATGAAACAACTTCTCACCCTACAATTAGAAGTAACGTTCTAATTTCAGAATAATAACAGCTCCTACTCACTAGAGGCATGTGCCAAGAATTACCTATTTTTGCACCCTATAACCTCCCACTCTGTAGCTCAGATATATATCATGTCAGAGTCAGAAAAAGTCCCACCTGCATAACAAATATCTATTGAAAGTCACTAGAAAATGACTGCAGTCTGAAATCTTAAGATCTCTGTGGACAAGCCTAAGTCCAATAATGTAGAAATGAGATCTCTGGAAACTGAAGAAGCATTAACTTTATGATTTAACTTGGGACCTTAATTAGGATTATTCCTGGTGCTACCTCTACCTCTCTGTTACTTTAAATCAATCACTTTTCTTTCTGTGCTTCTGTTAATGCCATATCTAAAAGAAAATAATGCTATCCTAAGTTAAGTGGGGTTCACTCACACCTGGTTTTTGACCTATTTTAAGGTCCTTTCTCAGAGAAAAGACTCTAGGGACAGATGTTACCCTTTTACTGCCTGGGTTGGGGCACCAAACTGTATGTTCGAGTTGATTTCTGTTGAAAGCACATCTCACGAAGACTTAAACAAAATCAAAAATTGGATTAGCTGTGCTGTGATAGTGCTAAACTAAAAGTCACATATCCAGGAGACTTAAAGTTATTACATACAAATTTCTCTGTGTATAACTGTACAGCATGATGAAGTAAATTAAGGACATCTTTTCATGTCAAACCAGTGAATTATGGACACAGTAAACCCAAGCAGTTTGACACTGTGCCACACTAATTCTATGGACGTGCAAGACTACTTTGCTCACTGGCAGCGGTATACAGTGGTGTGCACTATTTTGGGGGTGTAAAAGATAAATTAGCATGGAATTGCACTTTGCTATGTAAAGTAGCAGCCTGGGTTGCTGCAAGCTGAGAATATTCCGGTCCAGAGCTACATTGTACTATGTGAATTTGCCCTTTGTATCACAAACCCGATTTCCTGTCTTGTAACAATCACAGTGAATCAACTTGTACTGGTAAAAAATATCCTTTGGTCAGAGAGAGCAAGAATTTCAAATCTTCCTCATTTTCAGGAGTCAGTGAGCTTGCAGATTGGGCCTGGAAGGCCAGCTGACAACCACTATAATCCCCAAGAACTTGGAGAACAGCCCACTGTCCCAAAGCAAAACCAGAAGGTTGTTAAGGAAAGAGTATTTCTCACTCAGAACTATACCCTCAGGCTGATTGGTCTCTTCAGCTCCTTTGGTCTTCCTCCTTTTTCTAAGTCATACAAACAGTGCCCTGAAGAGGACTGTTTTTCTCACCTGAGCCAGTAGAGTCATTATACTGTCTGGATGGAGACAATAAAAAAGTCCAAGAAATAGCTGAACTTACAGGCAATTCTCTTTGTAAATTAATGAAGAACTAACTAAATACCTAAGCTGCTGATGGAATTTCTCTGAACCGCTCAGACAGAATGGGCCCTTAAGGAAATTCAGCCTCAACTTCTGGAAGTCTAATGGGATGTGGCATAGAAAATTGTTCTCAGTAATGCTGGGAAACCACAACTGCTGTTTGTCTGCCATTATAACTAATCCTTTCATGTAATGGGGTTGGCTGCAAAGCAAGTTCTTCTCTTGGTTTACAGTTCTTCGGCTCCTGGGTTTGAGTACAGGGCTTTGTCAGTGATGCATCCCACAGAGCACTTGCTAACTTTCTCCAGTGTCTTTCAGTGGCCCTCAGAGCCTCCAGGGAAACAGGTGCACGTACACCAGAAACCCTGAGTCTGTGTTCACTCTTTTATTTCTTTTCTCTTTGACTGCATGCCATCTGTAGGGCAGAATCAGCCACATGTAAAGTTAATGCCCTAAGATTATTGTATCAATTACAACATAACGTTGCATTCCAGCTGTGCTTTCACAGAAATATAGCTCCTAGGTTGTAATCTTTATTCTTCTCATTATTATTTTCTGAAACAACATCAAACCCCACATCTATTCTTTGTATGCAGCATAGCAGTGTGAGGTCAGAAGCAAAAATAGGAAAGGGGCATACTGCATATTTAAGATAGTGTAGGAAAGCAGCAGCAGTATGGGCAGGTCTCCAGACGCCCTCCCCTTCTCTGTTTAATCTGTGACCTGTACCACCTGCACATGAATATTCTGTTTCTCTTTCTAGCAAACACACAAAATGGATTTGCCTGCTTGGGTGACACCAGATGTCATGACTCAATTGAAGCAGCTAAAAGACTTTGGTTTTGAATTTCTGTTTGGGATCCACAATCGGGTAGAAAAAGCTCGTCTGCAAGGCGGTGAGTGCACCAGAGAGGAAGCTTCGTGCTGCTCTGTCTGGCTTTTGCCTCTTACCAGCTGTTCTCTTTCCTCAGGGGTCCTGCTGGATCACATAAGGAAAAATCTAACCAAAGCTGCAAATGTTTCTGCCCATCAGAACTTAAAACTACTTGCCTATTCAGCGGTAAGTCAGAGCTGGGGCTAGCTTTTAGCCATCTCCTCCTGCTTACAGGAGATTGGGGCTTGGTGATAGTTTTAACCCTTTCTAGCTTCCCTACAGCCCATGCAGTGATCAGGACGTGCATCTTTGCCTCTGACTGGGTGGGAGATGCAGTATCTGGCATCGTTCCTCTGGGATCCCTGAGGAAAATTCCCAGTGTGTCCTTGTTCCTGTTAGCTCAGGCTCGTCAATGAGACTGGCAGACTTTGGGGAGCCACTGCTCTATTTACTTGGTCAATGGGTTGATGCTACTCAAATGTGGCATTTCAGAAGTGTGGATACAGTTCTCTCCCCTTTCCAGCAGCCTACTGCCTGGAAAGTCAAGCATCTCTTCCAAATGGCTCTCTAGAGATTAATTCTTAAAAAACAGTGCAGGATATATATGGCTGTTTCACTTCCCCCCCTTCTCTGGCACCATCACAGATCACTGTTCTAGCAGTACAGTTCCTCTCCTGTTTTCCAGATGAAAGTTACAAAGGTGATGTCCCCTCAGCACTGCCTTGTCCATTACTGGTACAGTCTGAGCTGCCCTGCCACATCCCTAAGGGTGACTGATTTGGTTTTTTTCCCTCTTTCTCAGCATGACACCACACTTGTGGCACTGCAGATGGCTCTAGATGTCTACAACAAGATCCAAGCACCATACGCCTCATGTCATTTATTTGAACTGTACCAAGAGGATGATGGGTGAGGGCTGCAGTAAAGACGTCTGCTGTGATTTCACCTCAAGGGTTAGATACCTAGGCTAGGCTCCACTCTTGGGACGTGCAGTCTTGCTCCTTGGGCAGACTCTCATGAGGAAAACTTATCACCAGAATAAAGGAAAGGGTGTGCACACTGAGGTTTTGGGAAGGGATGACTTCAACTAGAGAAAAAAAAAAAATCCCATCTTGCTGTGTTTCGTTTTCAGTAACTTCTCTGTGGAGATGTTTTACCGGAATGAGAGTGGGAAGGAACCTTTCCCACTGACAATCCCTGGCTGTCAGCATAAATGCCCACTGCAAAGATTCTTGGAACTCACAGATCCTGTTGTTCCCCAGGACTGGGAGCAAGAATGCAAGGTATCAAGCAGCATGCACGACACAGGTGAGCCCAGGCTTGACCAGAGTGTGGCAGAAGGGGAAAGTCTGGATGATACCATGCTGACCACTTATTTTCTCCCTTACAGAACTCTTCGTGGGCTTGGCTGTGTGTGGATCCATTCTCCTTCTCCTTATTATTCTCCTCCTGACTGTACTCTTTCGCATACAGTCTCAGCCCCCTGGCTACCGGCATGTTTCCAATGAAGGAGAAGAGCAGGCCTGACAGTTGCTTCAACTCCTTCCCAGGCAGTAGGAGGGAGCTGTGTTGCCCCTAAGGATGATTGGGCACCTTCAGTTACTCAGCATTCTTCTATTTTGGCCTTTGCTTCGCAGAACAAAGCTGGACTTGATTTCTGAATGCTTTCTAAAGCTCACATCCTTTAGAAAGAACTGAGAAAAAGAACTGAGCTACTCAAAGGAAATGACACCTTAACTTTGAAGCCAATATACTGTGCGGTGCCCCTGGTCTTCATACAGCTTATTCAGCCTGGGATTCCCAAAATGGCCAGTTTCAAGTTTTCCTCCTTTCAAGTGACTGTAAACATTACCACTCACCATGACTGTGGCAGAGAAGCTTGGGCCTCCAGCAGCTGCCACATCCAGTTGCATTTCTCTTCAGGGTCAACCTACTTGGAGTGCTTTTCCCTCACACCATAGTGCTGCTGATGGTAGGAAGGCTGGGCTTCAGCTGAGGGTGCAGCTCCCCAACAATGCACCAAGACTCATCTACTGTCTATGCAGAGGGAACTGCTGCAGATGATGGGAGACAAGTAAAGTGTTTCTTGAGGTTGCTGTCAAGTAGTTGCTGCTGGCAACTGGGTTTTTCTTCCTTCTTCACATTGTGGTTCGAGAGAGGACTGAATTGAAATCAGGACAAGACTGAAAACCTAACAGTTTTCAATCAATTCTAGGATTTGGCTCAGAGTAGAATCAGAGTAGAACTCAAAGAAGCTCTAAGAGCTTCATGAGAGAGAGCAATTCCTGTGACCGTAGCAAACCCACACTCCATTTCTTGTGCAATGTTGGTTCTAGAAAGGAAAGTCCCCCTAGATAAGAAACTTGGTTTCTGTCTAAAGATCTCAAACTTGAATTTTACTTCCCACATCTGAACTTCAAGAGCCTATTAAAGGGAGTATCCAGTACTCCAAGCAGTCCAGATTTCAGCCCAAGAAATATGCTTTACTTAGCAGAATGTTTTTATGCTGTAATTAAGAGATGTAGCAGAGCTGTTTACCTAAGACTAGATTAAATACCAAGTTCTATAGTTTCTCTTCCTATCTTCCCTACTGGATGGACAACAAACATTAAGGATCAGAGCTGGCAGGTGACTGTGGATTCCTTTATTTGTCACACTTGGGCATTTTGTCCAAAGTGTGATTCTTTCTCCAGGGTGGCCTCTCTGCACACTGCAGCTGCTGCAGAGACCTTCACACCAAGTGCTCACCACCTGCTTTGTAGTTTTTGGCAGAGAGACTGCAGCAGGCACCAGAAGCACAGGCTCTTCACGTGGTGATATTGCACATTCACTTCCTACTTTTACTTCTCTTTCTGGTGCAGTTCCCTTCCCCTCTTGGATGCAGAAGCCAGTTCTTAGGTTATGAACATTTCCTTTTGTTCCCCTTAAGGAGTACCGTGGGGACTTTTCTCCACACCGTAATCGGCATCTGCCAGCATGGGAACCCTAAATCAGCAGAAGCAGCTTGCTGTTCTCAGCATCTTCCTCACCTTTTTGTCCTCTCAAGATACAAACTAGGTCTCCTGCACAGCAAGAAAGTCATAAAGAAAAAGCTACTGCCTGTGAGAACAGGCACAAGAAAGAGGTAATAGAAAGTGCATTTAAGAGGACCAGACCTGTTATTTTTAAAAGCACCAAATTTTGCACACACAGAGAAAAGGTTTCTATGATGATTTAGACATTTAGACTGTGAATGACTTTCTGTACTTGTTCCAATACATTTCATTATTAAAATCAATTTCGCACTGAACTCTACTCCTCTTCTCTAAGAGTTCACAGGGCTAGCACGAGTGTGCTCAGTGTTGGAAAGCAGGCAGAATTTACTGCAGCATACCCCCTCTTAATTCCATTTCACAATCCCACATATATCACAGGGAGATTTGACATAAACTGGTTTTGACTGCAGCAGCTATGCATAGATACAGCTGATGATGCATCCTGTCCAACTTGGAGGGGTCCGCATCGCACCCAGTACTATGACTGGTACTTCTACCATGGTTGTAGGTCTCATAACCCTCCTGTGGAAAGGTCTCAAACTTCTCCCCTACAAAGGTAGTTCAGCAGTGTCCTCAAAGCAGCCACTCTCTCTGTCAAAGAATTTTAGTTCAGTATAAAATTTTATTGATATTAACACTGCAAAACTATAAAAGTGAATGTGGAGGATCTGCACACACAGGCCTAAAGCCCATCCCATCCATCAACCTCTGGGACAGCAGCAAGGCCCCAGGCAGCCTTGTAAACAAACTAGAAAAAGCAAAACTTAACTGTTTAACAACAGTCTTGAGATTTGACTCTGAGCAGGGGTATTTGGAAGAAATCCCTCATTTCTGCTTTATAACACTCTTACCCAAGATTCTGAAGCACATAGGCATGGGTGAAAAAAATTACCTAATCATTGGCAAGGAACAGCCTAGAACTCTGAAAACAGAAACTACACAATCAGTAGGTGCCCAGCTCCATACTGTCCTGCAATCCATGATACAGACCTCTGGCATCATGTTCTTTGTGGTCCAGTTCAGTAGCTGCAAGCAGAGAACAGGCAAAGCCTGACATCTTGACAAACATACATTTTCCAAGCTTGCATAGGGGAGAGCTTGGTGTTTCCTAGGCTACCCAAGCTATTCATCACTTCACCCCTGTCAACATTCTATCTTTTCAGGATGTCAATCCTGGTAGCAAGCGGTTTCTCAGCTTGGTTGGACGAGAACAGGCTGGGGACCCTGGGGACCCTGCTCCAGTGCAGACTACAGGAAATGGTAACCTCTGAAAAGTGATGACAAACAAATATGGTAGGCTGAAAGCAGTAAGTTCAGCAAGATCTGGGAACATCTTTGAAGTTTTCCTAGTGCCTTAGAAAATGAGCAGTAACTCCACTTGGAGGAACCAAGTACTGGCACAAATTTCTAGACGGGAAGGCCAAGAGGATCAGGGAAGCAAGATCAGATCCGGGGAGGAAGGACAAAGTCTAATTCCCTGCATGGCTTATCCTGCCCATTGCCAACAACTAAGTTTGTACCCTGGGATTCAGAAAGGATCAAAATACTAAATCAGTCCTCTAGAGCCCTCCCTTTTCACTTCTTTCTCTGGGGTTTAGAATCACTGCTTTTTGTTCTCATCTCTTCCAGCTCCCCAGACATTAACTTAGCTTTTGAGTTTGCTTGTGCCAGGGTTTGCCTGCCTCTGCCCTCCACGTCTGGATGAATTCCAGCTTCCAATCCCCTGTTCTCTCATGGTTCAATCTCCTTGTCTGTCATGGCTTTCAAAAGATGTTCGTGCTTCTTGGCCGCCATGTCCTCGTGGTTCCAGATCAGAATATTAAAGCCTAAGAAGAAAAATTAAATGCTATGTATCAGAAACTCTACATGAATCGTAATACCTTAGGCTATGTCACTTAAATGCCAGAAATTCAAAAGACATTTTCTGTTCTAAGGTATTTCCAAAGTACAGAGGATGTAAAAACAGTTATTGCAGATGCTACCTCCACATAGCCATGGAAATCTGATCTAAGAAATAGAAGTAATTCCTAATCTCATCTGTCACAGGTCTAAGACCTAAATCTATAGCTAACTTAATCCCACACAGCCTGCGAAAAACTGACTAATCTTGGCTCTGCATCCTAGGAAATGAGCTAAATTAAACGAAGGGAAACAGTACAGTCTAGCAGGGAAAGGCCTTCTCCCCTCCATTATTTTCTTCTACTGCTTCATGGCCGGCAGGTGGCAGCAGCTCCCGGCTGTGGGGAGGCTTCCCACTCCAAACTTTATGTTCTCAGGAATGTTTCACAGGAGATGACACCAAGCTGCTTCCCAAGTGCAAAGGTGTAAGACTGAAAGGGAAGTCTTGATCTCTTTCACAGATGGAGGAAGTCATAAAGGGCTACTAGCAAGTGGGATTTGGGAAAACCGCTCTCACAACTTGCTTTAATCTGGAGTAACAAGCCAGCCCTTTTCTGGGACTAGAACCCACACATGTTTAGTGCCCCAGGTTCTCTTTACTTACCCATGCCAGAAGCCAGTGTGTCTCCCATAGGGTTAAATTTATTGAGCTGAAAATGAAAACACAGAGTCTGTAAGAGCATCACTGCTTATGTAACAGTCATAAGAGCACCACATCTTATATAACAGCAACAAACCATCTGGAAAAATCTGTGTTCCGTAAGAGTATCACAAAAACCCCACAAAGGACCATGGACTAGCCCTGCTTGAGTCAGCAGTTTTAGCTGGCAGCTGTATCTCATGACAGCGTGAGTCTGTCACAAGTAAACTAGATATGGTTCTAGTCCCTAACCCATGCCTCTTTCAGAGAGACAGAGCAGTGTTATTGACAGCCCTTTCAGCTGCAGCGCTCAACTCACCGAGATGATGCCAGAAGCACTGGGATCGTAGAGCTGACAAACCATCTCGCCAGTGTTTCCATCAAACACATCCACAGTTCGCAGCTCGTTCAGCGTGTACCCGGGGAACTTGGGGTCTGGGTAGCGACCTACCACAATGAGGTCATAGCGAGGATGCCATGTTGCCTGATCAGAAAACAGTCATGGAAGCTTAGAGAAAGGGACAGAGCTCAGCACTGACACAATCCAGACAACTGACACTGGGAGCAACTCTCACCCACAGCCTGAGAAACAGTGCTTGCAGGAGTGTAAATATCCACCCACCAGTGTAGTACCTTGACCAGAAATCGGACCATTTCTGATTTGCAGAGGGCTGCTACCACCAAGCATGATGATGATCCTCTTAGACTTACCTTAATAGGTGTGAGGTGCTGAAACTGCCTATGTGGATGTGGAATCAGATGCTGTGGCTTGGTCCAGTCTGAAGATGAGTAAACCCTGATTTCATTGTGCTGGTCTGTGGTCAAAAGCTTGGCACCATGTGTTGGGCTGAAGTAAGCTACGAAAGTGGGACAATAAGGCAGACTAAAGATCATAATGCTGTGACTGACAAGAAACATTAGTGTCACATTTCGCTGATTGAAAATCCATTACTGCTTCTTTAATTGGGATGTGAATACGGCTGTGTGTCCCAGCAGACAAGACTTTGACAAGACAGACTGCCCGTCTCAAACAAACTCAAAACTCTTACAAAAAGTAAAGTGAAACCTACTGTGCTGGGTTACCTAAGAATAGTATTTTTTCTCACTTCAGGATCACAGGAGGAAACATTGCAAAGAAAGGAACTTGCTCATTGCTTCCAAACTCATTTCTAAGGTACAGTGTCACAGTTTGTACGGCAAGTCTTAAGAAAGTGCGGCAGCTGCCCTAGCCACCTCCCTGCCTCTGGCCACACATTCTCAACAGCTTCCTTGCTTTAATTACCACACAACTTGGAATCTGAGCAAAACCTAACCCTGCCACCACAATAAAAGATGAGCTGAGTGGACTCTCTGCAGACATCTGTGCAATGAAATCCTTAACGCACCTGCATTGACAGGTTTCTCATGTGGAAGCAGATGAAGAAAGTTTGTTTTGTTTTTGATGTTTCTGAGGTCCCAGATTTTAATTGACTGATCCACGGATGCTGTGGCAAACATCCACTCACATCGGGGATTAAACTCTACATGAGTCACTTTCTTCCTGTGCAATTTCAGCTTCCAGATCTGCAGCAAACAGAAAATCATGCAAAAAAAAAAAAATCAAGATCTGGCATAAAGAAATTGAATGATAATCTACTAGTGCAGAGTAAAGAGGTCTCACATTTATAGAGTAACAAAACTTCTAAAATACACCAAGAGTGTACTCACTGGAAACAAGAAAGGAAAAGAATGACCTTGGGAAATAACTATTTAATTCTAGAACTCTGATCCATCAATTTATTACAGCTATGAGAAAAGAAAACACAATCCTGGGCTTTCATGGAGGGAAGTATTAGTGCCACTGTACAAAGCAAGATCACATCTGGAAGACTTTAAGCAGTGCCAGCCTTTCAATTGCCGAAAGATTTAAACAAACTGGAACAATGAGAAGGAAGGAACTGCTTTGTGTGGAAAACCAAAAAACTTTGCTTTGTTTATCTAAGTAAAAAAGGTGAGAGGAGATATAATAGGCTTCTAGAAACATGTCAGCAAAGAAACATCAGGGTAGGACAAATATTTAAATTAACAACAACAACACAAAGCAGCCGTGAAAAAATTTCTATACAAAGCCAGAAGATTAATCTAAAGGCTGAAGCTGGCCCATCCTCCATAGAATAATGGGTATCTCCCAGCTGCAGAAAGGACTGTCACATTCTTTGGAGGGGGGGGAAGTAAGTCAGCAACTAACTCTAAGTAAGGACAAGTCACTTGGAGCACTCCTGACTCTGCCCGCTACTGTGCACAGCTGCCTCTGGGCACAGCTCGCTGGGTGGCAAACTTTCACAGCTATTACCCTTACATGCAGGAGAGATGGCAGTGCCAGTGTGACAGTACAACAGGCTCTTGAAGCAGGGCCCACTCCAACTATTCTCTCCTCTTTCAATACTACTCCAGACTCACAGTCTGCCTCTGCCTGCCCTCTCGTGTCCAATGGCAGGAGTGCAACTTCCATCCCAATATTCGCTGCATTACTGCTCTGTGCCTACCCCCAGGTCATGGAAGGGTGTACAGCAAAGCGGTACCTCCTAAATGACTCCCATCACCGCACTAAGTTTCTGGAAGTGTGAAGGTTGTTGGCAGAGGGTGTTCACATCTTCAGGTTATCCTATAATTACTCTGGCTAGTAGCAAATATTCTTAAGGAAAGGGTAGCACATGACAGGAAATAAATCCTTGTTTAGGAATTATTACCCCCGTAACACTCAACAGTGTAAAAATGTCTACTGGGTGGCAGAAGTGGAGGACTTCTCACCACCCAGACATGAGTGGACTCATCTCCTGAGCTGCAAGTCACTTGTCTCCTCTTTTCAGGGTCCCTGTAGAGTAGGAAAGCATGTGAGCCATGAAGATTCTTGTAGAGGAGATGCTGCATGGAGCCATACAAACCTCTTCACCAGAAGTGCTGAGCAGGACCACATTGCCCACATTATCACCTGTCACCACTGCACGGCAGCTTGCAGAAACATCCACACTGCAGTACCAGCAACTAGAGGGAAAGACACAAATCAGTGCTCTTCCTACAGAAAAGTGAAGGCAGTGGAGTTCTGGTTCACATCTCGTCCCTGATAAGGGATACTGTAACTGCAATCTCCTGCCTGCTGGTGTGGGCCTGAGTATCAGGAAGAAGGACAACTTATCAGCTTTGCTTTCTGTTGGTGACTGAATGTGAAATAACTTCAAAGTCATTGTGAAGTGCTTATTAGGTGGAGTGTAACACATTGCAACAGTGGAACATAATAGAGGCTGAAGAACTACTTGGTGCCTGCACATGAACATACCTTGGGAAAGATCAGAACATTCTTGGGACTTCGACAAATGTGGAGAAACAGCTTTAAAATTACATTTTCCACAAAACACTGAAGCAGCAGTAAAGACAAAAGCTTTGGACTGAAAAGCTGCACATCAAACTGTCTCAACTTCATGCTCCAGGAAACAAAAGTGAATAGAAACTTATCTGATAAAGACATACGTCTTAATGCCAGCTCTCCTGGGAGGAGAAGGGCAGTGAGAATATAAAGCTGGGGTCCTTTGGGAACTTGTTGCAAAAGCTTCACTTGCAAGATAAATTATTCTAATAATTCAAGGCCATGGAAATTAACATGGTGAGCTTGACGTCCGCAAAAGAGCCACGGGGTAAACTCAATAACCTGAAACTCAGATTGTGCAGGAATGCTGTGTGGCTTTCCTTATGCCACTGACAAAACAGACTACTGACAACAATGAAGAGGAGGAAGATACCCTGCTCTTCTCACCTCACAATTCATAAAGTGAAAAGTTGTCAGTATCTGCAAGATAGGAGATGGCATCACCAGAAAGCACCACAGGGAAAAAGATACAGGCAGCACGCTCAGCTAATGTAAAAGCCTAAGTGACCTGTGGCTGCCTAGCAACCAGGACCCTGTCTCCAAGCTCCCCCACGGGACCAATTCATACCAAGAGTCACCTAACACTGGCAGAGATGAAGATGTTGGAGATCTAAAGAAGCAACGCAGCATTAACCCCAAGGAACAGAGAATTAACCTTGCAGTGCCCTCTTCTCACCAAACATTATGATGCTCATGGCCACAGTCCAGGGCATGAGAGATCACCTGCACCGCTCTGCCCTCAAGATCCTGCAGACTTAGGGTGCCATCACCTGATGCCACATAAAGCTTCTCTGCCTCATAAGGACTGAACTTGATGTCTCCGAGAGAATCTCCTGGCCCTTTCTGAAATACACACAAAGCCAAGAGACATCAAGGTTAGAGTGGAAGTCAAAATCTTAGTTCAACAGTCACCTCCTGGAGCACACTGCCAGTTTCTCTAGGTACAAGCACTGCCTTCTGGCAGAGCACATACACAAGAACTCTTTTTTTCTAACCTGTTTCAAATCTGAGCACATACATTCTGAGCCTTCAAGTTCACCCTCACCACTTTGGGCTACAAACCTCATTAGCAGCAAGCACTGCTGCTTCTACTATGGGGTAAGACTAATCTGCAGTGAACCACCTGGCTCAGACCATGCTTAGGAGATCACAGGCAAAACCAGCACCATTCCATGCATAAACCACATAAAATCTCTTGAGAGCCCAGCACCAAGCTTTTCTTACAGAGACTACATTCACTAGCTCCCTACAGGCTGCTTCCAGTGCTGTATCTGGTCTTTCTCAAGGTACCAACAAGCAGGAGAAGACAAGTGCAAATCTTACTGCTAACCCCATAGCACAGGAATCTTATGTTCTACGTTATGTTGTCTTGTTACTATTGTTATGTTGTTTTCCACCAGTTTGTCTACTGAGGAAAGTGGAAACCCTACACAAAGACAGAAAAAAAGAGAGCTAGCTGGGAGTCCCCAAACTCTTTGGTACTCAAGTGCACTCCATTTGCTGCGCACAGAACAACTACTTAGTAAAGTCTCACTGTAAATACTAGGTTTCAAGAGGCCAATGAAGGAAGAAAAAGGCCTGCCCATAGAGCCTGCCTGTCCTCACAGCAGGAGGAGGAGGATGGCATGCCCTTTCAAACCCAGGCATCACTGTTGTAACAGGCATCCCACTGGGATACAAGATCCTCATGTCTCAGGACCCAGTTTATCTCTTCTTGCTCACCTGACCAGTCATCCCAGCATGACTTGGGTTCACCTTCTGCCCTATTACAAGGTTGCAGGTGAACAGCCAAATTAAAAAGCAAGCATGAAAGCTGCCACTCAGAAGGAATTAGGTGGGGGAAAGTACAGTGGAAGCTAACTCAAATTCTCTCACTTACCTTCAAGCACAGAACGCAAGTAACTAACTGAAGAGCTCAGGCTTCCTCATGAGTCCACAGAAAAAACAACAGTCTTGAGAAGATAATTCTGAGAGCATCTTCTACAATTTATCTCCTCTTTTCACTCACTACTGAATGAACCCAGACTCTTAATTTTGGTATTTCATATGAGCACCAGAAGCTTAGTGGGATGAGTTGGCGTGACTCTAATGGCAGGGACTGCTTGAAGTCAGTGGCATTTGTGGAGAAGCATGGAGGGAACTATGAATTGTCCTGTAAAAACCATCTGACAACAAGCAGCACTGCTAGCAGGTGAAGAGGTTAGAAGGTCCCCAGGGCACAAAGCTTTGTGATGTGTTAAGAACAGACAACTGAGGAAATCCACTGGACCCCCACTCGCTCATGTACAATAGAAAGTAAACATCATCAAAGAGTCCCTCCCCATTAGTGAGAAGTTCTTTCCTACCCACTACCCCATTTCAAGGAAAAGTAAAAAGAATGAGCCTCTGAAATTCAGAGGATAAAGGACACATATACAGGGAAGAGGAAGCCCAGATCTCACAAATTAGAGACAAACATCTCTGTCTCTTTCTCTTGCTCACTGTAGTGCTTCTGCCAGCAGGACACAGAGGCCCAAAGCATTACTGTATTCTTACTCCCAGTCCTCGGTGCTGGTGAAGACCCGGACAGTATGGCCATTAAAATCCTGCAGGGTGGTAGTGCCGGCAACTGACGCAGTGTACAGCTGACTAGGGTTAAAAGGGTTAAACTTCATTGCTGTGATGGCCCCTCCAGCTCCCATCTACAAGGAAGGGGATGAACAAAAGAAAAATCCACTGAGTGATGGGGAAGGAGAAAAGGGTGTTCTGTAAGTCTGCAGTCACTGCTATGTCTTCAACAGTAACAGTGAAACACACCACAGTCCTCTAAGAAGGAAAGAAGACAACCATGTCTCCCACATGATGGCTATCTAAACCAGGAGCTGCACTCCTGGAGGACAAATCTGCAATGCCTTCAGTCCCCAGGCAAGGTATTCCCTTGCTGTCTGGCACCACACTATTTATAAAAAGAGAAAGGTGACTCTGGAATTTCTGGAGGATAGACCTCTCAATGTGTATCTATCTTAATTTAGAAAGGTGATGAAAGTTACAAAGTTTTTGAGCCCCTGTTGGAATGGAAATGGCTGAATACAGCAATGAGGGGGTATGCCAGCTGTACAAACCGTTCATTCTACTTTAGTTTCTCACTTGAGATAAAGGCCCCTTGTTTATCCCCAAAGATGTTTCTTCATCTGGCACAATAAAAGGTGAGCAGAGAAGGATTGAGACCTAAACCAGACAGACCCTCTCTGCCTACTTGTTTCTGGCATCCCTTTAAGGTAACTGTATGGTCAGTTGCTGTATTATTTTTCCACTGAGCACACACCAAGTGCTGCTTCATTATGA
The DNA here is from genome assembly GCA_013397055.1 of Pachycephala philippinensis. Classification (NCBI taxonomy): domain Eukaryota; kingdom Metazoa; phylum Chordata; class Aves; order Passeriformes; genus Pachycephala; species Pachycephala philippinensis. The sequence goes on from VWZT01008896.1 coordinate 633,873, forward strand.
ACTTAATCACCATGCCTCAGGTCTCTCCAGGGCTAGAACAGTCTGGGACTTGGGAACAGACAAGCTGTTTCATCTCAGTCCTACCCATAACTGGCTACTCTGAAACCCAAGATCCTTACGTGCTTCTCACAAGAGACCTCAGTTTTTATCTGCAGTTATTTCATAGTACTCCAGTTTTCCCTCCCACCCCTTCCTCACATACAGAGGCTTACCCCCTTTATGAAGCAGGTTTTACCAAGTACTTCACAGTCCCAAAGGATGATGTCTCCACCTTTGGAACCGACAGCTAGCGTACTGGGGTGTGTTGGGTGCCATTCCAGGCATGTCACTCTCCTGTCAAAGGGACTTGCTCTTCGAAAGAGGCAGTATGAGGAAAGAGAATGCAGAAAAGCCAGTTCCAGTCTCTGTTAAAAAGGTAAAGAGAATTACGACTTTTGCAAGCATCCCTGAGATTCTCTGAATGAGGAATGCTAACAATTTCTATTTGTCATTAATGTTAGTATGTTCACACAAAATTCTTAACAACAAAGCTCTCTCAGGTGCTTCCCACCTATGGATGTTACAAAAAGAATTAATCTCCAAATGAAAGGCATACGGCTCTGTGAAACAGTAAAACATTATGGACTTGATGGCTGTGTCTGTGAAGGGGAAAAAAATCAACACTTAACCTGACAAGATTAGCAAAGTAGAGTGGATACAAGAACAGTATCACAAAACAGTCAGATCGGCATGCAAAAGTATCACTGTGCAACAACTCAAGTGGTAGAGTGGGCAAGTTAAAATACGATTCAAGGAAGTACAGAATTAACAGAGGATAAAAATTAACAGGGCTGGGTCAACCAAAATGGAAAGCCATTTCAGCTCTTGCATTTTACAGGATTAAGAAACATAAGGGTGCACCAGACTTGGAGCCACAAACTGTGTACGTGGGGAACTTTTTAGGCCCCTTTAAAGTTTCTCTGCTCATGTTTAAGATCTTTTTATGCAGAGAGCTGAGATGTCCAACGGGTCCTGAAGGAGACACTCCTCACCTGCCTGAGCTGTGCCTGAATGGAGCCTCCCAGCATTTTCTGGTAGATATAATGAACAATGCTGCACCGCCGTTCCAGCTGGGAGGGAAGGACTCTCTTGTTTCTCATCACAAACCCACCTCCACTGCAACCTGCCAGTGAGGAAAAGAGTAAAACTTACCGATGAGCAACACCTGTCATGCTCATTCACTGAACAATAAAGGAAGACATCTGCATTTTCTGCTACATCCACTAAAAGCTTCAGCCACAAGATAAAAGCCTCTAAATAATTCTTACACATCTGCGGTGCAGCAGCTTCTGCACTGATGGAGTCCAGCGCATCCCATAGCCCACCAGAGCTTTGCCTATGCTTCCTCTTGTTACACCTTCCTTCTCTTTGCCAAAGATTTATCGAAAACAACAGGAAAGGACTAAAGCAATGCCACAGGTGGGTGGTGCATCTCTTGGACAGCGTACAATTTGAATGTTTCATACCCAAAACACAATGCTGCTATCCAAAGCCCCAGCAACCTGGAAATATCCCACAGGAGGTGGTAAACCCCTGCATACAGCAAAAGAAAGGTCACACGTGTGATCAGCAGAAACACCTGAAAATTTCCCAAGTATGGCAACATGAGCTCCCACACAGTTCCTGAAATGCCTGCCTGTGAATCAGAATTTTCTATCTGCTCATGCTGTAGCCCATACAGTCTGCCTACAGCACTGTGAGTTTTGTTTTTGATAATAGACTTGCTGACGCCTCACCGCCTGAAAACCTTTCTGTTCGGAGTGGTTTTTGCTGAGAGCACAGCTTGTTTCTACATTTTGTTCATGTTCCAAGTTCTTATCTTCAGGGACGTTTATGTAAAAACTAGATCTGTTCAGTCCCATGTCTGTGATCTAATCATCCCCACACCAATGGTCTGTAACACCCCAGGGGATCTAAATCTCAAATGCATTTCTTAAGAAACATAAATGCTATATTCATTTAAGGACATTTATTAAAGGAAAAAAAACACAAACAGAAGACTGAAAACACATGGATCATTCTATTTGATTAGAACCTAAATTAAATCCTTCTTAAATGCAATGATGGAGAAATGCACACTTCTTTGTTCACATGCCAACATAGCGCAAATACTTGTCACACCTGTTGAAATAGGTACAAAAGTATTTCTTTCTAATTCCCTTTTTTGACTGAAGAATTAGTATCCACAGTTCCTTCTTCAGAGGAGACAGAAATTGAGGGTTTTTTTCAGATTCCATTTTACAATGAAGGATAATTTATTAAGAAACAAAGCTTTAGGCCTTTTTAGAATCAGCTGAAAGAAACCCTTTAAAAAGGTCGTTTAGTTATAAGAAATGCAAACTGTCCTATATGGATCAGGAGAAAAAAATATTTTTCCAAACACATACAAACTGGAACACAGAATGGAAAAGCTCACATACAAAGGTCTTCACCTTTTTAAGAAAGGGTTAAGAGAAAAATATGATTAGCCTCATTTTTCCAAAGTATCTTACAGGAATGGCAGATGCTTACCATATATGAAAATGAGGTCATGAAGTTACAATAAAATAATGTAGCTAAATTAACCACAGAAGATGTTTTAACTATCTACAATTATACACAGAACTCCTTTCAAACAGAGCATTTTGCCTCCACAGTCACTGTTCACCCTGCTAACTCCTCAAAGTTCGGACTTACAGACCACACAATGGAAATGTGCAAAATCATATAACCCCTGTATCTTTGGCTGTTGAAAAACATTTCAGTAATTTCTGGATCCTTAAGCCAAAATTGTACAGAAAACGCATAGTGTCTCCACACAAGGCAGTAACCCTAGTGATCTCCTAAACCACTGAGAGAATTTAAGGTTTTATCTGAGAAAAGGAGGCTGACAGGAGACCATATTGCTCTCTACAACTACCTGAAAGGAGGCTGTAGGGAGAGGAGGTTGGTCTCTTCTCCCAAGTAACAAGTGATAGGAAGGAGGAAAGGGTCTCTACTTGCACCAGGAGAGGCTTAGATTGGCTATTATGAAAAATTTCTTCACTGAAAGAGTTGTCAAGCATTGGAACAGAATGCCCAGGGAAGTGGATGAGCCCCCATTCCTAAAGATATTTAAAAGACGTGTAGATGTGGCACTTAGGGATGTAGTTTAGCAGTGTACTTGGCAGCACTGGGTTAACAGTTGAACTCTACAACCTTACAGGTCTTTTCGAACGTAAATGATTCTATGAAGTTGCTGTAGGTAAAGTCTAGACAGCTTCCTGGAGAATGCAAAACATTAAACATTCCAGTATATTAGAAATTAATCACAACTCCACACTACATCAAAAATCTTCTAAGATTTTCTTTTTACCTAAGTTAGACACTAAAGGAAAAAAATGCCATGAGGAGAAGTAATTAGATGAAATTCTGTCCATTCCAATCTGAACAGAGGTAGAAAGTATTCCTAGTTACTGTAGCAAAAGTTAGAACATGGAAAGAATGGGGTGCAAATACCAATTCAGACTGGATGCTGTAGGACACCAACCTTAGGACTACCAACTGCATGAGAGAAATAATGTATTACAAGACTGGTCTGTCCTACACTAAAGCAGAGATCTGGTAATACAGGAATTCCACAAAACTTAACCACCCTCAAATGAGCTGTAACAGCATCTTCAGTGCTTCAGGCTTTTACCAAGAGGTACGGAGTCTCAAAACTTAAACATTCATGCACGCACACACACTCACTAGACAGAAACTTGGAGGATGTACTACCCCAATACAAGTCTGCCTGTTACTTCAACATCTAACCCCATCTAAACACTCAAGTCTGAACATGCTTCTTGGCATTCTCCCTCTTCAACTAGTCAATGCCTGTCATTTGCAGTAAATCTGGTAGGGAAAAAGAGTAAGGATCTGAGGAAACGTTACCGATTTTCCCTGGGGGTTTAGATGTTTTTCTCACAAACAACCTCTTTTCTTGTTTCTCATTCCCTCGTTCCCCATAGTCCCGTTTCCTCTTCCCAGCTGATTTTGCTTCTTCTGGCCAATGCTGACATGCCCTCTCACGCTTCTTGTCCTTTGGCTGGTTCACTGGAGCCATTTTGTCTGACCACTGAAAGCAAACAAAGCATGGAAGGTAAGACTGTCATATACTTTTAACCAGAGGACAGAGAGGAAAACAGGAATGAAACCTATCCCAGTAGTCTGAAGGTAGTAATTAGACCAGCATTGTCCCTCATTGGTGCGACACTAGCTTTTTGTTGTTCTCTACTGAAGAGAGGAACAGGTTCAATAATATCTTCTTTGTTCACATACGAAAATTAACGTATCCTAAAGCACTAGAATATGTTTTGACAGATGTGCCTCTACCAGACTTTTAAGCCTGAAACCCACAGATCTGCATAAAGTACATCTGTGAAACCACATAATACCCTAACTGTTTCTCTAGTAGCTCACACTGAGCTCTTTAGATTCAGCTAAGTGAAAGGTCAGTTTTTATGACGATGGCCAGGGCTGACTGGCCTTGCAACAAATGGGCTCAGAGGTACTTCCTGCATAATGGCCACTTTTCCTCACAATCACCACCTGGTATTTGGATTGGGCTCCTGCACCGCCTAGCACCCACACCTGAACTGCTCCTCTGACCGGTGAGATTCAGCCACTCGTGTCCCGTGTTATGACGGCCACGACGCCACCAGGCCCCTGAGGAAAAGCATGGGCCTCCCACGGCCTCCTCTGCAGCCGGCGGGTGGTGCGCCAAACGCCGTCCGCAGCTGCAGTTCCTTCCCGCAGAGCATCCCTAGGCTGAGCCTGTGCTCGCGTTGAGCTTATTTAGAACTCCTGAATGGCTGTGACGGATATCTGCCCGTGTTAAATATAGCTCGGCGGGCACGGCGCAGGCTCCTCCCCAGGCAGCGCTCCCCACCCGGCGCCTCGGGGCCTCGCGAGGGGCCGCCCCGCAGCCCCCGGCCCGGCCCGGCGCCCCCGCGGCCTGGGCGGAAGGGCCACCCCGCTCTCTNGGTGGGCCCCGCCACCCTTCGCCGCGGAGAGGCAGCGGCATCGGCAGGGGAAGGCCGAGGAGGGCTCGGAGTATTTGCCCAGCCCCTGCCCGCCTCCACAGCCCTTACCCCTACCGGCCTCCTGGAGCGGGAGGCGGCTGCGAGGGTCACGCTCGACTGAAACGCGCCATCTGCCTTTGTCTGCCTGTTGTTAATTTGGTGCAGCACGTAAAATCATACGCCCCTCAGTATTTTCTAGAGCACCAAACTGGCCTATTAAAGCTGTTGGGTAAGGGCCCCAAACACTGCAATTAAAAAAAAAAAACAAACAAAAACAAAACAAACAAACAAAAAAACTTCAAAACACCATTCCCACAAGAAAATGCACCTAGTGGTGGAACTCAACAACAAAAGGCTTCAAAAGCTGGTAACAGTCTCGTGGAGAGCAGCTCAGAGAGTACCAGATCCTACATGACGAAGCTGACAAGAATGGGGAAGGAAGAGCTCTACCAACACAGAAGGAGGTACCAGCACTTCCCCCCGCACCTGCAAAGGAGGCTGCTGTCTGCCGGCCATGTTGCGTGGGGAACCTTATCCCTTATCTCTGGAGCAGTAGGATCCCCTGCTTCAGCCCTACCGGTAACTACGCTGAGTAATTAAGGTACACTCATCCACACAGGTGGCTATGAACACAAGTCGTAAAATAGCTGTACATAGCCACGCCTCCTGGAGGGTTTGATTTTGGGTGCTACTATTTTTTGCGCTATAACTATAGTTACCTATGGATTTTCTCACATATTAGAAAATGCACAGAAAAACTACCCAGAAAAACAACAAATACTCGGTCTCTATGCTTTTTCATTGAACAGTAACAAAGTTGTATTCGTTGCTGCCATCCTGTATCAGAATGTCATACACAAAAATGATAATCACTAACACAATCTGGTTTTGCACATATAGATCAACCCAATTAGCAATTCTTAAAGTCTCATCAGGCACTTTTGTAATACACAGCATGTACTCATTAGCAAAAAACAGCAAAAGGAATAACTGATCATAGCACTTCCCTTCTTGCCTCTGAAGCCTCGAAAGCTTGATTTCTGGGAAGAAAATCTACTATAGAAAAACATCCTTCGTATCTTGACAGTGATCAACAGTTTTCTTCTATAGGCCTGCAGAAGTCTTCATCATAGGATCCCAAAGAAAACTTTGATGTTGTTATCCAAGTTATCTCCAGCAAAGATGTGCACTTCCTGCCCCCACCCCTTTTTTCCCAGCCATATTGTCCCCCATGCAGAGCACGCACAGCGTAACCTACACATTTCCCTCTTGGAGCTATCACAGTTAGCATTTTTTAGAAATAGAATGGAATAGAAAGGAGTAGAAAAGACTATTTTCTATGGAAGGGACCTACAACGAGCACCTAGTCCAACTGCTTGACCAGTTCAGGGCTGGCCAAGTTAAAGCCTGGTATTAAGGGCATTGTCCAAATGCCTCTTAAAAACTGACAACTTGGGGCATTGGCTGCCTCTCTGGGAAGCTTGTTCCAGTGTTTGACCACCCTCTCTGAAAATAAATGCTCCCTAATATCCAGTCTAAGCCTCCCAGTCTAAGCAGCTTCAAACCACTCCCATGCATCCTATCACTGGATTCCAGGGAGAAGAGATCAGCACCTCTCTCTCCATTTCTCCTTCTCTGGAAGCTGTAGGGAGCCATGAGGTCACCCCTCAGCCTGCTTTTATCCAACCTGACAAGCCAAACTCTGGACACAGCGAGGACTTCAACATCATTCTTAAATTGTGAGTCCCAGAACTGCACACAGCACTCAAGATGAGGCCACATGCTAAATACATTGTTTGTGTCAATGACTAACACCAAGTTTGCCTTCTCCCTAGAGAATCACCAGATATTTTTGTAATTATTATCCACTAAGGGCAAGAACAGCAGACAGTACACAATTCATGCATAGAAAAAATGCCACTGGCCTGACGTCCCACAGCTCAGTGTCTGGATGGTACCCTGAGCAAGCCAGAGAAAGACTAATTTGAGAAAATATTCTTTAATGTATTTACAGTCTCACACTCTTCAAACTACAGTATGCAACAAAGTCAGAGGAGTATAATGCTGCATGGGCAGGTTATTTGGCTTATTTTTATGATGCCTTTTGTCTGATGTGCAATTATGTTGAGGCTGCCTCAGTTATGGGACATGGTTCTCTCCCACAGAATAAAGCAGTCTGGTAAAGCTATATTGTAACTAAGATCAGCTTAATGGTATTGGTAATACCATTAGGTGTTCTGCCTCCTTGTTGCCAGGATCTTTGTCCAAAGCATGAATATTTTTGGCTACTTTAGTTTCACTACTGATGTATATACCATTAGATCAACTAGAGTTTGCCATGCACGTGAAAACAAGCCTGTATTCCATGAAAAAGTAAGAAAAAATATAAAACCCTAGAGATGAAAGAGTAAATATCATGCTATCTGACCTCCTGCTGTCCCATGACCATTGCTAAGCTGCCTGTACCAGGAAAATGAACAAAAAGATCACTAACATTATGACCTTGTTTACCAGAGCATCCCATCTTCCCCAAGCCATTCCAGCCTTGGAGGAAAGGATTCCAACAGCCATGCTATTTAGTACTCTTGCCTCACAATCAGTATTGGCGGTGGCCAGGTCCCACATGAACAGCATCTATCTTAGATGCACATGGGATATCAATATAGAAATCACCATGAAAACATAACACAGGGCAAACACTGGATACAGACTATTAATGGATGACAGGCCTTTTCTGACCTTCATTAACGTACATTAATTTGATAATGGAATTAAAAACTCAGAACTTAATTGAATTAGGGAGTATCTATGCCAAAGAGTTGGGTTCAGTTTTGTTTTAGTAAAAGACAAAGTTGTTGCTTATACTCTCAACTGTGATTAACTTTGAGGACAAGATAAGCATCTTCTGTCACTTTTTTTAAGGGATGGTCATGGTGACACCATAGCCAATGACCTGTCATGGGTGCCCACCTTCCAGGGACCTCATGCTGGTAAAAGCGAACAGAGGATTGGTCTCAAAAGAAATTAGATGGAATGGTTTCTAATGTCCACTTTCTAACACAGCATTTCACTGTATGTGAAGGGCATCAGCACAGTTATTTTTCTGGCTCTTATGAAATCCAGGGCACTTGTAAAGAAAGGCGTAACACCCAAGTACTGCTCCAGAGAAGTGGAAGATTTATGGCATGCTCTTTCCTTTCTTCTTTCTGCAAGGCTCTCAGTCTTTCCTTTTTCCACCAATTGAATAAACATCACTCCAAACCCACAGCTGGTCCTTGGAATTGTGTCCCAAGTCACTTGGAAGCAGTCAAGAGGAGGCGGGCCAGCAAGGTCTCCTAGTGCTCCTAATACAAGCCGTGCCCCAGGGGAAATTGCACTCGGGGCCTGGCGTTGGAAAAGGAAGCGCTGGCAGGCAAACTCCCTGGCATTTAGAAAACAGCTGGTGTCATCTGAAAGGCTCCGAGGACTTAAAGATGAGGTCCAGATTATTCAGATAGAGGTTTTCAGAGGAATGGGTGAGTGACTGAAAACAGTTAGCAGGATCGGGCTGAAAGAGAAAGACGGATGCCAAGGCGAACTGAGGTGATGCCACCCTCTAAGCCCAGGGAGAGTGACCCACGCCACGCTCACAAGCGAGACCACAACACTCCACTTGGGTGGGAGCCGGCCTTGGGGAACCTCCTGCTCCAACACACCAGGGCGACTCCGGGCCCTGCAGGTCAGATGCCCGGCACAGCACACAGATGAACGAACTCACGGACAGGAGCCGAACTCGCGGCTGGGCCGAGCGGGCAGCTCCTCACAGGGCT
>VWZT01008896.1:643583-781865 GCA_013397055.1 Pachycephala philippinensis
CGGCGCGGCGCGGTTCGTCTGGAGGCGCAGCGGAGACCCCCGGTAGGTGCGGGAGCGGCGGCGCGCGGGGCTGGGAAGGGCGGCGGGACGGCGGTCTCGGGCTGGTTGCTCACGAGGGGCTGGGGAAGCTCTCGCCAGAGCTTCGCATTTTTAGCGTCCCTAGGCTTCGCTGGGTGCCCCGCCGCTGGCCTCCCGGGGCCGGCCCGCTGCCGCCACCCCGTCACTGGGGGCTGCCGAGGCTCCCCCTCCCTCCCTCCGGAGCCCGCGCCTCCGCTCCGCCGCGGGGACAGGGGCCTCTTTGTGCCGTATCCGCGCAGAGCCGCTTCCCACTCTGAAACCGGAGCCGCGGGCGCTGGCAGCGCTGTGGAGAGTGGGGATAAAGCGGCTTCCCAGGACCCCCTGGGGAAAGGGGCCGCGGCGGGGCTGCAGTTCCTTGTCTCGGGGGTCCGTGTTGCCGGTCTGTGAGCCGGACTCCTGGCAGCCAGATGGAGAAGTTCGGCAGACGGGACAGTTCTGTCCTTGTTCGTCCTCCTCCTGTCTTCTGGCTGCCGACAGCAGGGAGGGAAGAGGAGGGCGGGGGGCAGGCGCAGGGGTGCTGCCTGCGGCCGTGTCACCGGGCCCCTGGCAGGCTGCTGGGGTTACCGTGTCCTCTCCAGCCTAGGGCAAGAGAAAGCTGATAAACAGGGAGGGTATTAGTGGGCCTGAATATCCCATGCTTGAGAAGACAGTCTGATTTGTCACTGGGCACGGGAGGAGGGTTCCATGATCTCTGCAAAGCTATCGATAAGTGAAGCTAGCGTGGCCCAAACGCATTAACCTGTTCCACCACTTTCTGTGCCAACTATGCGTTCTTTGCTTGCTTCAGTTCTTCAGGCATGCAGAAGGCTTAGGGCTTGGTAGTGAGGGTAAGGTTAGCTGACCACCGCCAGACACTTGTTCCTGGCCCTAAGAAGTAGTCTGGCCTCTCTGTTCACTCTTTGACCCTCCTTATAGAACTGGTGCTCCCTACTTCCTGAAACTGGAGGTGAACTTCTCTCCTCTTCAAATCAACCGCCGGTCTAATTCGCACAAAGGAATTCCTGATATGATGGTAATTGATTGCAGTACAGAACCCAAGCAGAGCCTCCCACTCCACCCTGGCATTGAAGTGTCACTAAGAAGTCACTAAGCCTTACAGTGGGTGACTCAAGTCATTCTCGGGGCGGAATGAGAGCAGAATGCAGAACTACAGTGTGTGGGCTAAAATGACAGGGTCCAGATACTCCTTGCTCCAGGTGTGAGCTGGTCTCTGGGTGGAGTCAAAGTGGAGCTTCTCCCCATTGGTTGCATAACTGGGTACATTCTTTCATGCAAGGATTCACCTTTCCCCGAAGTCCACAATGTGCTTTGTGTGAGATGGAGTCTGCTTTGATAGTGTTTTGTGTAATTAATGGTATTTCTCTAGAAGTTCCCTAAAATATTTACTAGATTGTCCTTTGAGTTACAGCTTGGAACACAATGAATGTGTGAGCTTGATCAGCTGCCTGCTGCCTTCCCTATTCTGTGCCTGGTCTATTGTATTGCTTTATTGGCTTTTTAATTTTTTTCTTCTGACCTGTGCGTTTGAGCTTCTCTGGCTTGCCTGCACTTGTTCAAGTGAAGACTGTCTTCTTCTCAGGCTGTAAAAAGCAGTAACTTCAGTGTGTCAGCTATGTATAGGGCTGAGAACAACTGCCCACCTGGAACTCTATTATCAAATGTCAGCAAGTGAATAGGATTGTGTGTGACTGGACTACGCCAAAATGCTGCAGGTCACTGGCAGACCGTGTGTGTAACCAAGTCATAAAAGCCTGAAAATTTTATGGACCTAAATTAATTTCTTCAGAGGATAACGACTGGTGCTTTTAGTCATTTTACGTTTTTGTGGATTATACAAGATCTATCCTGAATCTTCTGGGCTTTCCCCGATGATCATGGATTTCCAACAAAAAGAGAATAAATATATCAGAGAATTAATAGATATTTACACATGCGCACACATAGATGTGTGTGTGTATATATATGTATAAGATCAGTAATACAATAAAGTGACTTCTTAGGAGACAAAAAGCTATAAGAATGCCTTAGTCACCACAACAGGGTGATGTGAGCTTCTGTCAGAACTCATGGTATCAGCAAGCATAGCAAATACTGTATATTCTTTACTCTGGCCATCTTGAGGGCTGGAGATTATTCAGTTGTTGTTTGAACCGTTTGGTCTGTGTCATGGCTGGCATCCAGGGATTGAACTGGGGACCTCAAAAGCTAAAAGTATCTGCTTGTAGCCTGAGTGGAAAAAGCTATACTCTTGATCAGAGAGCATTAATAAACTGCCTCTATTTTTGCCATCAGCTGATCAGTGATCTGTGAATTTGGGCTGCTCTTGAGAGTTCATGGGGAAATGCCTGAACAATAGGAGAGCTGTTTAAGCCCTTTAAGGAGCTCTTATCTTTTTAAAACAGACTTTGTGATCAGGCAAGCTGTTTTATCACTAGTTATTCAGTGCAGTGGGTGTAGAGGGTACTCTATGAGAGGCAACTGTGTCAGATAAATTAAAAAAAAGCCTTAATACTTCAGTCTAAGACCTTAGTGGATGGGTCAGAAAACGGTGACTGCTGTATCTGGAAGTTTTCACAAAGAATTTAGGATTTTGCTCTTTGAAGAATTACAAAAGAACTTTGCATCCTTGGAGCAGTTAAGAAGCTGTTCAAGTGGTAGCTTTTTGCCACTACCTTGCAGCATGGTGACCACTGTAATTTAACATCAAAATGCACTCTGACTGTTTGGGCACAAGTTTTGCCGGCAGCACAGAGGAAAATATTGGTGCAAAGAACCTGGTGCATCCTCTGCTGTAATCATCCAGCTTTGTTTCAGTGACTGGTACATGAGTTTCAAGTTCTTCAAGCTGAAATGTGGGCTGAAGCTGGGCACTGCTATAACGCGGTAAATGTGGCTGGCATCCTAATCAGGATGGTTTCTTCTAAGGACTGGTTTCTCCTTGCTGTGAATGGGATGATGGGAATGAGCCTTTCAGACTTGCGATAGTTGGAATTTGTGTGTTAAATCTAGTGATTGTCACTGGGCACTGTAGTTTGTTGAAAAGGCATGTGAGAGATCTCCATGGTACCAGGGGCCTGGTTCCAGAGGCATTTGGTTTGTGTGGGATTTTATGCTGTCTTAATAGGTGACTGTGGTAGGACTCTGTTTATTGCAACTAAGTTTTTCCAGGCTAGAGGAGTTAGAATTACTGCAGGCAACCCATAAGTAACAGTGCTAGCAAGTCTTCAGCCTCCTTAGTCCTGTCCCTACTGTAAGCTTGCCCAAGCTGTGTCTCTTCTGTTTGCAGGAAGATACGGTACTTGCCCCCTGAGCTCTCAGGGATGTAGTCCTTTCAGTCACCTACAGGTGCTTTTCTGGTGGCAGTAACTTCTTGCCATCCCTCAGTACAGTACCCCTGCTGCTGAGCCAAACCTCTCCCACCCCTGAGGGTGCTCAGCTGCACCAGCTGCAGTACTGCTGTGCAAAGCTCCGAAGTGGCCTTGCTGCTTTTTCTGATAAGGGCAAGAAGCTTTCATGGAGGACTGGGAGAAGATGTAGCATATTTCACTTCTTGAATGATTGCAGGTATTTACTTTTGCTTCTTGACATTTTCAGTGAGCTCTTCCTTGTAGCGGGACTGGTGAGCTGTGGAAATCCATGTAAAAGCTCACTATTGACTCCAGCAGGCTTCCACTCCAATGCCAGCAAACAACTAGGGTTTTGAGCTGCTTCAGGAAGCATTGCAAGGAAATAAAGCCCACTGGGTTCCTCTGTTGTGCTTGTGGTTTTTTTAAAAAGCCTTCCAGTGTTCTTTCCTCACATGTCAGGTTGAATCCTGAGGACCAGAAACTGAGATCATTCCTTTGGGCAGTGGACTGAGAAAGCAAATGACATTCCAGTGATGCTGAACAGTTAAAATCTATCCTGTCACGTGTATGCTTTGGGCTGACTGCCCCATTTGCCTGTGTTCTCCTAAAGTATTTTGAATAACATCTGGGATATGAAGTGTTAATAGTCCTGTTTTTCAGCCTGAGATCCAAAAATTTATTTTAAGAGGCACTACTGATACCAAGGAGCAGATTCCATGCAGATACTATGAAAGCAGATAAAAGTTGCTCCATGACATGCAGGGCAATGAACTTCAAGAAGAATGTGTGAAGTATTCATGGCCTTTCAGTAGAAGAATTTCAGCCTTTCAGTACTTAAAAGGAGCTTATAAAAAAGAGGGACAGCAACTTTTTACATGGGCAGATGGTGATTGGACAAGGGTTTTAAACTAGAGGAGAGATTTAAATTAGATGTTATGAAGAAATTCTTTACTCAGAGGGTTTCTAGAACAGGTTGCCCACAGAAGTTGTGGATGCCCCCATCCCTGGTAGTATTCAAGGCCAGGTTGGATGGAGCTTTGAACAACCTGGTCTAGTGGGTGGCATCCAAGCCCATGGAGATGGGCTTGGAACTAGATGATCTTTGTGGTCCTTTCCAACCTAAACCAGTCTGTGATTCAATGAAGTATGAATCTCCACAGTGCAGGCCAGTTCCTAATGGCTTTCCTACTTCAACCTTGTTACCTGTGTGTATCTCTGGGAAATCTGTCAGAAAGGTGTATGAATACGTTTAGGAGTGGAATATCCACAAAGCGGCTGATCTGCCAAACTCTTCTTGAACCAGGAGATGCTACAAAGGGAATATAAGTTCTCTCTAGTCCACAGAGCAAATGATGCTTTCTTTTCACATGTCTGGTCCCACAAAAGACTATGCAAAATGACTCTGTGTAAAAGCTACTCTACAGTCCTTCTGTTTATATGGTATTGAAATCTGCCTTGCAGTTGTTTTTATGCTGTTTAGATTTTCCTGCAGAGTAAACCTAGCTCTGGTAACAAAAGGTGAAAAAAGAGCCTTGCCGTCAAAGTGGAGGAACTGGTCACACCTGGAACAGAAGTAATGGGTGTGATGCTTTAACCTCATTCTTTACCATAAGAGATGCCCTAGCACTCAGTCGTATCTTATTCAGCTCTCAATTCAAGGAGTTGGTTGTACTCCCTTCTATAGACTGCTTGGGATTCGAAACTCTGCAGGGAACTGGATGAACTTCAGAAATGCCTCGAGGATGATCTTTCATGTTTTTGTCTCCGTTATATGAATATTTGGAAGGAAAGTATTCACATAATAAGTGGTTTTAGTAAATCAGCTTTTACCAAGTAAAACCAAGGAATCTATTTGATGCAACCATAGATAAAGAAATGCAGTACTTTGAATTAATTGGCTATATGATTGTCACACACTTGGTCTGAAGGACAAATTTCTTGCCAACTCTTATTTCCCATTCCCCTTCTTCAAAAAGCAGCCAGTGGAAAAGACAACTACTGGTAAAGGAAACCCAGAAGTTGCGGAACTGTAGATGGGTTAAAAATGTATTGTGGCTGCCAAGTGGGAGAAGGGGGCAGAGAAGGCTGGAGACTTCTGGCTGTTCTGCAGTCTAGTGAAGCAAGAAACCACCAGAAGCTCAGTGTTAGAATGGAGCTAACTGGCTTGTGGCTCCCACAAAGGTTGTTTGATTACATTGATTGCAGTTTGCTTCCTTAAGACTTCCTAATGCATTAATGTAAACTTGATCCCTGCTCTGGGCGTTGCAAGGTGATTCAATCACAGGAGAATATTCCAGTGGTGGGTACTTACTGGAGTTTGTTCCCCTACCCACTTCCCGTCCACAACCACTGGAAACACCCCCAATCACCCCTTCCCATTATGTCTGCCTTCTTTACTTAGGGTTAGATGAGTCCGGGGCATTTTATTCTGTTTGGATCAGTGCTGTTCTTGTAAAGATCAAACAAACCAAACTTCTTACTCCAAGCCTAGCTGGAGAGGGTAGACTGGCCCGACCTGCTACTACAATGAGTTACCTTTACTAAGTTCCAGGCAACTGTGTCACAGGATGGGCTATTGATCTTGCAATCAATAAGTGCAGAAAAACACATTACCAGGTAAGATGTAGATTAAATCCTGGAAAATGTTTGCATTCAGTGTGGATTGAGACTGCTGAGGAGGGATATACTAGCTTTGACTAGAGCTTTAAACACCTGTTTATCAGTGACTTAGGAAGAAAGAACTTCCAGTTGTTTGGGGTCCCTTCTGATGAAAAGGGAAGTGCATGTCTTTGCTGGCAAGCTTGGTGTTTGCTTGCAGAGACTGATGCAGTAGGGTGGGAAGTACCCTGAGAAAGATCCATCATAGAAGCAAACAAGTGAAGAGGCCAGGGAGTGGAACAGCAGAGATTACAGGTTCTCAGTATCTGCCTGGGTTAAAACCTTGCCCTGAGAGAGTGGTAAGACAGGGGGTGTGAGAGCTGGAAAGAGGACATGCTGTGACTAAGGAGCGGAACGGGAGTGATGCTGTCACAGGGCTAAGAAAGCAGGCTAGGATAGTGCTGTTCCTGGTAGCTTGGATGTGTGGCTTCTTACTAAGCTGTCAGCTGCAGCTGCTAAACACATAGACACAACATACGTGTTTAAGTTATTCCAGCAACCATTTTGAATAAAAATTAGCATAGCCTATTGCCCTGTTTGAGGATGGTACCCAATGGTTCAGCGCTGGCTTCTTCCCTCCTTCAGCTCTGTATTTGAGATTGTAATAATTTTTTTTAAAAAGAATAACTGGGAAAAAAACTTAACACGTACCTTGACAGCCCACTACAGTCCTTCATTAACATTGTTTCATACTGTCATGTTAACCAGAATAGATCTGTGTTCCTGTAATATTCAAGATCCTCTACATCATATTGGAAAAGAAAGGAGGTTTTTTTCCTTTTCTTGGTAAAACAATCTCTGCCTGGTAAAGCTATGTCAGCCAGGAATCTTAACCCCTAGATCAGCAGCAAGGTATTAGTAGAAGCCTGTCCTGTAGCCTTGGCTGCTGACAGGGAATAGCTAATAAATGTAGAAGGGATTGAGTTCTTCATGAACACTTTGAAAACAGCTTGGGGTGGCACATGGGAATGGCTGTCATCGGTACATTAGCTCGGTCTGAATGTGAAGACTAAGCTAAAGAAGCTGTGGTCTGAAATAAGAGAGTATAATAAAGCAGCACATAGGCTCAGGAGGTCAGCCCGTCATGTGGAACACGATCTTGTCTGTGTTTTAGTACTTTGGTATAATCATGGAGAATTTTGCTGTGGACAGCCACATGATCTCTAGAGAATCATGGGCTGGGAGATGGACTTCTGTTACAGGCTTGCACATAGCTGAAGTGACCTCTGTGTGTAGTTACTGTTCTGCCTGATGTCTCTCTGACCTTTCCCTGGCTGGAGAGATGAGCTGAAATCTTGCTTGAAACTGTACTAGACAGCCCTGGCAGGCTTCAGTCCTTAGGGAGAGGCTGGGAAACACTGCCTTAGTCCCTTTCCCAGTCAGGTGACTGTACTGAGGGTGTGACACTGCAATAAGATAAATACCTCTAAGGGAAGTTGTGGTGGTTTAGTTCGCATCTTTTTTCTTTTTGTGAGATAAGAATTAGAAGAAGGGCAAAGCAGGCTCAAAACTTTAC
This sequence comes from Pachycephala philippinensis, assembly GCA_013397055.1. Taxonomy (NCBI): domain Eukaryota; kingdom Metazoa; phylum Chordata; class Aves; order Passeriformes; genus Pachycephala; species Pachycephala philippinensis. The sequence goes on from VWZT01008896.1 coordinate 651,183, forward strand.
TTTGTGTTACTTTGCATCCTTTCTAGCAGTAGATAAGAGCTGTCCCTTCTTCAGAAGGGTGAGTAAACCTGTAAATACCAGACCGCCTATATAATGGCAGTGGAGAGCACATTTCTGGGCATCATCCCAGTTGCTGGTTCAGAGCTACTGGATGTGCAGTTCCAGAGATGGTGAGTCTGGAAAGCACACCCTGTCCCACGCCTGTCCCACCCTGTCCCTCATTCTCTCTGTTGGGGGCCTTCCTAGCTCTGCTGTACCAACAGCAGTCCAGTTTGTTACACTGCTGGAGTCACGTGGAACCTCCTGGCTTCAGCTTTCTAGTTTCATTCTGACAAGTTAAAAGGGGGAAAAAAAAAAGGGGATTTCATGCTTGTCATTCTGTAAGGGAAGGGGGGCTGCCATCTTTTTGTGTATTTGGATTGTTCAGATTGAAATGTTTATCTGCAACCTATACCAGAGTGCCAGTGTTTTTGGAGGGAAAAGAATACCTTGACCACTTTGTACAGAAAAATGACCTGGGAATCGAACAAACTGGCTGCAGAAAGTATCAAATTCCTGCCTCGTGGTGGTAGTTGTCTTGAGGTGGAAATTAGTAGCAACCTATTATTGATTAAAACTTTTGCTTAGCTTTGCTTTAGCACCTATATAGAAATTGATCCACAATAAAAATGTGTCTCCACCAAAGCCTCAGTTACTAGATAAATGTAACTCAGTTTGTTCCTACATGTGGCTGCATCCAGAATTTGCTGTTGTAGCTGGGAAAGGGAAGAGGAGTTGGGCAGTAGGCCTTGTCTGGTGCAATACACAAGCTTTGTGTCTGTGGATGAATTCCTGCAAGGCTGCATACACCAGGCCTTTGAGCATTTATAGAGTTCAGAGGCTTGATCTTGGTGAACTTAGGAAAACAGTTGTGCACAAGGAGTCTCAGGAGGCAGTCAGGCAATGCATAAGAAGTGGTGCCTTGGGCATTTGGAGGCTGGAAGTATTGGAATGTGATGTAGATGGAAGAGGATTTCTGTGGTTTACCTGCCTGAGGGAAGGCTTTCAGTGGAGAAGAGCTATTATGACTTTTGGGTCTAGAAGTTTTCTTTGTGGATCAGGACCCTGTTGCACAGATGCTGTGAAAGCATGGAACAACAAGGCACACCCTGTAATGCATAATGGGTTTCACATGTTTTTGAAAGGGAAGGTTTTAGCCTGACACCTTGGTCTGAGATGCGTCCCTGACTGGATCATGAGTGAGAATAACAACATGGCTTAAAGGTAGAAACAGCTCTATCGCAATGAACCCTCTGGCATTTTCCTGAGTGGAGCTCAGTACCAGTGAGACAGTCATGAGCCATTCCACCTTTCTGCAGCTAAAGAACAAGAGACATTTTTTGATAACTTAATAGGGAGTTGATAGCAGGTGTGGCCTAATAATTATGTTGGCTCCTAAGTGAGAGCAGGTATGTGGGGGAAGCAGGGAGGTATCTTTTCTAACACTGCAAGCAGAAATAGTTGTAGCTGTCATTTGCATGGTTCAGTTTTCCTGATGTCGCCAGTTCTAGTGGTGTTTGTGATGCCTTTATCTGTAATCCTCTGGAGGCGTGAAGTGAATAGCAATGTAGTCACTCTTGCCCTCTTCTTCAGAGACCTTGTCTTGCGAGAGCTGCAGTGAGGTCTTAAGTAGCTCTTAACTGTGAGAGCTGATAGAGAAAGGTGGGAAGGTAGGGATAAACATTCCTTTGCCCTACGAATATGATTTGCTAGATAGCCTCCTCTTAGCAGAGGTGGCAGTGGCATCAGGAGGAGTCTTGTATGTGATACTGGCCCACATAAAACTCCAGTCAACCCAGTATAACTCCAGCTACATTGCTCATACTATACAGGCTCTGCCAGCCCTCCTGAATCATTTGGTGGCTCTTGCTAAATCAGGCTGTCCACAAGATATCCCTGTCATCTTTGCTGTAAAACAACTTCCAGGCTTTGGCACATATATTTACTTTTCCTGTCAAACTCGGGTTTTCCCTGGTCTCAAACCCTTAGTGGCTCACAACACTTGGTATTTCAGGAATAGATAGGCATGAAGGGGTGGACTGGCAACCTACTTGCTCTTCTAGGGCTCTCTCAGGGTGACAGCCGCAGCTGTTCTTTCCAGCCCGTCTGTGCAGTACTAAGTACCTTCCCTATGTCTGCATGCAGATCCAATTTGATCTGCTGGCTGACATGGGCTCATGAAGTATGTAAAGTCCAGAAAAAGACCAGCAGAAAAGGGTCCTTGTTCTTTGACCTTTTTGCTTCTGCCGAGCTGGATTTTTCTGGACTTTATAAAGTCTATACAACTGCTATGGAAATAGGTACTCAACGGACTGCAACTCAGGTCATGGAGATTAGCCTGTAGAAATATTATACCACTTCATTGTGTTTTACCCCTAGCTACTGTGCTGATGACTACAGTAAAGCCTTAAGTTCTGGGATACTTTGCCACATGATATTACGAATGCTGAAAACTCATATATGAGTTCAAAAGCAGGTTGAAGAAATTAAGGAAGAGAAATCTGTTGAGTGCTCATTCATAGGTGCCACATCCAGCTCAGGGAAGTTCCTGTCAGCAAGTGGTTAGAGGCTTGGAGAGCATGCAGGGAGGCATCATGTATGCTTGCTCCGTTGTCAAAGCGAGGGAAGGTATCTGCTTTTGGCTGCTGTCTAGAAAGGCTATGAGGCCATGATAAACCTTAGCCTGATCCAGCACAGCTACTATTATATTTCAGAGCCTGTTAGTGATAGTAAGTCTGGTTATTTGAGTTGGTAACTCCTGAGGAAGCAAGCAGATGTGACTCAAATTCTAACATGGAAACTGCAGAAAGAATAGATTCAGATTTTGGGACGTTTGTTTTGCCTGACTGTCCCTCAAATGAGCAAGCGTATACTGCCACACAACAGCTTTCCACATTTACCCCCCAAATTCTAGTACCATGTAGTCAGCCTGAACTGGAAACCAGAGATGGAAGGCATGTTTGTGATTCATTGCTTCCTGATAAAGTGGGGATGGGGGAGTGGTGCGGAAAAAGTGATACAGCGTTCATGTGTCATGTATAATTGATCTATGTCTTCATCAGGAGAAAGAAAGAACGGGTTTTAAATATACTTTTACGTAACTTCATGAAGTTTTTTTAAATCATAGCAATTTCAGGAATGTGTACTCTGGTTTTATTGGGGACTACTGGGAAGCCTTAGAAGGTTTTTGATGAGCTTTAACCTTTTATCCAGTGACCTGGACCACTCATAGTCACAACTCTTCCCCCTCAACCTCCTGCCCTCCCCTTCCTCACCAAAAGTCACTAGTTTGCAATAACCCAGCCTGCTTTTCTTTCCTTCCTTCCTTCTCTTTCCCTACCTTCTTTCATTTCTTCTCAAAAATGGTCTTACTGTCTGGCTAGAAATCCCACTTCCAGGTTTTGCAGTTTCTACTCTCAGCTGCCCTAACCTTTCAGCTGCAGCTAAGTGCATATTGGTGACTGAGAAGAAGGGATTTTTTGCTTGTCTGTTGTTGAGGTTTTTTGCTGTTGTTTTTGTTTGTTTGTTTGTTTTTAATAAACTTTTTACATTGAGGTAAGTCCCCAGGGATGTAAATGTGAGATAAACAAAAATGCCTTATTCTGCCCTTGCTTCTCATATCCTCTGCAGACCTTTTACTTCTCTTTGCTCTGTGGAAAGCTGATGACAGTTCCCTGTACCATACAGCAAAATAAAATATTTCTGAGAATGTGATGGGAACAGCTTACAGAAGCAAGGAACAAAAAAGCTCTCCTGCTAGAGAGCCACATCCTACCAGTGCAGTGTTAGGTGCTCTGCTACTAAAGGGACTGTAGACCAGAATATGCTTTCTGCTGAGGTTTGGTGGCTATTTTTTTTTTTTAATGTGGAGTTATCAAGTTCTTTGACTTGTGTATAAATCTTCTTGATCCTTAGTTAAAAGGAACTGGAGAAAGTATGTGTGTGTCCATCCCTCTTTCTCCCAAAAGCAACTATGTGCAAAAGTATATGCAGCAGTGCATGGAGGCATGGGGTTTGCTAAACTGGACACTGTCCAGTGAGGGGAGACCAGGCTCCACACGAGGTGCCTGGGGTCTGTGCTTATTTTAGGCCTTTCTGGCCCAAGCTGTTCCCTGTGCTCAGCTGTTGTGATGCTACCTTTCCTGCACAGTGCTGTCAGCCACCCCAGTGTTTCTATTTTAACTCTCTCTGGGGCTAGATCTTGTGACACAAGGATTTGGCATCTCTGCTACGTGCTGGAACATGGCATCTCCGGAGGCACAGTGGCTGCAGCTGCTATATCAGAGGGTGCCCCTCCTAAGTAGCTGGTAGAAAAGGGACACCCCTAGGATTGCAGTGCATCAGAACAGGCATCATCCCTGCAAAGGAGTGTCTGACAGTGCCCATCTCTGTCTCCCCCAGTCTTTTTGCAGAGTTTGAAGAGCTTGAGACACACTTGCCGGCTTCCCACTGCTCCCCTGGCTTCCCGCTGCTCCCCTGCGGCATCTGGCTTTCAGCTTTCAGGTATGTGGTTACTGGGGCCGGGAGTAGAGTTGCATGCCCTGGAGGCTGTAAGATGGCTTTGCAGTCAGATGACAGACGGTGGGGAGGGAGGACAGAGAAAGCTGGTGGCATGGTGGAGGAATTAATTTTTCAAGGTTCATGCACCTGAATGTCATATCCCATTTAACAACTTGCTTCAGTGACTGGAATTCAGCACTTCCAGCCTTCTGAAGAAGGCCAGAGGAACAGCATTAATATACTTCTGACACACTCCATGGGATGACACTGGGCAAACATAGCCAAATGTCAAAAATTCCTGCAGTCTGGGTTGGGGTGCTTCACTGTGTGGCTCCTGCCACCAAGAAGGATTTGTGTGAGGTGGGAGATGTGTACTCTTGGCCTGATCTTCATCTCTGCTGTGTGCTCTGTGGGCTGGCAGAATGAGCAGATACCTCTCTGGGGTGTGAGGGAAGCTTTTTATAACCAGGAATGTGCAAGAGGAGAAGTGACAGCAAAGGCCATGCATGCTGCATTAACCTGGGCTTGTCTGGAAAGGACAGGGTTCGTCAGCAAGTGACTGGGCTTGGGTCCTGTTACTCCTTCTCTCATTCTTGCACAAGAACAGCCCTGAACCTCTCCCCAAGGAATTCATAGTGTTGTACTACATCAGGAACAAACTAGCAGTGCAGGCTAGCACAGGGGAATGGGCAAAAGTTCTGAGACAGCAGAGAATGAGATGAACCTTTTACCTTCCAGCCTAGATTTTGAGCCTAATGCAGTGAGTGTAGTGAAAACAGCAGCTGTGCAGGGATGTTTCTAGGGAAGCAGTGTGCTGGGTAACAGGCACGTGTGCTGCACTGCCGTTTGGCTGGGTATGCCCCAGCATGTTTTTGTACTTCTGCTCAAGCCCAGCTCAGCTGGTGGGCAGTTTATAGGGCTCCTCCCCATTCAAGGCATGCCTGCCTGCTGACTGCTCAGCCTTGTTTTCCCCAGTCAGTTGTTGTAATCCCGTAATCCTGACTCATACTGGGAAGCTGGAATCATCTCCATTGACAGAAGACTTATTTAAAGTCTTTCAAGGCAGATTTCAAATAGCTTTAGCTACCTCAGTTTCTGTTACCCTCTTGAGGGCCTTTGTTAAGAAAGGACTCTCTGGAGAAGTATTTGGTTCTGCTGAAGAGTGTTGGATTCATGAGCATCTCTGTTATCTGTACAGCCAAGGTTTGGCAACATTGTCTTCTACAATATCCTTTCCCAATGTGTTGCAGGCCTGCCAAGGAGGCCTCCTGTCTGCAGGGAGGGAGGAGGCCAGTTCAGGCCTGGGCATCTCTGCTGGAGATGCCATTTACAGCTGGAGGGGCAGTGATGCCAGTACTTGACTGCAGGGCAGCAAGTTGGGCTCCTCCAGCTCCAAGAGTCATGGAGAACCATGCTGTCTACAAAGGCTCAGCCAGTGCCGTGTTTGAAATCACTTTTCTCTTTTCTCAGGTTAACTGAAATCTGCAAACATTCTCTGCTGCAAGAAAAAGAGGGTGATGTCATCAGAAGATGATGCTGGCGGGGAGGCTCCTGGGGGCAGTTTCTGGGAGGTAAGGAAGGATAATTGGAGTGTGAGGGAGGTAGGAGTGTCATCTTACCACCCACTGGTGGAATTACCAGTGGGTTGAGTTCCAGGTCTGTGGGTGACATGTTGCCCTTGAGGAGTGGAAGGGTGGAACTGTGGGAAGGTTCAGTACTGTGCTGTGTGTTACTGCAGGGAATAGGTGACTTTCTTCCACAGATTCTGTGGAATCAGAGTTCCTTGTTCAGCTGACATAGATCTGAGCTGTGAGAGAAGCAAGCAAAGCACCTCAGCTTCTTCTCTCCAGTGCTGTGTCTGCCTGAGTGCCAGAGGATCTGAGCCCAGATGCTGGCTTCAGAAGGGCCCGTGTTCCCTCCCCGTGCAATGATGGACCTGCTGTTGTCTGTACTGAAGGAACATGAAAGTCAGCACAGTATAAACAATGATGTTGTGTGACATTTCAGGCTGGAAACTACAAGCGGACAGTGAAACGTGTGGATGATGGGTACCGGCTCTGCAATGACTTAATCTCCTGCTTCCAGGAGCGAGCCAAGATAGAGAAGAACTATGCCCAGCAGCTAACAGAGTGGTCCCGTAAGTGGAGGACCAATGTGGAGAGAGGTAAAGCTGGCATATTAGACTGGGAACAGGAGGCAATCATTGCACTCTCCTCTGAGTGCTATCTCTTACTGAGGTGACACTGTTTCTTTGAGGAACAGGCTTCCCTTCCCCACTAAGGGGGTGACTTTCTTGGGTGCCTTTTTTGTGTGTTTGCCTGTTTTTGTAGTCAGTCCTCTGATTCACTTGGAGATGTGTTCTCTTGTCATGTGCTTGGTTATTAAAAAAAAAAACAAACCTGTGTGCTTAGTTTGGCAAGTCCTTGGGCAGTCCATGTCTTAAATCAAGCTGGAGATACTCCCCTTTTAAAGATGGCTTAGCTGTCTTCTCCTCCAGTCTGAGAATAACTACTAATGCTGTGATTTAGTGGCAGTGTGCTCAAACTGATAGTGTCTCTCAAAGTAACAGGAAACAATGGGACAGATGTCCCAAAGGACCTGCTGGTCTGTGGAGCAGAAGCCTAGCCTCAGTCATGAACTAATGTTACTGTCTGTCCTGCAGCTCAAGCCAGATTTGGGAAGAGAATTTTCTAGAGAAACCTTCTCCTAGCAGGCACCATCTGGGACAGTTGAGGCTGCCCAAAGAAATGCCCGTCTCATCCAGCTCTAACAGCCGGTCTAGATGCTGCCTGGTGGGACTGTGGAGATCAGTCAGTGCTGACTTGTTTGATGGGGCAGAGTTAGGGAAGTGACTCCATACTGGAAGATGTACGTAGGAGGAGAAGAATCTGCATTCCCTTCTGTGGGCAGTAGGTATAAGAGCCCCTCCGGTGCTTGTTCTTGCAGGTCCGCAGTATGGTACTCTGGAAAAGGCCTGGCATGCCTTCCTGACAGCTGCAGACAAACTGAGTGAAATTCACTTGGCTGTCCGGAACCACCTGGCTGGTGAAGACTCGGATAAGATCAAGGCCTGGCAGAAGGAGGCCTACCACAAGCAGATGATTGGAGGCTTCAAGGAAACAAAGGACGCAGAGGATGGGTTCCGCAAGGCCCAGAAACCCTGGGTGAAGAAGATGAAAGATGTAAGCAAAGTGTGAATGGGGGAAGAGAGATAAGGGCAGTTGACCTGGCTGCTGGATTTCAAGAGCCACTGGGCAAACAAATGAGGTTAACCAGAGTAGCAGAGAATTCCAGAGAGGGAGGGATGTCTCAAGGGTCTCTTGTTCTTGTGGTTTTATAACTTCCTTCCTATATGGGAAGACTTTGGTAACAGGTTCTGTATTCCTGCACAGCAGGTGAGCTCTGAAAAAGAGACCATTTGAAGGTACCTCTTCCCACTGGAGCACTGTTTACTAAATGCTGAATTGGCATTCCTGTTAGGTTGCTGCAGACTCTAACAAATGTTAACATGCCTCCTCTGAGTATTGGAGAATCAGTGTGGGCAGGATCATGGCTTTTTCTGCATCCCTTCTCCTACAGGTGGAGACTTCTAAGAAAAACTATCATGCAGCCCGGAAGGAGGAGAAAACGGCCCATACAAGGGAGAACCATGCCAAGGCAGACTCGTCTGTCTCACAGGAGCAGATGCGCAAGTTGCAGGAGCGTGTAGAGAAGTGCACTCAGGAGGCTGAGAAGGTGCGTGTGTGTTGTATGGATGGGGGTCACAAGGATACTCCTTTCAAGGAAAAAGCACTGGTGGTAATGTCCCTCAGTGAAATGACTCCTGCTGAAGTCTGTAGGGTGTGAGATCCCATTGTCTGAGGTTTTAGTGAGCTAGACTGAGACTTCAGTAACCAAGGTCTCTGTCTTTGGAGTCGGGCAAGATCCTAATTTATAAATATATTTAAAATAAAAAAGTAAAAAAGGATAGAGGATTTGGTGCAGAGGGTGGAACCTGTAGAACTGAAGGCTTGGCTACCAAATTTGTCTGTCCACAAGAGGGAAAGTGTGGAAGGTCCTGTATGGAAGAGAGTAGCAAGGAAGAACGGGAAACTTGGAAGAATATTAGGAGAGCAATGGAGTGGGATGCTAGCTATGGAATGTCTTCTCATTTCTTTGGTGTGTTTGTTCAACAATGCAGGGGAAAAAAACTTGTCAGTCCCAAGCCAGAGTAGGGAGGGTTGTTACTTGTTTGCCATCAGAGCAACACATCTCACCATTGCTGTGCTCCTGCTACAGTGCAAGGATCAATATGAGAAGATGCTGGAAGAGTTGAACCGCTACAATCCCCGCTACATGGAGGACATGGAGCAAGTGTTTGAGGGCTGTCAGGAGGCAGAGCGCAAGCGATTGTGCTTCTTTAAGGAGATGCTTCTGAATCTGCACCAGCATCTCAACCTCTCCACTAGTGAAAGGTACTGGCCCTGATACAGGGGGAATTGTGCCAGCCTAGAGTGCTTGGGCTCTGATGAGGGGTGCCAATTCCAGTGTCTCTGGAAGCTGCTTGCTTGCATCAGCCAGATCTAGCTCCTTCCCCTTTCAGGTGTATCTGAGAACTGGCATTTGGTCTCCTTAGAGTGACCAGTTCTGGGGTCTGTGATTGTAGGCAGTGCCAGGCTCCCCAGAGAGGATTTTCTGCCTTCGAACCCTTCTTCTTTCACTACTGTCCAGTACTGTCCTCTACGTGTACTTCTATCCTATGCCTCCATGTTGCTGTATGTAATCCCAGGCTAAGGAATGTAGCTCTGTTGCCTTCTAGTATTGACGGTTATTCCACCCATTTTGCCCTTAGTAGAGAGGTCTTTTGTGAAGTAGTGCCTGCAAGCCCTAAGAGGGGTTACACAGGGGTAATAGGTGCAGCCAAAAATCTTCTGTGTCCCTTTTACGATAGAGGCAACAAATCTGAGCCACCTCCCTGTCTGTGTGCAAGAATGTGCTGAGTTCTTTCAGTGCTCACTTAATGAGCTGTGCTGAGAGCTGGCACTTGTTAGGCACTGCCACACCAAACAAGCCTGTCCCATTTGCCAGGCTGACTCTCCTGTAAGGGTGGCTGTGTTTTCCTAGGGCTGAATAGGTGCTACTCTAGCATCCTTAATCCTGTGGGATTGAGGATGCTACATAATTGTGCATGAGGTTAATCTCTTCCTTCCTACTTGGCTTTTGGGAAACTGCCGAGGGATTTGATTACTGGTAGTTCTGTCTGTTCTGGTCACAGCTTTCATGCGTTGTATCGGGATCTCCACCAAGTCATCATGGCTGCAGACAACCAGGAGGACCTGAAGTGGTGGCGCAACACTCACGGACCGGGCATGGCGATGAACTGGCCTCAGTTTGAGGTGGGGGTAGCATTCTGGAGTGTGTTAATGCTATTTCCAAACAATTAGCTGCTTTACTGAACTTGGCAGATTACTAGTCTTGTGTTGGAAAGATCACATCTTTGCTCACCAGGCTCGGCATGTTAGGCTCTTCTGAAATTGTTGTTATGTTGCAAGCTGCCTGGTGCCCAAAGGGGCATACCCAGGCTGCCAAGCTATACTGCAGCCATCCAGCTGCAAGGTGGTGCTCAGGGCTGTGGGACAGCTTTCTGTGATGATTTTCTCACAGCCTCTCTTGTTCCACCTTGGGACTCAACAGAAGTGAGCCTGCTATGCCAGCAAGGCTCTTGAGCTGACCAGTTCAGCTGCTACTGAAGTACAACCTGGTCTTCTGTCCTCCTGTATTGGGCGGAAAAGATGTACGCAGCTTTTCTATCTGAGTGGCTTGATGGTATTACTGGTTTTCCCTGGACAGGAATGGTCCCTCGAAACACAGCGGCAAATCACCAAGAAGGAGAAGAGTGACAAGATGGCTGATGATGTCACACTGACCAGCATTTTGCCTGCACGAGATGGTGTTGTCTCACAGAGCCCTCTGCAGACAAGGTAAAGGCTGAATTCTGGGATACATCAGGTTAGGAAAAGTACATTCCTGCCTAGGGTCGTGAATGAGTTGGATTGATAGGAATATCTCTTCCTTAACTTCCTGTCTCTTGCCCATGGCCTTGCCTGTGGCACTCTGGAAAAGGCCATGTAGAAAACGCAGTTTAGGGTAGCTGTTTGGTTTTGGGTTTGTTTTATTGGGTTTTTAGGGTTTTTTATTTTTGGTTTTTTGTCTAGCACATTCTGTCTCACCAAGTGCCTTCCTTGTAAGGATCCTTCCAGTGATGAGATTTAGCCCAGTCTGACTAGTGCTGTGTGATTCTGGCATGCATTTCCCCAGTTCTTTCTCCCAGACAGGGTGAGAAGAGTTGGGAGTTGTGTGGTTTCCTAAATGAAGGCAACAAATTTTTATTGTTTTTCCCTGGTATGGTGCTGAGTAGTACCTGACAAGTTCAGGTATAGCTGCTTCCCTTGCCAGGAAGCAAGCCTGGAGAATAGGGAGAGGCAGAACAGACTCATCCTACTGTTCCAGTAGCTGCCCTGCTTTAAAAGGTAGACTCTGGCCAAAGTGAACTGAGCAGAGAAGAATGGGGATATAGAGATTTCTCAAGGCCACTACTGTATTTCACAGTCAATTGGATTCAGGGGCCCTATTTGCTGATCTACAGGTTTTCCTATCAAGAGGACCAGAACAGCCTCTTCTATGACACCCTGAAGGCACCAACCCATGTGAAGTTAGTATGGAACATAGCCTCTGCAGGGTTTTTTTGGGTTCCAGGTGTCTGTCCTCTGCTGCTCTTCCCCTCTGCTCTTGTCCTTGACTTGGGAAACATAATTCCAGACATCTCTTCAAGATGCAAAACATGGCTTTTCCTCTCTGTCTTATTCTTGGCTGGAATAACTCTGGATGCAGCTGGGCTCTCCAGTTAGGACTGGCCTTCCTTGTGTGAGAGGGTCTGCTAGAGTAGGATGAGGTAATGAAGAGTGTGCATGGGTGAAATACTTTGAGAGCAAGTTACCCTCCTGGCCCTCAGGGCTCTAGTGCTTTCAACAAAATGTAGCATCTCCTGGGATCTCTCTTCCCTGTTTGCCCTCGCTTGGCTGTTGGGCCTCTTGCACCCTGTCCTATAGCAGAGCAGTGTCAGGGGGAGTCAGGGTGGTGCATGGTTCAGGAGGAGGTGGGTGAAAGATCAATCTACTAACAACCTTCTTGTCCCCTCTCGCCTTCCACACACAAAGCGGAGGGAAGGAAGACATTTCGGAGTGGTCAGATGAGGACACTCCCAAGAAATGCCTGGATGCCAACGGGCATGAGGAAGACCTAAAGGTACCAGGTGTACGGGTACGAGCACTCTATGATTACACAGGACAGGAGGCTGATGAGCTGAGCTTTAAAGCAGGTACAGAAGCACTAATCTCTTACTAACCTTTTGCTGTCCTCACTTGGGCTGACAATGATTGAAACACTCTGTAAGAATTGGATGTCCACTTGAAAACTGACATTTACTCACCCCTTGGTGACCCACTGCCAGCTCCTTCAAAGTGGATGATACAGTGGGAAATCCAATTTTTCCTAGACTAAAAGGTAGTGAGACTGCATGGGAAGTGCCTGTCTAGGCCTTGGTCAGAATGCAGGGAGAGCAGACCCCAAGTGATAAAACAGATCCTTCCTGCCTCCTCTTTAGGGCATTTATTTTGAATTGTGTCTTGAAACTTTATTAAATGCTTCTCCCTTGCACCACTGATATAAAAATTACATGGGTGTTCTGGATTGTCTTTTCAAGTAATGTGAAGATAGATATTTTGGGAGAAAGCTCACCTGACTGATGTATTCTACTGAAGGCAGAGGTCAGCTGGCAAAAAACAGATATGCAAACTGTTGCTCAAAATGGGTATCTTGAGAATGGAGATCCTGGCTCACAGCAGAGGATTGAGTGCTGGAGCAAACAGACCTGTCGCCTTTTCTTCCTTCAGTTAAATGTAGTTTGCATGTGCCCTCCTCTCACCTTCAAGAGGACATCTGGATCTTGGGAGTGTTTCTGATCTTGTTTTGAGTTTTACATGGTATCTCTGTGCTATACCTCTCCAAAATACACCCACTGAAAGTCACTGAACTCATTCTGTAGCAAGGCCTTTGTGCCTGAGGCCAATATCTGTGCTGCAGTGTTACCATACTGGTAAACTTCTAACGCTAACTTGTTGCTTTAGAATATCTTGCAATATGGGTGCTCTAGAACTTGACTTTGTTCTTTCTTTCCACTCAGCAGATGAAAAGGGGTATGACTTGTCAGCTGTAGTCATCTCCCTTTTGAATCTGCTCTGAGCAACACATACCAGTAAGGCTTCAGCTTAACAGCAGTGGCTTTCTGAGACTCTGCCACTGTGGGATGTGCCTATTGATGCAGTCAGCCCTCCCTCTCTGGCAGAAGTATGACCTTCTACTGGTGGAGGAGGGGATCTTTCTGCCCCTTCCCAAAGTAGATGTGGGAATGTTAAAAGTCTTTCCTGGTCATAGTCTGAGAAATCAGTTGATTTCATGCCTTACTGGCCAAACCAGACACTCCATCATGGAATAGGCATTTTGGGTCCTAACAGCCAGAGCTTAACAGCTTCTTGTATTTCCTTCCCACTTGCCTATCAGAGGAGCCACTAAGAAAAAAATGTCTCAGATCTACCTGATCACTCTAGCTTGTAAGCATGTTCCTTAGGGAGAGAAAAGCAGGCATAACTATAGGGCACAAAAGATTTCTGATGCTGAACAGAAGTAGTTAAAGTCTGTTTAAGTTCCTTGGCCGAGGTGATGGTACTGACTATAAGTACTGAAGAGGTCAGTAATTCTGACTTTGATTAAACTGTGCATTATGATAAGGGTGTTGATAAGGGAAGAAAAGTGTGGTGATTCAGACCAATAGTCTTGCTTTTTATCAAGTCATCTTAGGCGGGCAAAAATGCCATGCTACCTTTCTCAAGGCTGCCTCCTAATGACTGTTCTTACTTTTAGGTGAAGAACTAATGAAGATTAGTGAGGAAGATGAACAGGGCTGGTGCAAGGGCCGACTTCTCACTGGTCAAGTTGGACTCTATCCTGCTAATTATGTTGAAAAGGTTGGATCATGATTGCTGCTGCCCTGCCAGTGCCTCACAGCCATACCAGCATCTCCTGCAGAGATGGGTCACTCCTGGCCCAACCCACCTTTGCAGTATATCCAGCAGCTTCTGGACTTTAAAGGCACATATTCCATGTAACTAATGCTTCATTTTAAACATCTAGATCTGTAGGGATTTTCTAAAAAATAAACAAGGATGAATAAAGACTTTTCTGAGCACTACAGTAGTGTAGGAGTGCAGAAAGAAACAGATCCTTTTGACTTGCACTCAGTGAGAGGAGATAAGTGTTTTCATGGAGCTCTATAAAAGAGAGAAAGCACACTTCCTTGGCTTCATGGCACATGCATCCATAGGGTGTTGAGGTCTGCCCTGCCTCCAGGCTTTCTGTTCAAGGAATTTTGGATGTGCAGGGTAACACAAGTAGGGAACTTCTACTATTGTTAGCTCCATCAAGCTGAGCAGCAGAAAGCTCTTTATTCTCCCACATTTTTAATAAGTTTTTGGTATCCCTCACCTGCAAGCTTGTTGGCTTCCCTGGTAAGGCAGCTGGTGTAAGTGATAGAGCTTCAACCTGAACTTCCCTCTCCACTGCCCTCATATTTATTGGGATAGCCCCAGGAATGAATGATGGTATAGCTGAGGTACAGGAGAAAAAACGCTTCTGTCTTGCATGGTGTGGCTGTTCAGGCTAATGAGTTGTGAACAGACCTGTTGTGCAGCCACTTGGAGTTTGGAGTTGACTGAATGCTCCCTGAGCTAAAATGGACTTTGACACATGCTGAAAGCTGGTTTTAACAAAATAACAGCCACAATCGAGTGCTGTTCTGCTTAGAATCCCTAAGTTCACTTGTGTATGCTGGGGTTTCTAATAAATCTAGATTATTTTGGCTACACCTCTCTTCAAGAGCACTTAGTGCACAGCAGACACCCTCTTTTTTTCCTCTCCTGCATCTTGACTTACACAGGGCTAGAAGCGCAGTCCCTGCTTTGCCAAAGACCCCTGCACTGTGATGAGGGCTGCACTGTGGAAGCTGTCTGCTGGCTGGCACAAATTAGCCATAGAGGGGTAACTCCCCTTCTTGTCCTGAATTGCTGCAAGTGCACTTATGACCACGTGTTAAGTGCCATTCAGCAGGGAGGATGTATCAAACATCTTTATCTCACCTGTCCTGCCTTTGAAAGCCTGTGAGGCTGCTGGGAAGACCTGGCATCCTGATTCTAGTGCTCTGCATATTCCAGCATAGGGACTGATAAACCCAAGAGTTTGAGGGAACAAAAAACTGGAAAAGCTCCCATTGTTGGAGAAACAAAGGCAAAAAAGCAATTTCTTAAAAATGGCTTACTTAGTACATCTGCTTGAAACTGCTGCTGAAATGCATTTTGAGTTTGTAGTAACCTTCTGTAGTGACATTCTTATTCTGGCCTAGCAAGTGTGAGTGACCTGGCTAAGTCAGACTCACAAAACTCAGTCAAGCCTCCACCAACCACATGGGGTGAACTGCTTCAGAGCTGTTTGGAAAAAGGGTGCTACCCATAAGAAAGTCTGAAGTCATGGGTGAACACTGGGATTAAATGGCCAGTAGCGTGTTAACAGCAGCTAGTAAGCCAAAATGTAGACTGAAACAGAGGAGGAGATAGACGTGTTCAAACACTGTTAATTTATGAAGAGTAAAGTATCACAAACATCTCATTGCCTGGCTGACAGCAGAAATTAACCTTTTACAGCATACTGGATGCCTTGAAATGTAGTCTGCCATGGGCAAAGAGATGGGAAATCTAATAACTAATGTTATTTAGTGCTTTTGTGAGACCACAGAAACTTAGAGATGAACAGTTTTGCTCGAAGTATCCCTAGCACTGTATTTCATGAATGGCGAAGAGGGGTGCAAACCAAAAGAACAAGGCTAAAGCATTTTGCTCAGAGTCTATTATGTCATTTCTCAAGAAAAGAGAAAGTATTTCCAAAAGACGGTTAAATATCTAAGCAACAGACATTAAAAATGCCTGGATTTAGCTATGAATTTACTTAGTATTCTAGGTTCAATATCTGAAGATGCCTCTAAGCTTATGCCACGTAATTAGAGGTGTTTGTGTATAAACACTTGGATTTATTTAAACATCTAGTCTCTGCTTTCAGTTCTGTGTCCCAGCGAAAAGTTTCATTACTGTTGTGCAGTAACTGCAAGTGTTCCACTCACTGACCCACACTGAAATGATTTGTTGCTCCTTTGTCCCAGCACACATGAATGTGAAGAGAGCCATGCCTGCCAGGCTTCTGAGAGAACTGAGACTAAAACAGTGCTGAAATTACCTGAGATGTCGTATAAATGATACTGCAGTTCCCCTGATTAGCCTGCATATTTCAAACAGTAAAGCTAGGATTTCATGTAAGGTCAAAAAATGGTAGAAGGGAGCTACAGAGGGTAGCATGGAAAGTTGACTTCATCTCCTCTTCTGAATTTTAGTCAGGCTGTAATTAGGGATGGAGCTAGGTGTGGCCAGAACATGCTAAAGGACAGAAATGTCCAGCAGACAGGACCTCTGATTACAGTACAAACAACCTGAAATTCCACAGGACAAAGTCTGAACAGACTTGTTTGTCCTAGGAAAACATGACCACCTGATTAAAATGGGCTGCTTGAAGGTCTCCAGAAACAGTGACATATTGCAGCTTATGTGAACAAGTCCCCTAAGGAATGTTTGCACATCAGGAATTCCTGCCAAGAGCTGAAGTAATGGACAGCAGACAACACATAGAGAATGAAGAATTGCTTGGCTGGAGTATACCTCATAAACTGGCATGGCACTTAATCCTGGCTACCCAAAACCATCTGGTTTAGTAAAAGAGAGCCTGTGTAGTAAAGATCCAGCTGGAGGGAAGGAAAAGAAACCCCAAACCAACCCACATCTAATGATCTTATATTAAAAGTAATAGCTCTGCCTAGATACTTGATTTTCCACAGAAGCAAATGAGGTTTTGTTAACCACAAAGATTCTAGTTGAAACTTGCCATCCATGCCATGCCAAAAGTTTTGTGTGAACAGAGACATGTACCCATGAACTAACTGCTGTGCCTGACTTCCAGAAGGCCAGTGAAGCCTCTTCTTCCCCCATGGTTTTTGTAAAAAAATACAAATGCATCTCTGTGTCTGACGGGCAACACAATGAAAAATTATCTAGTCATATTTTATTTTTTAATAAAGCCATTCCTTGTGGAAAGCTCATATATTTGTGGTTAGCAGATAATTAATTTGGTTCTGGCATCTTCCTGGAAAAAAATTTTGGGAGTATCATGCAAAGCTTGGATTTCCTGTTGATGATGAATTTTCTAGGAAGAGGAAGTTAAAGATTCTCTATAACGGATCACACCCATTTCCCCAAAGTAGCAGCTGAGCTTGCCTAAACAGTAATGTTTTTGCCCTGTAGGCAAAATCTGGGTCACAGAGCCCACGGGCCAGCTGTGCTCTGGGATGGTAGCTGGGTTGTGGTTAGCCTCCAGCTCAGGATGGCACTCCCACAGCCCTGCCTGGAGCTTGGGGCCGTTGCTGCTTCAGTTTACTTTCCATCTCACTTCCCATCCCGTGTCCTTGTGGCTGTTTTGCTTGGCACTAAGCACGGAGGCAGGTGCAAGTGTGTGGCAATCCTGCACAGAGACCCGTCAGTGCTGTTACAAACTGTCCTGCACTGCCTCTGCTCTGCCCTGTTTGCAGGTCCAGCCCAAGGCCACAGCTGTGGAGCTGTGGAGCTGTGGAGCTCAGCTCTGCTGTCTCCTGCAGGCTTCCCCGACTGCAGAGCAGGCTCTGCGTGAACTGCAGCTGCCTTGGTTCATTTCTGGAGCTGCTGGCATTATGCTTATGGACAGCAGACTGCAAAAATCCCTTCTGCTTGTGAAGAAAGATGGTGCTGCAGTTAAAATGGGCTTGAACACTCCACTTAGACCTGTAAGTGATCATTCCTAGAGTAACTGCACTGAGACCAGCTGCTGACAGATCATGGCGTTGAACGTGAGACAAAGCCAGTGCAACAAACTCCATCTTGACCCATGGAAATGTGGTTGGAAACCCACTGCAGGCTGGCAGCAAAGGTTGTGCAAAACAAGCAAGAATAGTAAGGCTGCATGACACAAGGCAAAGTGTCTTCAGAAGGACTTTACACCAAACCAGCCCAAAACCAAAAAAGGAGAAACAGAAAAAACTTGCAACCCTTTGTTGAACCACTGCCCAGGTCCAGGCTGCAAGGGAGTGAGACTTTACCAAGCCAGCTAGGTTCTTAGCAGATCAAAGAGGATTAATATGAGAAGATGAACAAATCCTTGCTGAAAGGGAGGGGAAGGGGGCAATGGAGTAGGTTCTGTACCTGGAAGAAACTGGCTAGTTATCTTTAGAACATCTTGACTAAGCAACATGGCTCCAGTGTACTTCTCCAAACTAAACTGCAGGCCAAATCACCTCAGCTGCTTTCAACACATCCATTTTCTGGCCATGTCCCCTGGTTTTTCATCATTCAGTAACCCTGCTTGCAGAGGTTTCTGGTTTGTCAGTCTCTCAGCTTAAGGCAATTACAGCTGCTGAGACACCTCAACAGGCAGTGTAGTGGTGCTCAGCATTTCTTCCCCCTTACTGTGGGGGTCCATAAGCTCTCCTCTTCAGTTTCAGCACTTTCACTGGGTCCTTCTAGTTACACATCCTGTGGTCCCTGCATTTCCTTTCTCTCTAAGCAGCTGGAAGTCTTCTTCCAGGTCCTGCACTCTCTCCCTTTGACTTCACGACCTCTTTCCTTCCTGAGTCTATTGTTCCTGCTTCCAGCAGGAGGTTGACACTAAAACAGTCGCTGCCCCCAGCTGTGACCACAGTAGCCCTTTCTCTCAAATTCTCTTCAGGGCTTCCCCACAGGAGCCACACAGTTCCTAAGGAATGCTGTATCCATAATTCTACGGATGTTTGTTTCACCAGTGGCTCTGCATCCCCTCTACACATTGCAGCCACCTATGGAACCGAAGCACTGCTACCTACTCCCTCAGCACCCAAATCCTTCATAATGACCAGTTTGACAGTGGTGATTCCACTCTGAAAATCCTTTGTTTTCAAAAGAGTTTTCTCATCTTGCCTTGCTTACTTTGTCTTTTGGTCAGCTCTGCCTGCCTTGCTTTCATGGGTCACTGTCTTCTGCTTAAGGCACACTCCCTATGCTTGTAGAGGCTGCAGGCAACTAGACCCTGTACTAGAGGGATTCAGTTCAGAAAACTCGTGAGTGGGGTGATCTGCAGGGAAGAGAGATTACACATCTATAGGAAAATTTGGAAGAGTCATGTCTGATGGGTGGACAGCCCTGCTGGTTCTGACCTCAGGCAAGTTACTGCCTGTACTGTCAACTGCCCTTGAAAGAAGGTCGCTCAGGGTCTGCTCATTTCCCAGTTTTTCACCTTGCTTCCATGTGGTGTGATGTGCATGTCTTCCAGCACCTGAGTGATTGTCCCCCGCCAAACAGCCTGCTTCCAGCAGGGACACCTGTATCATCTCCAAACAGACCATCACAGCAAGATCTAAAACTAATCCTCAGATCCAGGAAACCCCAGGGCACATCAGCCAGCATACCCCTACTCTGGGGTATTTCTAAAGCTTTCCAAGTCCAAAGCACCTGCCAGGCCAGAGGTGATATTACCAGACATTTGCAAATCAACATTTGATTATAATATTGGAAATTGAGGTACAAAACAAAAGCCTGAAGACATACATGTATATACACACAGACACTCACTTAACAACTACTCAGGAGTAGCACACTCCTGCCCTGGCCCTACTCTCCTGTCACCCTTTCCATCAAACCACAGCAGTTTTGCCTGGCAGCCCAGCAACGTTGTCTGGCACAGCTGAAGGGGACAGTCCTCTCTTCTCCCTTTCAAAACTTCCTAGCCCTTGCCTTACTTATTCCGCAATCACACAAGCAGGAGGGGATCAGCTCAGCAATGCAATGACAATCGCTGTTTGAGCAGGGCTAGGGACACGACTCAGCCCATGGCTGCCACTTCCCAGAGTGGGTGCAAGGGACAGCACGTGCAGCAGGACCAGCCTTCTGGCTGCAACACAACCCCAAATCAGAGCAAGCCATCCGTGACTACACTCCTCAATATCTCTCGAGTTACCCATCTGTTGTGTTCCTTAATTTATGTGTTCCTTCAACCTTTGCTGGCTTTTCTCCAAACCACAACATTTGCAAGACTGCAGTAAAATTGAGTAAGTTGTAAACCTGAACAAAATATTCACTCTACACATAGTGTATTAGCTCCTTATCTGAGATCTTGCTGGAAGCATTGCATGGAGCCAGTGAGTGACATGACTGCCTGCCTTGGTGCTATACTTTTTCCTAAGGAGGCAGCTACTAATTACACTCAGCCCAGCACACTGGCAGCCTGGTCAGCCACAACCCTCAGCCAGCTGCTTCCCTTGCATCAATCCAAGTGAATACATGGCAGGGCAGTTTGCTGACTTGACAGAAACCTAACCTAACCTAACCCAAGGAAAAGTTTTCCATATGATCCCTAAAACCACTGAAAATTGGGAGCATCTTCTTACACACTCTGGGACGGGGCATACCTACTGACATCCTGTCCCTTGTTCCAGTGAGAGGGAGAATGCTTTCTACCCGATTTTCCTCCATTGATGGCTGTTTGCTCCTTCCGCTACTGAAAATAGACAGGCTGCCCTGAAATACTTTCAGGGCAGAGCTTTCTCCCAGAGTTACTGGCTATCCCCAAGGGAAATCATGTGGATTAGTTAGTGTCTGTAAACTGCTTAGTAAGAGAGGAGGAAAAAAATACAAAAATAGATTTGTGTCAGGAATTGCTTCTCTGCCCAAGGCATCATTGTAGATTTCTGGTATCCCACCACTCAACATAGTGATCCATGGGAAACTATCTCTCCCTTTTACTTTTTGGGTAGTTTACTGAATTTGCCAGCCCCTTTCCTAAAACTTCTCATTCAGCAAAAGTGTGAGAAGCCAGTGGGTCTGAATAGGAGAGGAGGACTAGCCACCTCATCTCTATCCTGCACAGCCCTTTCACCCATGTACTTTGCTGGGCAGTGAGAAAAGAGCAAGGTCCCTTTTTCCCTCTACCACCCTGCTTTTGGACAGACTCACAGAGAAGCACTTTCTCTTACCTTTGGCTCACGCCTGAAAGTGCAGGGCGTGTTTTATCCCCATCACAGAACTTCCCTCCCAAGTCTCTCCAGCTCTTTCACAGTAACCTCATGTGTCCCTGCTGGTATGGCAGACTCCAAGATCATGCCTGGTCATCGTCCTTTGCTTTCCTTTGGTCTCTTGGATAATGCTGGGAACTATCTTTTATTGGCAAAGGTGGGTAACAGCAAGGTGATCTCTGATTAGAAGGCTCAGAGTCTGGTGTCACACCAGTCAGAAGAAAAGAGGTAGATGTCAGATGGGATGCAGATGGACAGGGAAGCTGAGAGCCAAAGAGCAGGCTGCCAGCTTGGAGCTCAGAAATTCAGCACTAAAGCATGAGATACAAAAGAAACAGATGCAGGAAATAGCCAGAACAGTGCAGTGACAGCACTCATTCACAGGGAACAGTCAGCAGCAGGAGGTCTTTCCTGTACTGACAAAGGCAACAAAAAGAAGCTGATTATTTCTCAGACCAGCAGCATGCTCTCCCTGCTGCTTTTGTGCAAAACTGATGGACAGGATCAGCAGTCTTGCCAGGATCTGGAGCAACCAGCATGGGATTGAAGGCCTGCAAGAGACCCTGCTGAGGTAGAGAAGCTGAAGTAGCCCTGTTGTAGCAAGCATTCCTAGGACATAAGGCAGTGAACAGAAACTGTGCTTCCTCCACAGAGGAGAGGAGCTTGCACTGGATCTCCCCATGTCTCCTAGCACAGACTGGCAGAGACAAAGTGTGACACTGACCTACTGGCCTCTGAGGCTGCCTTGGCTCCTCCTGAGCATGTGCCATTTCTCTCTGTAATGGTTTAACCCTGCATCCAAGTATCAGACAGCTCACTCCACCCACCCCACACCACCCAGTGGGATGGGGAAGAGAATCGGAAAAAGGTAAAATTGGTGGGTGGAGATAAGAACAGTTTAAGAACTGAAATAAAGTAAAACATAATAATAATAATAATAATGGAATTAAACCCAAGAAAAACAAGTGATACACAATACAATTGCTCACCGCCTGCTGACTGATGCCCATCCCATTGCCAAACAGCAATCACAACAAAGAAACAAGCAGAGGAGGGGAACAGCACCACACAACTGATGATGACAGGGCAGGAGCAAGCAACTCAGGTTGAGGCAGCTCCAGCCAACACGAACACAAACACTCCCAATGCACACTCATCATCTGAACTCCCTCCTCTACACAAGATGCAGCTTATACAGCCTCCACCCTGGCACCAGAGACTCCCTCTCCTGCCCTTCTGTAGCTTCACCTCTCAGGGCCCTGAATGCACTAACAGGCCTTCATTGTCCAGAGCAGCCTCACCTGCAGTTTGACCCAAAGCCCCTGCCCATGGGGTTGGGGGGAGGGTGTGTTTGCATTTAAGCTCAGCCCAGAGTTCCCAGGCCCTGGTCTGAGCTACATTGGAGGAGTAGTAGTCCCTGGCTGTGCTTTGTTGATCTTAACCTGTAGGCTGGTTTATCGGCCTGACCTCAGGCTTGCCTTGCCTTGCCTTATCACCACAGACACGCCTGGCAATCGCTGGGCCTGATCCTGACCCAGTTTGACTGCAAGCGACCTCACCACCATGAGCTTGTCCAGCTATCTCAGTTCTTGGTCAAATCCAGCTGCTATGCTGGGCCTGCCTGGCTCTCTGTGCTCAGGTACTGTGGGAAAGGGCCATGCCCGATGAGGGCCCTGGCTGCTGCCTCGGGATCAGCCCCTCACAGCTCTTCTTGTCCTAGCGTGCAGCCAGCCCTTACTGCACCCTGACATCAGCTCTCCTGGTATGACTGCCAGGACAGCTGCACCATGAATGGCATCACGGAACTCAACTTGTTTAAAAATAGCTGTGAGGAGAATGCTATCGGTTACTTTTACCTGCATTGTTCCCCCAGTACGTGTGTGTAATCCCAGAAATGGCATACAGGCACCATTAAGGTAGTAGAATAAAACCAACAGAAACCAGGGACTACTTAAGACAAGACTGCTGCCAAGAATAAGCTCTGTCAGGCTAGATGAGGCTTCACTACCCAGCTCAGAAACTCCTCTCAGAACAGCTTGAATCAGATGTGTCAGCCAGAAGCCTCTCATCTTACTGCATGGGCTTAGCATATCAGGTCTCACTCTGATCATACAGTTAGGGCTTTGCTGATTCCCAGAACACAAAACCCTGCTAAACCTGCAAGGGTTTTTCTGCAGGGCTTTTTTTTTTTTTTCCTCAACAACTCTGTTGTTCCTGATTGCAACTCTATGTCCCAATACTTTATGTATCTTCCCAAGACCATGGGTCCTAGGTTCCCATTGCAAGGAATTCTATTGTCTACCTTAACATCTGTGGATAATGTGGAAATGAGTGAAGAAAGCCTTTAAATTTAAACTGAAAGTTGTCTTGTCCAGATATTAGTACATTTAACAGCTTCTTTTAGTGACAGGCTGGTGCTGCAGAGCAACCTCCTTTCAGAAGTAAGGAAATCCCAATGTATTCCATCTTTGTAATACCATGCAACCCATTAACTTTTGTTGTTGCTGTTGTCCTTCTGAATCTCTCATTGCTCTGCAGCCACTTTTTTTTTTTTCCTAAAGCACAAAATGGACTATATGCCATTGACTTTTAGTTCACAGCACAATCATATTTTTTCTTATTTTTCTTGCATTATAACTGAATGACTTTCTAGCCAATACCCTGATGCTTCCAGGCAGGTAACAAATACAGCAGTTAAGGGCCCTGACATCATCTTTGCTCTGAAGTAACAACTTCCCTACCTTGATTACTGCTCCTTGATGCCTTGATTACTGTATAGCCAAGTAATAGCTTCTTGAGAGGTCTCCCCTGATTAAATTAGGGCTATGAAGATGGAGAAGGGTCTGAAGGGGAAGCCATATGAGGTGTGGATGAAGCCACTTTGTCTTTCAGCCTGGAGGAAACTGAGGGGACCTCATCCCTCATCGTGGTCTTCAATATCCTCACAAAAGGAAGTATAGGGGCAGGTACTGATCTCTTCTCTTAATGACCAGCGTCAGGACCTGAGGGAAGGGTCTGAAGTTGTGTCAGCAGAGATTTAGGTTTGATATTAGAAAAGGGCTCTTCACCCAGAGGATGTTTGGGCACTGGAACAGGCTCCCCAGGGAAGCGGTCACAGCACCAACTTGACAGAGTTCAAGAAGTGTTTGGACCATGCTCTTGGGCACATGGTGTGACTCTTAGGGATATCCTGTGCAGGGCCAGGAGCTGCACTCGAATCTATGTGGGTCCTTTCCAACACAGGACATTCTGTGGTGCTGTAAACCATTTCCAAACCACCGTTTGCTTGCGCCAGCGTACCAGGCCCGGTGCCCCGAGGTTGGCTGCTGGAGCAGGTGATGCCTGCAAACGCTGCTCTGAGCTTTTTCCCCGGTAGCAGCTGACCCACGGCAGGCACTGGCCCATAGCTGTTCTAAAGAGCCCTTCTCTCGGTCCGGGCTCGCAGCGGCCCCAAAAGGAGGGGCACAGGCAGAAGGGCTCCCCGCCAGGGCCGAGCAGGGCGCTGTGGCACTGCCCTAAGCGCTCCGAGCCCCCGGGGCTCTCGGCGCGTGCAACGTCCGATGTGCGCAAGGCGAGGCCGTGACCCCGCGAGGCGTCGGGCCGGCAGCCGGCGTAGCGGCCGGGGTGACCCGGAGCTAAAGCTGCCCCACAGCCCGGGACCGGAGCGAAAGAGAGATCTCGCTCTCTTCTCACTGTCCGGACCCACGGACGCGGCGGGGGGGCCGGCCTAGCACGGACCTACTGCGGCCGCGGCGCCGATTGGACCCGGCCGGCTGCCGTCCCCGCGGGGGTGTCTGGGAAGGAGAGATCATGGCGGCGGAGCCGAGCAAGACGGAGATCCAGACCCTGTTCAAGCGGCTCCGGGCAGCGCCGGCCAACAAGGTAGCGGGGAGCGGCCGGAGGCCACCGGACTCTCCGTGTCGGGCTGTTGCCCTGCGGCCGTGGCCTGCGCTCCGACGGGACCCCGGTGGGCTCCGGGCCGCGCTGCTGCGGCTGTTGGGGCGGCCGGGCAGAGGCCCGTGGGGAGGCCCTGGGCAGAGCGGCCGGGGCCGCCGGGATATGGCAGCGGGTGGCGGAGCGGCAGAGCCGTCGCCTCAACCTGGCTGTCTCTCTGCTTTCGCTTTAGTCGTGCTTCGACTGCGGCGCTAAGAACCCGAGCTGGGCCAGTATCACCTACGGGGTCTTCCTGTGCATCGACTGCTCCGGCGTCCACAGGTCCCTGGGCGTGCACCTCAGCTTCATCAGGTGCGTGGGGAGCGGGGAGCGCGGTACCGCCGGCAGGCCGGGGGCAGCCATCCCGCCGTGGTGCGCGAGCACGCAGGGATTGGGAGAGAAGCCTCACCACGGAGCGATCACCTCGGGTGTTATGTGGTTTGCTCGCTGGAGGTTCTGGGTCACTCAGCACTTCCAAGATGGTGTTTCCAAAGCACCTCAAGTGGAACGTCGACATGTTGCTTTCGCTAACCCTGCAGAAACGCTCTCTGGACTTGGAATTGTAGGAGCAGAGACAAGAGTGTGGTGTGCGACTCTTGCCAGTAAGGCAGCAGTGTGGTGTATATACCTTCTCGTAAGGCTGAACAAGGCAAAAAGAGGAATATCGTTTTTTCTTTTTGGTATCAACCTAATGGGGAAGATGGTGTTGACTTTTCAGCTTGGTTCTTGTTTCCAATACTTGTAAAAATTAGCATTTTAAGTTAATAGAACTGTGACCTTTACTTGTGTAGGAAAGAAGTTGAGTAACTGATACGTGACACGCTGTGTCCCTTAGCTTTACTTGGATGTATTCTCAGTTGCTTTGTCATGTGTTTTGGCCTAATCTGTGGGACGGGCTGAATATGAGTCTCTCGTGTTGTGGTGAGATTACATGTAGAACGAAAGTTCTTGACCGTTCTTTCCTAGCTCAGGCTCTGCCCTCTAAACAAGTAGTACAAGTGAGAGACCCTCAAAATTTGGATAAAAGCTGGTCTTTTTCCTCACTTTAAAAGTTGAAATTAACTTTACAGGAGCAAAGAAGTTCCCAAGGTATTCTTTCCACCTTTGCCTCCTACACTTTGGGATAGTAGTGGGATAGCTGCCCATTTTAGGCCAGAGCTTGGTTTTGCATTTGGTTTGCCTGTTCTTTATTAATAGAAATAATGGGTTCTCACACAGGTCCACAGAGTTGGATTCTAACTGGAACTGGTTCCAGCTGAGGTGTATGCAAGTGGGCAGTAATGCCAATGCGGTGAGGAGCCTCTGTAGGCATTTTGCTTTCTTTCCCTCTTGCTAATCCATAGCCTCTGTTTCTTGTACTTTTCCTTTGTGTGGCTTTCGTGGTACCTCATCTGAAATGTGTAATGAAGGGGGGTATTTGTCAAGTGTGCTTGCAAGTCAGACTGTGATCTTTGCATGCGTTGTTTCCTGAAGTGCAGATCTGTCATTTTTTGCACCTCATTTAAATGAGAGGCATAGCCTTCTTAAATGACAGGAGTTAGTAACACTTAACAGTTTGAAAGCTCATGCTCAGCATTGTGACTCAGAATCATCCCTCTGTAGAGAAGACGGATGATTTTCATAGGCCCCTGGAATGAGACTTCTTGTAGAATGCTGATCAATGAATGGTTGGTTCATGCTGTGTTCTCAGTATATCATTCCCTGTCTCTGGGAAGTTTTCTTTTTCTGTTGAGTTTGTCTAGTGCTTGCTTGAGTGTGATCTAGCAGTCAGGAGACTGAATATTCCTCTCTTTTCAGACTGCGTTCTTCCGCCAGCACGGCTGTACCACCACAGATGCCAATGCTAAATATAACAGTCGAGCTGCCCAGATGTACAGGGAGAAGATCCGGCAGCTGGCAAGTGCTGCCATGGCCAAGTATGGCACTGATGTAAGTCTGAGAGCTCTGGAGTGCTAGATTTGTAGTGCTGGACGCTGAGTCTTGTAGGATACCTTCTTTTTTCCCTCTCCTCTCTTTAGTTGCTTATAGATGGACTGAGTGGAGCCCCTGGGCACTCCCCTGACAAGAGTGATGCTGATTTCTTCATGGAGCACACACAGGTGAGAAGAACTACCTAAACCAGGCAGCCTTAATAGCTCTCCAATAGCCAGCTGTTCAGCCAGGAGCAGTCCCTTAGCTTGGAAGGACTCTAAATTGTATTCAGTATATACTCTAAATTCAGTAGTAACATGGAAGAAGTAAGATTCAGTCATCTGCCTGGGACATAGTCACATATCTGAACAGTCGCTGTAATATCCATGTCTTTTGTTTTTGAGACCATCTTTAACTTCAAGAAGTACTCAGAGCTACCAGCTATGCCCTGGGTGATGCTTTGTGTGCTATGTTAATGCTTAGTTTCTTTGTACAGTTAAAGTAAGAACTAGCTATTACTTTGAACTTCTGGTTTAGAAGAAACTTTTCAGTGCACAGACCCTGGTAAAGTGGATTTGGGCAACTGCACAATGCCAGGCAGACTTTCTCAGGTGCATAGAGTAATGTGAGAATTGGCTGTATGGCAAATAGAGACAGTGGAAGTGGAGATTTAATTTTTTCCAGGAAAACTCATTCACATTTTGTCCCAGACTTTTGCATTAGCCAGCTGTCAAATGATTCTGTCATTCCTCCTGGCCTTTCATTCAGCTTAGCTTCCTTTTTTAATTTTTTTTTTAATTTCTGTCCCTGCTAAGGGAATATGGACTTGTCCATATTCCATATGTTATCTTCAAGGAAGGCATAGTCTGAAATTTGGAACAAGTTTCCTTTGGCCTAAAATTGAATACAGGTCACTAAACCTGTAGTAAATTCAGGATTGTTTGGTTCATTCATCTTCTGCAAATAACTGGAATGAGTATCTCCTTGCAGTCTTCCAGTACCTGGGATGTAGCAGATGGCAGCCAGAATCCTGCACAGTCTTCTCCGGAGGTGGAAAAATCAGCAAAGTCACCAGAAGGCAGTGAAGTTTCGAGTGAGTTCTTTGCTGAATAATTTTTCTGAGAACCTGCCTTCATTTCCAGGAGAATACAGTTCCGTGCCACTGTTGGAAGAGCTGAACTTTTCCTTTGGTTCAGGCTTGAAGGAGTGGAAGTTCTGTGCACTCTTATGATGTTTAGTTAAATTAATGGAGACTTCTAAAAACACTGCTCCGTTTGGGATCAGTTCTTTGCTTTTCCTGAAATGCACACAAAACTGTTTTGGGGATTAGCTGCCCCGTTTCCCTGCTTTCAGATGTAATTATTTGTCTAAACACTTCTCTCTATCCCTTGAATTTGGTGGGTCTGAAAATGATACAGGACAGAAAACTTTTTAGGGTGAAGGACAAGGAAACCAAGAATCTTGGGGCATAGCTGTAATTTGAAACAGCTTTGTATATTTCTCTGCAGAGGGCTTTCTTTTACTCTGTTAAGAACACTGCAGAGGGAATAATTTGCTCTGTGGAGATGTAAAGCTGTTGTGCTTGGAAGTTGCATATTTCAAGCTGTAACTGGATTTATTTGTGGGGACAGAGGAGCTAGGAGACATGTAGTGTAATTCTGAACATACTGGAAAGAAGAGGTTTGAGAATCAATCTGCTGAATGTTCTCTTCTGGTTTTGTGCCCACAGATCCCAGCCAAGGTCCATCTATTGACTTGTTGAGCACATCTCCTAAAGCTCCTTTAGGTAAGTAAGGCTCTTCACTCTTGGATCAGTCTTGCTCTTATACCCACTGTTCAGTAGTAAGCTCAGCGAAGCTGGAGGCAATGAGCCGGTTTCCAGAATGTCTAAACGAGCTTATCTCCCTGTGGAGCCAGTACTTAGGATGTTCCTGAAGCCCAAAACCAAGCCACAGTTTTCTGGGGGTTTCTTCCTCCTTTGGATGATTGAGTTCAAAGCTGTTGCTTTCCCAAAAGCGTGTTTTCCTGGTTTTGAGCTTTGGACAAAACGTGGCATTTGCATATCTAGAACTTGGGTGATCAAGGCCACATGGTTTTTTTGGTTTGTTTCCTCACAGAACCTTTGGAGGCAAATGAATTTCTGGTTTTCAGAGTAATAGGGATTTGTATCTGATTCTCCCCTGCCATTGCTGTCCTGGCTGCACACAGAACCTGTAGCTGGAGCTTCTTCCCTTATTGAGAGCGTGCTCCTAGCCCACAGTGGGTTCATTCTGGGTGGAAGGCCTGTGTCCTCAAGTGTCTGTTCATTCCCCGTGTTTTACGTCTCTTCCTCAGACATGTCCATGTATCTGTCAACACAAGGGGCCGCTCCTGCTGGAGGTAACTGGCTAACAGCTGGCCTGCGCTGGCTGCTTGTGACAACTCTGCTTGCCCCTCCTGAGATTCTGCCTTCAATTCTAACTTTAGCTTCCTGTGCTTAGAGGGAGAGAACAAGCCAAAGCTTATATGTGTTGTGTTGAGATCTAAACCAGATACGTCATACCTATAAAGAGACCTTATTAATATTTCTGTTTCCTGACAGTACAAAAACCCCAAAAATAAACCCAAAAACCTCGAATCAAGTGTTAGGAACAACGAGTGGAAAATAGTTTCAGATAGTGGGAATGTTTTGAATCCTCTTATTTAAAAAAACTTACGATAAGACTAGAAAAGATAAAAGAAAGGCTGTCAAGAATAATCTATGGGCTAACAAAAGTCATGTGGCTGTAGAAAGTCAGGAGACACACAGATGCAGAAGAAAAGCCCAACAAGGGCAATAAAAGGTTTTGGAGCTACCTGTAGGAAGCTGGAAGATGTTTTGGGCAGTCCCTCTCTGCTTTGTTCTTACACTTTTCCCCAGACATCTGCTGCTTGGCTGGCGCTTGTCTGGTTTTACAAGTGTGGCATGCCCTCGAGAGTGACAAGTGCAAGGTGTTGGGGAACCTGTTGCTTTTACAGCTCGCTGCACTTTAGGTCCATTTTTTTTTTGGTATGTTCATGTAAACACGACTTTAGGGTTCTTGCTGCTTTGTCCCTAAGGCATTGGTGAGGCACTGACCTCCACATGCCTCTGAAGCTGCATTTTCTTGAATTTGTGTATGGAATAAACGTAGTCTTTCTCTAACTACCCTGATCCCTGCTGCGTGGGGTCACCTACTGCATAAAATTCAGAGGAGTTCATGCTTCTTTAGGCCACCAGCCTGTAACTGTGGAGCTTCTTTATGCATCTTTCTTGCCTGGGTGAAATCATCCAGGCTTCTGATGTGAAGCTGCATGGTGTGCCCTGGATGCTACTGCAGCTGGACTGTGGTGGATGTTCATGTGGGTTGCTGTCTAATTTTGGCCTCTTAAATTAATTCACTTCTGCTTATTTGCTACTTCCCTCCTCTTGCAGAACTTAAATCCTCCCTCATTGGAAAGAAGAAGCCGGGAGCTGCCAAGAAAGGGGTATGTCTGAGCTCTTTTATGGAGGGGAGGTAAAGCATGTCTTGCATTTCTGTTGTCCTTTCCCTGATCCTTACTTTCTGCCATTAACAGCTGTGTGACAAAGTTGTAGAGATCTGTTTTGGGAAAAGGAGACCTTAGGCAGCCTGTATATTATTACAAAAAAAAAAAAATTAGGTTCTGGATCGTTACTAGTTGTGGTCTGAAGCATATGTGGCTGATCTCCAAGTGCTTGGCCACTGGTGGGTTAACTCTTGGGTGTTCTTCCATACTGTGTTGCAAGCTCTTTTGGGTCTGTAGGCTGTGACTGCACAGGGAGACTGAAGGCCTCATTGGTGCAGCAAGAAGTAGGATTCAGGTTTTCTTCTACAATGAACAATCTAGGATGAATTCATAGGATTTTGTTTGTGTTTTTCAAGCTGGGTGCAAAAAAAGGTCTTGGAGCCCAGAAAGTAAGCAGCCAGAGCTTCAGTGAGATTGAGCGGCAAGCCCAGGTGGCAGAACAGCTGAGGGAGCAGCAGGCAGTGGAGTCCAGGAAACAAGCCGAGGAGTCCATGTAAGTGCCCTGTTTGGGATGAGTACCTTGCATACCTAAGGCAGAAGTAGTGTGAGGTTAATGCTGTTCACCCTAGGATCACCAAATACGACTACAGAACATACTGCATGAGAGGATGAGCAGTAGCTATATGCCAATATGGCCCTTGCAGCAGGGCATAAGTTATACTGCTGTATTTTATTCCAGTTAGCATTCCTGGAAGAGTTTAGGGAGCAGATACTTCTGTATCGTGTGTTTCTGTTCACCTTTGGACAGGACTGAAAAAGGGAAAGGCTGAACTGGATGGATCATTCTGGGTGTGGCGGGGGGGAGAAGATAGACATTGTGATGCTTACAGTAAGGAAATCGTGGTTAGCCAAAGAAGAGTTGAATCCCAGTGGAGGTGAGGTGGCAAAACAAGCAGTAGCTTCTGTGCAAGGATTTTTGGCAGAACTGTTGTGAAAGTGGCTGTTTTGAAGGGTGGTTGGGGTTACTTTACGACTTGTTCCTCGACGACATGGGCAGCAGGGGAGGGTAATGAGCTGGTACCCACCATTGCTCTTTCCCTTAGAGTCACCTCAATGCGACTGGCTTATCAGGAACTGCAGCTTGATCGGAAGAAGGAAGAGAAGAAACTCCAGAACCTTGAAGGGAAGAAACGTGAACAAGCAGAGAGGCTGGGAATGGGATTGGTGTCTAGAAGGTACTTGGCTGTGGATGGCATAGGACACACAGGTGTCTTGGAAGTACCCTGCTCTGGAAAAGTTTCTTGAAGGCAGTAGTTTCTCTTGTAACAGATAAGGAAATGAGTTAAAGTACTCATATGCTGGTCTCTGACTAAAAATGCTTCAGGCCCCAGAAGGAATAAGCATTCTGTTCAAAGGTTCTGGTTCTCATTTGAGGTTTTCCACAAATATGTGGCCTGTCAGTGTCTAGCACTAGAGCCCTGCTGCTTGACAGGTGTCCCTCTGCAGAATCCTTCCTTTAAGAAGGTAGCTCAAGACTTCTGAAGGAGTATAGATAAGTGGTGAAGGGGGCTGACATTCCACAACTCTCCCTCAAAACTGGTGTCACCTGCCCTGCCTGCGAAGGCCAGATTCAGTTTTGAGGCAGACTGGTTGTAGGGACTGGACGCTGTCAGACCCATCAGCCCTGACTCTGCCTGTTTGTTGTGCTAGCTCTGTTTCACACTCGGTGATGTCTGAGATGCAAGTAATTGAGCAGGAGACGCCGCTGGTAGCAAAATCTTCCCGCTCCCAATTGGACTTATTTGAAGATGGTGGAAGCTTCACATCTGGACCCCCCAAGTAAGACTTAGCTTCAGCGTAGTCTTGGCTTATTCCTGAATTTCATGTCTGGCCTAAATTACTTATTTTTGGTACGTAGGTACAAATACAATCCCTTCTCATTTGAAGATGCATTTGGCTCACGATGGGAGACGGACTCTTCATGGGGTATGGACAAAGAGGAGGAACCGGAGGTGACCATTTCCAGTATTCGGCCGGTTTCAGAGAGGTAAAGTGCTTGCCACTGCTAGTGCACCTTGTGCCCCTTGTGTAGGGGACAAAGGATAAGTGTGGGAGCTGTGGCACAGATGCTGCTGTGTTACAGCAGGAGCCTTGTGCTGCAGAAAATATCTTGCACAGACAAGCCCAAGAAAAAGGGCCTTGAGTGAAAGGGCCTTGGACACTTCTTTGCCTGTCACATCTCTAAGTTTATGCAGCCTGTGGTCATCGAGTGCTGACCATCCTGAGGTGGGGAGAGGAGAACCCCAATGTAACTAACACTTAAGGATGTCTTGCTTTCCTTTGATTAGATGAGGTCTGAGACAGAAATCTGATTCTTTACTGTGTTGGTGACCTTAATCTGAGATGTCTCCTCTTGTTTCCTCAGACCCACCAGTAGGCGGGAGATAGAGAACAGGCCGTCCATGGTGGAATCCAATGAAGCTCGGCAGAAGTTTGCAGGGGCTAAAGCTATCTCTTCAGATATGTTTTTCGGGCGGGAGGCAGATGCTGAGGTAGATGCATTCTGCAGTGCTTACACTGGTACAGCTCTGGCTTTACCTCCTCCTGTTTGCTCAGGTCCTACTTCGTTCCTTTCCTGTATAACCTTTCTGTTTTGTTTTCTGCTGCAGTATGAAGCCAGATCCCGACTGCAGCAGCTCTCAGGCAGCAGTGCCATCAGCTCTGCAGACCTGTTTGGAGAGGCTGACAATGTGCACTCAGGTTTGTTAGTGCTCAGCAGGTTGAGGGAGGGGGCAGCTTTGGAAGACCGAGACTGGAGGGGATCAGGGTGCTTTCTGGAGCTGAAAGACTCTGAGCTAACTCCTGCTGGTTCTTGTAGGTGGCGTGTCTATTGGAAATGTCCTTCCTGCAGCTGACATTGCACAGTTCAAGCAAGGAGTGAAATCTGTTGCCGGCAAGATGGCTGTCCTGGCCAATGGGGTGATGAACTCCCTCCAGGTGAGGTTACACTATGGCACCTTCAGAAAGGCTGTTGTCATGTTCAGTGACTTTTACCACAACCTGGCTTCCACTGGAATTATCACTATCTTCTCAAATGATGTGGAAAGTCCGAGGTAGACACCTGTCTTTTACAGCTGATGAGTACAGTACAATAGCTGAGCAATTCCAGGTGGCCAGTGAACTCTACTTGGCCAGCCTTACTCTCCTGCTGCACAGGGCACCTTGTTACATCAGATACACCTTTTCCCATGAATTCCAGGCAGAATTTTAAAAGTCAGGGTCATTCTACCTTCTGCTTTTGTACGGTGTCCTGTCTAGATAACCTCACACTGCATTAAAATACCAAATCCCCCAATTTCTTGTTATCTGTCTCTGGATTTTGCACAAAGGTGTTGTAGCAAGGTGTCTCTGTCTGTTTCCTTCTCAGGATCGTTATGGTTCATATTGATGACCCAGGGACTGCAACTCAAAAGGGAAGCCAGCAAGAGGCACTGATGCCACCTTTGCCTGGAGTAAACTCCGCAGGATTGTCTTACTTGTCTGGGTTGGGTGGGGAGGGGAGAAGGTAAGCGGAGGGGTCAGGACATGGCTGTGCCCAGGATGCTTTCTGAATATCTCTGGATTCCACTCTATTAAAATTCAATGTGCCCTCATACCCACTGCTACCTACTAGCCAGTGGAGACAGGCCTTCTTACAGGGTTAACCTCACTGGTGTAAAAGATATGTCAGGAACTCCTGGGCTACCCTCATCAGTGCTCCCGTCCTTCTTTGGCCCATACCTTAGCTCACCAAGTGACAGAGGAAAGGGGAATGCTATTTTTCTGAACATCATGTGACATGACTGTTTTTTGTTCTGATCACTGCTCCCAATCCATGGTGCTGTGGAGTCCTCTGTATTTGCAGAGTTTGCCTTTTACCGTGATCTAGTCCTTTTTACTGTCTTCTGAACCAGCATATATGAATGCGGGAGAAAAAAAATCAAAGCAAAGATTATTTTTTTAGCTTCTAACTACATCATCAGCAAAAAAGGCCCAGGTAAAGAAGTAAAGAAATTTACTGGATCCCTGGTTATTTTGTTGCCCAGCTTTGGATCAGATCAAAGTACTGAGCCTCTGACTTAACCGTGCACTGCAGCAGTGAGGACTGTCATTTTAGTAGTGTTCAGCTTGGTCTCTGGTTTTAACAAGAGTGTTTTTCTTTCCCTTGGACTATGGTGTTGAGGACTAGGTAGTAAGAAAAAGGGTGGGAAAGGGCTAGTTACACGCTGTGAGGAAAAGAGGCTGAGGCTGTTTGTTCTGGAGCCTTCTGTCTGGGACTGGGAAGAGGCTTGCACCTTGCACGGGCTTCACCTCTCCTGTCCAGTTGAGGGACTGCGGTAGCTGCAGGCAGGAGGGGAAGGGTTACTCAGCCGCTCTGTGCTGATGTTTCACCTCGGTGGGGCGTGCATGCGGGGGGTAAGGGTCGGATCTCCCTGTTCCTTGTCCCTGTGCCCTGACGCAGTTGTGTCAGTGTCACAGTACCCACAGCGGGCTGGGGCTCCAGGGAGTGGTGGTGCAGCTGCTGGGCGTTGTGGCGGTCCAGGCATGGCCGCAAGTGCCACCCTGGCACTCGGGGTGGGCTGGGCACCTTCCTTGGCCGAGGTGAGGGGCTGGTGGGGCCCTGGAAGGCGGCCACAGCCCTGCGCTGGTCCTGCCCACCAGATACTGCTCCCCCTGAGGAGGGCCCGTGGCAACCCAGAAGACCCGAAGACCCAGACGCAGCAGAGGCCTGACACAGCGTGCTTTATTGTCAGGCTGTCACAGCCACTCACCGAGCTGGGAGAGAATGCACAGATCATAAATAATTTAACTTACAATAAATAAATAACCCTGCTGGCACCCTGGTACAAGCTTTGGGTTACCAGCCCCTGGTAGCCCATGCTGCAGCTTTATGCACTTTATGACCCAGAGGAGCAAGGAGGCTCCCAAAGAAGCATAAGACATTGAAGTTCCCCAGGAGATAACTAGTCTGTGCAAGCTGGGGCACAGGAGCCGGGCTAGATAAAGCATACAGGTCTGTGGAGGTTAAAACTGCTGCGTTGGTTGCCATTAATGCAATGTGACGCTACTTATTTTTGTACTTACTTTAAGGGCTACGCTGCTGCTACAATGCTATCAATATTTACAAAAAAACCCAGTTTGATCTCATTTGAGGACTGCTTCCTTTTCCCTCAGTACTTCTGCCCACCCCGCAGAAGGCTTGCAGTCCATACCACCTGTGCCCAAGGAATTTAAAGACCCTCTCCCTCTCTTCCAAATCCTCTGAAATTCACTTTTCCAAATGAACATAATATGCTGTTGGAGGGAGGGGGAGACCTCACAGAAGGGCACGCAGTACAGCAGTGGAGCCAGACAGCACCATGCAGTACTTCCTGCAATCTAGCTTATTTGCTGTATTTGCTTTGGCAAGTCTTAGACACAAGGAGGAGAAAGCACAAAGCAGAGACAGGTTGCATGGCAATATCTAAGCTGCCCTTTTTAGGAACTTCAGGAATTTCCTTACCTTTGATCATATGCAGGTGCAGCTTTGCTGGGAATAATTATGGAAAACAAGTGCAGAGCTGCTGCTGGCCATTTAACCATTCTGTTATGTGGGCCAAATCCGAACAGAGCTACACAACAAAACACTGGCAAGCGGCCTGCACTAGGTGATCCCGCTGCTACAGCACCTGCTGAACTGCGGAACTGGGAGGGAGCGCCCCGGTGAGAGCATACCCAGCTGGTTCCAAGTGGTGGCAGCACTGGTGGCTGCTGCCTTGTCCTGCCTGCCACCAGAGGGAAGCCTAACCCTGTAGCTGTAAATGACTTCTGCAGAGGAGCAATTCCTGCACGGATTTGGAGCTAAGAAAAAGGCAAGTTGTTCCTGGGAAAAGATGGGTGAACCTGGCACTGGGGATTAGCACAGCCACACACACGCACACTGGTGATGTAGACAGAACCCACTGTTAGAGCAGATGCTCTGGGAGGAGGTGCTGTTCCTCCTGTGGGTTCTGGAGAAACCCAAGATGGGAATGGTGCCCACCCTCACAACCTTCAGTTTTCAGAGGAGTCTGTCTCTTCATTGGAGCCTTCACTCTCAGCATCCATTTTTCGACGATGGTGTAGAGGTTTCCAGGGTGAGTTAATCCTGGGCGAGTTACGAATGGGCATATTCGCTGTGTCTGCACTGGAGCTGGCAGGACCAGAGACAGAAAGCCCTGAAACCTGAGCTACCCTGAAAGAGAAAAGACAAATGCTTAGCAGCATGTTGCGTAAACTTTTACTGCAGCACTCTTGGAGTCAACCTGGGAGGAAGACTTAAAACTAGCACAGGGATGGAAAGATGTTCATGGCATAGAGGGGGAACACCTTGCACTGGTACCTCCCAGACTCACTATGTGAATCTTCTCCTGTTTAAACCTATCTTCTGGGCTCAGCTTGTTCCTTCCAACACTCCTACTTTTCACCATCCAAACAAAGTTTCCCTGTTCATTAGAGACTGCTGCGTCCTCTAGATCTCTGAGTCACACTCTTCCCCTCTGTTCCTGAAGACTTTTGTAAGGATTTTTTGTTAACTGCACTAAGGCACCACAAAGAAAGAAGCCCTTCCTGTTCAGGCTGCTCTTTCAGCTGCTCTATTTTTTCTACTATTTTTGTAGTAGAACAGAGGAATAGGACAGTACTTCATTACACTCTTCTTTAGCACGCTACCTTTAATCTGTTGCTTTACCTCCTAGCTTAGGCAATTCCACTTACAATTTCTCAAGTTCCTGATCCATGGCAGGGTCCAGAAACAAGTCTCCTTTATCTGGCAGAGCCCCTGGGGGGAAAAACAACAACCAACAAAAGTATCAGAGCAGAGTTAGGCTATTCATTCTTCAAGAAAAGTGTTCAAGCCATAGCAGCATCCAAAATCTGGCCTGCAAGACAGAGAACACTTTTCTTTATACCTATTAGAGAAATGGACACTGAATGTTGAGGATCATAGATAAAGAATGATGATCCATTTCCTGTGTCTTTCACACATGCTGTAGCTGAGCTCAGACTAAATGGGAGGCAGCCTTAGTAGTCTCCCTTCCTACAACCCTAAGGATTGGCAGTTTTCATTCACTGTACAAAATTACTGAGTAGTCTCTCAACTTTGGGCCTCTGCTCATTGCCCAGTATAGTCACCAGTTCCAGATCCTATGAGAGTAATAGTTGTGGTGTTGTCAGTGCCACAGCCTGAAACATGAGCTATATCACCCAGGGAAATTTGTATTTTTGTGCCACCTGCATTTCTTGTGGCACACTGATCTTGGAGATCAAACACTCCACACATTTAAGGCTTTTGCTTTCCTTGTAACTCAGGAAAGTCAGGTCTGACTCTCATGCACATTGTCTAGAGGAGTTCAGTGTGGATGAACTGTGCTCTAGCCCTGCTTGCTGTCTGGGTGTGAGCATGATAGGCTGGGCCAGTACTTGGGTACCCTCTCAGCGTAAGATCAGCATGCTCCTTTTCACATTAGAAATCCTACTCCAGATGAAGGACATGGTATAGTTCAGGACTGGAACAGCTGAACATCCTTGCTCTTCTCTGAAAACATTGGGACCTTAGCAGAGCCAGAAGGGAAGATGGGGCTCTTAGGAAAGCCCTCCTTCCTAATTCTTTAACAAACTCCACCTTGTATAGGGGTCATGGGAGAGTGTGATCAGCCAGCACAGAAATGACAGAGAACAGCACAGAGATTGCCTACCAGAGCCTGGAGAGTACCACTGCACACCAGGACAAAAAGCCCACTTGATAATCTATACCAACAGTACAGTGAGAAATGCTCTTTCTAAGGTTTTTCAGGAGACCCGGGTGCTACGCTCAATACCTTTCAGAAGGGGCTTTGGATTCCTTGTGGGGACACAAATCTGTTTTCTGGCTCTGTTACCTTGCTCTTGAAGGAGAGGCTGGAGAGCCACCTGTCCCACAGAGGCAGGCTGGCAGCAGTCATCAAAAATGTAGCAACGAGTGCCTGAAAACTAGAGTAAGTTTAGATCAGAACTGATTCCCTCATTTATTTGGGTTCTGGTCTACTCCTCTTGCAAATGGACAGGAAACAGGCACTGCAAAACAGTGTCAGGAGATCCACGAAGTGTCCCAGCCTGCTTCTTTTCATGGGCTCAATTAAAAGAATAAGCAACTAAAGGTTAACTTGTTTCTGTAGTTGCAGAGTGCACAGTGAAGTCTCTAGGGCACAAGAATTACTTGGGAGAGTTGATAAATGGCACTTAAAGAATTCACAAATCAACATTGACATTGGAGATACACTGCAGATTCCCGTCTGCCTGGCAAACTCATCGGCACTGTCCCAGCCTGAACAAGCTGCTTTAATCCCTATCCCTGTTCCTTAAGAGGAGCTGCTGGCTTTGTGAGACCAAAACCTCCTCTGCCTGAAACGGCTCTCGCCAAAGGGCTTTGGGGAGCTTGTGATCCCCTACAGACCAAAGACTATTGAAATCACCCTTCAGGAGAGATTAAAAGACACCAGGAAAAGAATCCTCCTTTCCTTGCCAAAACGCTAGCACCTGTCAGACTTGTGGCTGCTGCCCCTCCTCTGAGAGAGGCCTCAGCAGGAGGCTGGTAGAGGGCCAGAGGACGGGCCTACATTAATGGAAACGAAAACCCACTCACTTTGTAGATGGCACAATGGAGGCTATGGGCAGGATTTTTTTTTTCTTTTCATCTGTTTTCTTTGTGGTTGACTAGAAGTGGATTTCATAGGGCAAAGGAAAAAAAGATTTTGCTTGCTGCCATCCAGGCATCACCTTCCTCCCAGTGAATACACTGCTTTCTAAGCCTGTTTGCAGAGGGGCTTGCAGGGCTGTATTCATGCACCTTTGATATATAATCTGCCCTGCCCCAGAGGAGCATTAGCAGCTTAAATGGTTTGCTGTAAGAAGGGGCTCAGCCAGGGAAGGCACACTTTTACTGTACTATGACACACACCTGTGCAAAAGAAGCAGCCCTCAGGCAAGGTACACCTTTTCATTGAGTTTTGTCTTTGCAATTAGGGACTGGCAGATACTCAGGCCTAGAAGTAGAGGAAGAGGATACTTACCCAAAGACAGAGAGAGCCTACCCCTAATGGCCAGGTGATTTGCTGAGTGGAGATGAGTGACGATGAGTGTCTGGAAACACCCCCCGCCACATCCCTCCCTCCCTGCTCCTGCCATTTAAATTTATCTCCTGGATACAGTCTTGTCAAACAGAAAAGCCATTTCTGTTCCTCTTTGTAGGAGGAGGTAGAGCACAAGCAAGGCATATGGGGGAAATAGGAAACCGTGAGTGAATTATGGATGGATTACATACTGTCCTTTGCCAATGCAACACTGCTTCCTTGCTCCAAACCAGCACAACACAGATGTTGTGAGATGCTGGTTGGTAATCCCTGTGGTTCCCACAGCAGTGTGGTACAGATTTTTGTAGCAGTTCATGTTTTCTGATCAGATTTTCAGCAGGCCGTAGACAGCTACTAGCAAGATCACACTGCCTTGAGGGAAGATGGGGAAGAGCTGGGAAAGACTGGGCTTTGAACCTTTGAGCCAAGGAGGCAGCAGAGGTTTTCCATTAGGTGTGCCTTCTTTTCTTATAGATGAGAGCAGCTATTTAAAATCTGTGGGAGCACAAAGGGCTAAAGCATAGGATGGCACCTCAATTCAGTAATCCTTTAGGAAGCTCCACAGCTTCAGGCAGACAGTAAGGCACTGTGTTTTGTTTTTAAAGTTAATCCATCAACAAAAAGATGAAAAACTTTCCCTCACTCTCTTCCTGACTGTGTAAAATATGGGTCATAATTACAAAGGAAATTCCACAGAAATATAAAATGACTGAAAATCTAGAGCTGTATCATTCAGAGGAGTCTTACCTAGGGCTCGATTGATGCCCTGATCCTTTGCAAGAGCCATAAGGAATCCATAGAAGGTCATTCTCTGTGCACTACTCAACATTTCCTTCACAAGAGCAGAAGGTGGACAGCTAGGAAAAGAGAGACAGAGATCATCTTGTCTTCCAAATTATAGTCTTTTTTTTTCTAAGACCCAGCTCAAACTGGAGAAATAAACCATTTTACCTGTTCTAACACAGTCAGGTTGCCCTGACTCAGTTTAAAACAAATAACC
Organism: Pachycephala philippinensis; assembly: GCA_013397055.1. NCBI lineage: Eukaryota > Metazoa > Chordata > Aves > Passeriformes > Pachycephala > Pachycephala philippinensis. The sequence continues at coordinate 691,480 of VWZT01008896.1, forward strand.
AGCAGCTTGCTTATTGAGCACTGGATCTGCTCCCCATTTGCTAAGCGAGATCTTTGAGCTGGGGGACATCCCTAGCAGCAGTCTTACCTATCTTCATTCCAAGGACAGTGAGAAAAGCCTAGATGCACTCAGAGGTATACACATCCCAACCCTTAGCATGTTCTTTCAAAAATCCTCTGGGAAATACTTTCTTTCAGAAGTCAATAAACTTTCATAGAAGTGTTAAGTTTGGAAAAGACTAAGAGCACTGAGCCCAGTGGTTGATGGAGCATCGCTGTGTTCACCACTAAACCACGTCCCTAACTGCCACATCTACACATTTCTGAACAATTTCAGCGATGCTGCTATCACACTATTATCAGTGATAGTTATCCAAGGGGCAAGAAAACCTCTCCAATGATGCCTAAATATGTCAGAGAACACTATTTAGGTGAGGACTAAATTAGCATATCCCCTTCTTCTACACTCACTTTAACCCCTGGTCCTGAGCTCTAAGCAGTAGCTTCATGGTGATTCTTGCTCTTGACCAATACTCCTTGAAGGATTTTATGCAAAATTAAACTGCCTCATGAAGAGGAAGTCTTGAACAGTCAATGGTGTAGTGGTACCCCTGGGAGATGTGGGGGTGGGCTGGTGATCCCTCAGGCTGACTGAGTACTGAGCTACTGCATGGAAGGCTGGGAATGGCTCCCCTCATAGTGCTGTGCAAAGCCTGACCTACCAGATGGGCTCACAGTACTCCTCCCATCTGAAGTTCTCAGGACATACAGGGAATGCAGAGCTTTTGTTGTTTAAAAGAACAAAACAACTTGTCAACTCCATGCTTAGATATCTATAGCACTGGACAGCAGTTCAGCAGTAACTTTGTGGATCACAGATTGGGATTTGGAAACCTAAAGTAGAAATCAGGTGGAACTTGTGTCCTGAGTTGTGTTTCTAGACCATGACCTTCTAGGAGGGTGTATGCTCACTACCTGCAAGAAGTTATGATGGAAGTGTCTGTCAAAGCTACACAGTAAGGTCTGGTATTGCTCCATCCCCTGCTGAACTACAGCTAGTCTTGTGCCAGGGATCTGCAGACAGAGATCAGCTCCAACACAGGCTCGGGTACAGACTGACAGTGTGAACTTGCCTAGGTATTAAGGCTTCATACTCCATCCACCCAGTGGGCTCTTTGAACTCCCAAGAACACAACTGCACTTGTTTATCCCCTTTAGCTAACTCATGCTGGATCTCTCCTTGATGAAAGTGTCAATGCAGAAGTGAGATAGAGAGCAGAGACCCAAATCAATCTATTACTTCAAGAATCAGTCCAAACCCATGTTTCTGTGGTGCATGAAAATGTTTCTCTCATTTGGTTAAAGCTGTTCAGCTACGATGTTTCCCTTCGTACTTCTTCAATGAGATCCATGTGGGAATATCAGCTTGTTCAAAGTCCTCTATTTCTTCACAGCTCCAACCTTACAAAGGGTCTCCAGAGACAGCAACTTCAAATTTGTATTTTAGACTCCATTCATACCTGTATTTTGATCTGTCACACAAGGACTCCAGGCACTGGTAGAAGAGAGGTGCCTCTACTCCTTCGAGTGGGTTGCAGTCATTTGGGGGTTGGCGCTGCCGATGTTGCCCAGAGGATGATGTTGGCACAATCACAGTATTTGGATTCTTACCAGCCAGCAGGTCTTGATAAATGGCAGCCACACTTTCCAGGAACTCTAAAAGAACAGAAAACCATTTAAAACTCAGGGCTGGAACCAGCAAAGCACCCTCCTGAACTAATGGACTGTGACTTAAATTGTTGTCCTGTGTTGTACATAGCACCAACTGGAAATAAGCACAACTCTACAGCATCCTGCATATTCAGAACAGATATTATGCAGGCCCATACAGCCATTTCCATAGAAGTTGCTGTCTTATTAGGATGATTATGAGAGGTCACTCACCCTGTTGAGAAGATTCATCTCAAGGGAACAAAGGCTAGCTAGCACATGGATAAAACAGTGAAGCATGAAAGCTGATGTCAAACACATGACAAACACAAACACAAGTTTGTGAAGTCTAAAATGTTTTCCTTCTCCACCTCTTGACACTGATTAAGAATTCATCCAAGTTGGGAGCAAACTATATTGAACTGCAACAGGAGGAAAGGGAGCAAGTTAGTTAGGGCTCCAGGCTGTATCCCAGCTTGCCTCTGTGCTGCTCCAAAGTAAATATAACACAGGATCTAGAGGAAGGGCCAGGGCAGGTCAGGGCTAGAGTTGGCAGAAAGCCTCTCCCCAGGCTCCTCATACTACCCACTGTTTACTGCAGGAGTCTAATTTTAAACAAGTTTGTTTATGGATGTGGTCAGCAGTTTACAAATCTAGATTCCATTTGGAGTGGTTTGCATGTGTGTGGGTTGGTGGGAGAGTGTATGACAGGCTGCGTGTGTGCACTGTGCCTGGGTGAACAGGACAGGGATGGGATCTTTGAGTGTGTGTACACAAGAATGAGCTTGCCAGGACTCCAGTGGCATTTAAGTTCCAAGTGAATGGAAGTGCAATGCTGTGCGTGAGGTGGGTGGAGAGGAAAGTCAGGATGTCAGCAGGTCCTGAAGCTGTGCTGAGGTTCTGCAGCTCCATGGAAATATTTGTTGTATCAGAGAAAACTTTCCAAACACATTTTCTGTCCCTGACTAAAGGCATTACAAGCCTGGTTCTGCCCAACTCAAAATCACCATTTTGAACTGTTTTTTTACAATGAATTGTCATGGATAAAGTTGTGATATGCACGGCGCAGTTACAAGGGGACTATATACACAGAAGTATTGAGAAAAAGAGGTTTTTGTGTTAGGGAAAGCAGCTGACTCTTAACTGCTAGAAAGATGGGAACTCACAGGTTGGATCAGTTCAGAAGGCCACCCAAGTTTACTCTCTGACCACAGACTATGCTCACAAAAGCTTCTAGCCAGTGTCTCCAAATGTGGCCCGTTTCGCCTGGTCGAGGCCAATTGAGAGCTATGTCCATCAGAGGGAGCTATTTCAGTGTGAGTGGACAGAAATCCATGAGCTTTATGTTAGAAAGTGCCGAGTGCCAGGAGATGAGAAAGTGGCACGCCAGCAGTCCCCAGTGCTTGGGAGCGTATCTAATGCTCCCCTCTTTTTGTCCTGAATGAGATTCTCCTTCCTCAACCACAATTTAGAGGGGCTAGGGTGAACAGATCGATGTATTTTAAAGCAGTTTTCCCATAGAGGACAAGCACCTGAATGCTCATCCAAGTTTTTCCACCTTGTCTCCTGAACTTAAGTTTAAAAATACCCGGGGATTTTACAGATGTATATGCATGGGTAAGCATAAGTAAATACAAACACACAAACCAATATTATTTGATTTGTACTTTTCTTGCCAAGAATTTTAGAAGTATCCCATCTAGTTAAAACTTAGACTGGGGAAGAGGGATAGAATATGATAAATGACCAACAACATGAAGAATGTTCATATGGATTATCTGTTCCTTTTGCTTTCCAACTAGGGGGTCTTGAATCAACCAAGACAGGTGGTTCTTCACAGGACAATGTGCAACTCTTCACCAAAAGGTGTGGAGGTTACAATTTTATGTGATTTCAAGGGGAGGGTGGAGAAGTTCTTGGGAGTGGAGTCCACTGAGGGTTCCTAAACCCATGAAAATTATAACCAGCTCAGAAAACTCTATGAGCTGAAACCAGCTCATAGTTGGGCAAGTATTAAGGGGAAGAATTATATATATATTTGTCCAGTTCCTTTTCCTTTAAAAGCACTAGCTGGTGGGCTTTTCCTATCCTGTCTCCAGGAGGATTGAATAATTTCCCTAAAGAAAGGGAAAAAAATGTTCCTAGTAAAAGTTAATTGTTAGGTGTTAACATAGTCAAGATAAAGATGGAAATTTATGTCTCAAGGCCAAGACAAATACATGCATAACACATAGCAGTTGCAGGTATGTCGTTATTCACAAAAATTTGGAATCTCCTCATTAAGTCTCCTAATCTCTTGACATCAGCAATGCTTTTCATCAGTAGATGCCATTAGCTATATATTTTCTGTGAAAAACCATATCCTTTCAAGTTTCAAAAAAGTGCAGAGATTGGAGAAGCTGTAAAGTTGCAATGCTACAAGTGGGAGAAGTCAACAGCTTCCCGGCATTTACCTGAGTAGTAGAACTGGATCTGGAAAGCAAAGAGGAAATCAGAAAAAGACATCAGGCAATCCATTGCATCATCCATCAGCACAATCCTATGATAAGATGAGAGAAACAGTTTAGCATCTACAAAACGCTAAAGTCTGTAACCAGGAACCCTAGATCCTGAGAAAGTGCAGCCAAGGAACTATGTGCAACTGAGGATTGCTAGTGGCCCAGTATAAGAAGTTAGGAGAGAGAATGGGAACACCCATTGCTGCATGGATGTGGATGCCCTAATGTCAAATGAAGGCAGCTTAAGAACCTGAAGTGAGGAGAAGATCCTGAATGTCAATCACACACTTCAGCTACAGTGTGAACTGAGCAGTGTGACGTTCAAAGCCTGGTGGACATGATGGAACAAACGCTGGCACAAAAAACTGCAAGGCTGGTTCACATGGTTATATAGAATTGTAGAATATCCTGAGTTGAAAGGCATCCACAAGGACCATGGAAGTCCAGCTTCTGACTAACTGTGACTACAGACAGGACAGTTACACAAGTAGTAAACTGGTGTAAGCAGAACAAGACTCATGCTATCCCTCTGTATACCAGAGTTCATCTAACTGGGATATTTTTCAGATTCATAAAGATCACAACAGTTGCAATTCACCATCTATACTCAAACAAACTCTAACTTGACTACAGAGGAAATAACATTGCACCAACAATCAGCTTCCTAATTGCATGCTGTGAACACCCTATCCTCCCTTCCTGATAAAAGAATCGGTCTCTTTTCATATCAGGTCTCTTATTTGACTATCAGGTCAAATTTCATGGCAACTCAAGACTTCTTGGGCCAGGAACAGTCTTCTTTCTCCATGCTAAGCTGTAGGTGCATGTAGAGAGCTACATGCATCCCTATTTTGAAGCATATTTCTTGAATATGGAAAATACCAGCCACAGGCCATAAAGATGATATATAAGTGATAGCAAAGTTCAACTCTTCCTTTCAGGAGAAAAACCTGTGGATTTCAGGGCAAAAATGTTTGTCAAAATGAAAACAAAAACAATGCTCTGGTCACTGCCACCACTACTTAAGGATAAAAAGGTCAGTCTCTGAAGTGGGGAACGTCAAACTCGTCTGATTAATGACAGCTTAGACTGTAAAACAGTAGAAAATACTCCACTTTGATGGAAAAAAACCCAGAGTATTCAGGCAATACTAAAGAAAGGCAATTGGTATTTCTTTTCAGCTGCGTGTAGGTCTACTGAACCTGTACAGTCAGTATCTGGCACACTGTGCCATATGAGGATTGTCAGTTCATTATAGCCAAAGCATGGGTCATCCAGTGGGACCCTTTTGAACACAGGACCAAATGCAATCTACACGCCAACTCCTGCAGCACCAATTGTCTAAACACATTGCTGGGGAAACACTGTTCTGTCTCATGTAAAAGACTCCAGGGAGCTGTGTGGGAGGCTGACCTAGAAGAACATAGGATCTTGCAAGACTTCCCTGCCACTCAGACCAGTTCTGTTCACTGTGGCAAAATCAAACATGTAGAGCAGCTTGAATTAATTATCTCAAAGAAGAAAGACTGGGGCTAAGAGGGTCCCCAGGAGAAAAGCCAGTATTTAAAACAAAACCCTTTGAAGATGTCAAAGTGCTTCTGATTTATTTATTACATTCCAGAAGCCTCCTCTCCTCCTGTCTAAAGAAGCAGTAGCTTCAGTTCTTAATTTTCACTAATAAGCATGTTACTGAGATTGTCAGTGGCCACATCAAGGAAATGGCTTTGAAGCTGGCAGGCAGAGCATCTTCATCTCTCAGGCAATACTGCTCAGCCACTGGCATTTCCAACCACTATTTAAGCACTGGAAATGCGATTGGCCACATCACTGATGAGCTGCACTCCCTCCTTTGAAATGATGGTCTGTTTCCCAGATACCCTCAGAGCACCGAAGCTTTCTTCTCAAAGATGCAGGAAAACAACAGTGGAGAGTGGTTTCACGTATTTGTTATGCAGAGAGACAATATTACATCACCTTCATAATAAGAAACTCATTTAACTTGTTAAATCTAAAACTCTGGTCAATGGCAGTGCACTGCAGCAGCAAGTCCCAGTCTCTTACTTAAAGGAGAGCATGAGGAAGTACGCAGAAGTATGAGGATTTGCTGGACAGTTTTTGCTGTTAAAGGCAGCAAGGAGTCTCTGAGGAGGGCTGTACAGCACATATGTGACAGAGGAGCATCTAAATAGAAGCAGGTGCACTCTGGTGCTGGGTTACTGACTCCACTTGGCCCAGGAGTTTGCACGCCGGAAATGTTGAGAAGTCTTTAAATCCAATACAATCATTTATGAGGAGATTGACTGCAGCTGGCAATTGCCCACATAGCCAGCTGACTGAGCACTCAAGGAAGCTGAGAGAGCATCATATGCAACGTATCTGCACCTCTTCCTTGAAATATCTGTCAAGCAGAAAAACCTAGCCACGGACTGTAACTTGGACAGCAGGACCAAATTTGAGGAAAAAATCTGGAAGTCTGAACTGCAACTCAAAAAAGTTCATCAGGTAGCTCATATTTCAAGGGATTTTTTATTCATATTTTTCTTGTCCAAGTTAGACTTTAAGCCCTGAGGCCACAGATGTATTTAAAAAGTTAGTAGTTGGCACTCAATGAATAATGAAAATCAAGGAGGAACTTTGGAAAGGACTGAAGAAAAATGCCTACACTTGTGGCATTCTGGTAGAGGGTATAGTGGTCTTTCAGGGTTCAAGTGGGTTTGGCTGGCAGGAAAGCCTTGCTATTGTGTCAGTGGGGAAACTTTATGGTCTACTGATTGTGGTTAAAATCTCAGAAATCCGGACTAGACAGGATGTTCCCAGGACAAACTCTACACCAGGCAAGTTGAAAGGACTTTTACCATTTTCTGCTACCATTAAAGGCTAACTGACATAATCTATCTCAAAGCTAGGCTAACTCAAATGAGTTTTCAGAGACTTGGTTTATTAACTGAGACACGGAGGCAAAAATAAGCAAAACATACAAAACAGGCAAGATTTGCAGTCTTAGGCAATCTTTTAACAATAGGGGTACTGAATTGCAAGCCCCTGTTCCATTAGTACTGATCAGTGCAACATGAGCTCCCACACCAAATAAAACGGCATAGGAGCTGTGAACTACTTGGCTCTCACTACTCAAATGTGGGCAGTGAGTTCCCTGTGTTTCTCTTACAATACAAAAATCAGTGCTCAGGTACAGATCTTAAAATCATGGCATCAAACCACAAAAATTCCTTAGTTTTCAGTCCTGCAATTCCAAGACTCAGAAAGCCAAAAGGTGTCTCTGAAGATCAAAGGTATCTCTGTAGATTAAAGTCTTTAATCTGCTAATGGCTATAACCATTTGAAGAAGAAAACATCCAAGAAATCTCACAGATGCAGATACCCTGGTTCATTTTTTGGGTATGACTTCTGCATTTGCATAGCACCAGGAACAGAAAAATGGAGCTCTCTGATGTCATGTGAATAAAACCTATATTGTTGTAGCCTCCATTCTTATGTTCTGACATTTCCTGATCTTAGCCCTAGTGTTTGTTATCAGTGCATAGCAACAGCTCCTGGATGAGCGGACTGCACCATGCCGTGAGATCATCTCAGTCATGCAGCACTGAGACTACAGCTATGACTGCCCTCTTCCCAGCAGCACCAGTGCAGGTCCTTGCTGCATCACTGAATGCTGTGGCTACTCCTTTATTTAATTGTGGCTGCTACTTTATTTAATTCCTTTCCCAAGAAAATTAGCAACAAATCCGTTGGGGGTGTGTAGACTGAAGAAGGAACAATTTCTGTAGGTTTGCATGTGACACTCATGTTTTGCAAAGACTCGATCAACTGGTGCTCTAAGAAAGTCTGCAGAGCTCACCCTTCTAACAGGCAGAGACCAAGGAGGACAATGGGAAGTGCAGACCAGAAAAGGGACAAGAGCGTGAGCAACAGTTGTAAGAAAAGAGAAAGATAGTTTAGAAATATGACAAGTTTTATTAAAATTGTTCAAATAGATTAACTTGTTACAGAGCTAGCAGTGTGCAAGTAAATCACTAGCCAGCCAAAAGTAGGAGTGAGGTCACCCCCACCTGAGCCTGGGTGCCTCTGACAGGGATCTCATTTCTCTCCAACACCTGCTCCCAAAGCCAGCTTGTCTGTCTCTATGGCACATGCACAACAGTGCAGCAGGCCCCTGAATGGGGCCTCTAGTTTACAGCAGCCTTGTGGACTAAATTCCTTGACACAAACATCACAACATGTGTAGATATGCTGAAGTCTCCATTGCATGCACCATCACAAATTCCTGCTCAGTTCAGCTGGAGCCCTATGAAATACACACGAGCACACAGGACTGGTGCTTGCGTACCTCCATGAAAGAAGCAGCAGATATATCTCTACTACAGGGCTAACATTCTTTCTTAGTCTGGCACTGGGGGACAAGCAACTGAACAGATGTGTGTACCTTATTACATTTTCAGTATCAGATAGTTAATAATCAACTGCCTGGGCTGCACTGGAATCAGCAAGCACAATCAGTAAAAAATTCCATATCACATTATCAATGCCCTGAGACAACTATCTGCTTTTTGCCTTGTCTAGATTAAAATAAAATTTAAAACAGATTAGCTACCATGTTCTTACCAAACATACTTTAAAACACTGGCAATCCTTCAGAGGTTAGTGTGCTTAAATGTGATCAACCATAGAAGCTGGGGCAAGGGGGAACACATTTTAGAATGATAAACAGTACTTGAAATAGAGTTTAAAAATCATGCAGTTAAAACCATATTGGCTAACATTCTTTTATCTGCAATTAATGTGAATGTGGAGCCAACAGCAGCAGTCTGCACTGATATTTCAGTTTTTGTGTATCTTAAATATATACTCTTTCACATTGGTAGAGAAACACCCTGGTCTTAACCTCAAAAGATGGTGTTCCTTTCCCCAAAACCTTAAAAGCTGAAGGTCCCTGTTCATACCTTTACCCACAGGTCTAGTTCCTAAGTCCATGCATGTAGGACTAATCTTGCCTTTAAAGAGAGAATGAGGACTCACCTTGCTGCTTTCTGAGTGAGTTCCATTGGGAAGTCAGGGCAGAGCAGCTGCAGCAGGCAGTGGTATTCCTGTGCTGTCAGCAAATCTGCAGGAAAAGAGAGGTGAGAACATTGTAATTCTTTTATAGGCTGTTCCCTCCCCTTGCTTCCTCTCTAGGAAAAAACCCTTATATTCCCTTTACTCCCAGTTCAAGTAGTCTGGGTATTAAAGACAATATAACTGCTCCCTAGACCTTCAGAGCTGGGCTCTTCAGATGGAGTTTCCAGCACAATCTGAAAGAGGCCTGATGAAGGGAAAATCCTATTGAACAGACTCCTGCAGAGAAACTGGTAACAGGTAGTGATTCAGTGTGAAAAAGGGGTAACCAAAACAGGGCAGTTTCAAGTGAGAACACAGTTTGGTTTGACTTGAATATAACCATGTGGAAAAAGGAATAATTTCAAAGTTGCTTAAATTTGCTGAAATTCACTGGCATGGTGACATTCCCCACAATACACTTGAAAATCATCCACAGAACATCTGGCAGCAGTAACAAAGGCAAACAAGGTTTTTGGGTTGTGTATGGAAGGCTACAGAGTATAAACCACAGACGTTATTACTTTGGCATTCAGTAAGGCAGCTGGATGGTCTCTTTTGGAATAATGTGTACAAATCTGGTCACTGTATTATAGGAAGCACAGAACAAAGATCCAAAAAACACAAGAAAACCGATCAAATGATTCATGTGTTAGAGAGCAGCTCTGTGAAAGACTGGTCAAGAAGGGACTCTGTGGCTCAGCAGAAGGAGTCTAAAAGAGGTGACTCTTAGGGAAGCTTATAGGATCCCAAGGGAATGGAAACATCCTGATGTCAAAAAGCCCTACATGATTGTATGTTCACAGTCCAAAAGGCTGTGGACTGGAGTTAAGAAGACGACTAGCTGAACAGCAGCAATTTTGCAGTACTTCTATATACAGAAGAATGCAAAGTATGGAAGAAAGAGCCAGAGGTGGAAGTAGAGCCAAGCAGTAGTCAGGGAGGGGATCTCAAGGGCACTGGCAGTGTGACTGAGGTACAGAGCATAAGTTTTGCCACAAACATGTTAGTCTTCATTAGGCCCTCATCCAAATAATTAACCTTGTTTCAGATGAGAGCCACAACTCAGAATCACAGAATAACTAAGGTCCAACCATTAACCAACACTGCCAAGTCCACCATTGAACCACATTCCTAAGCACTACATCTACCTGTTTTTTGAACACTTCCAGAGATGGTGATTCCATCACTTTCCTGGGGGGGGGGGGGCATTCCAATCCTTGACCACACTTTCAGTGAAGAAATTTTTCCTAATATCCAATCTAAACCTTCCCTGGCACAACTGGAGGCCATTTTCTCTAATCTTGTTACTTGGGAGAAGAGATTGACCCCCCTCTCATTACAACTTCCTTTCAGGTAATTGTAGAGAGCAGTAAGGTTTCCCCTGAGCCTCTTTTTCTCCAGGCTAAACAACCCCAGCTCCCTCAGCCATTTCTCCCAAGACTTGTGTTCCATACCCTTCACCAGCTCCACTGCCCTTCTCTGGAGGTGCTCCAAAGAGCACAATGTCCTTCTCATAGTGAGGGGCCCAAAACTGGATGCAGGGTTCCTGGTGTGGCACTGCCCTGGCTCTGCTGGCCACACTATTCCTGATACAGGCCAGGATGCCACTGGCCTTCTTGGCCACCTGGGCATACATTGTTTCATGTTTAGCCACTGTCAATCAGCACCTCCAGGTCCTCTTCCACCAGGCAGCTTTCCAGCCACTCTTCCCCCAGCCTGCAGCACTGCCTGGGGTCGTTGTGACCCAAGTGCAGGACCTGGAACTTTGCCCAACAATCCAGCCTGTCCAGATCCCTCTGCAGGGAGCAGATCAACACTTGGCCAACTTGGTGTCATGTGTAAACTAGCTGAGAGGGCACTTGATCCCCTTGTTCGGATCACTGTTAAAGAGATTAAGCAGGACTGGCCCCAATACTGAGCCCTGACGGATGAGGGCTTCTCCCTATCTCCACAGCTCCTCAAAGCCTGGCAGTTTGACAAAGGCAAGGGAAAGAGAAAATGTTACATCTTTGTCTGATATTTCAAGAGGCAGGATACAGTATCAAAGGGACATTTCACTGCAACACCCAACCCAGTCAAATTAATGTTTTCAATGCTGACTAAAGAAATACTGTAGGAAGACTGTCACCAAAATCAAGTTACAGACTTTTCCTTTATCTTCATTATTAGCCAGGGAAGTGGGGGAAAGAGAAGCAAGAGCTATCATTTTTTCTCTTCAGTTCAGGAAGCCCCACAGCTGAAAAACACTGCTGAGACACTTTGACATCCATTGTAAACACTCTCTAGAGTACTACACTTTGCACTGCTCTTGGAAGGACTGTCTATCTAATGAAGCACCTTGGGTTTAGGGTCATGCTATGAAAAGGTGATTTTTCTCTGTCTGGAACGGCCAATTCTGCAGTCAGAAATCTGCTATAACACACGAAAGTCTCAGCCTGTGCAGAACTACAATACCATTGCAGGGATTTGTACAACCTAATCTATTGTAAGGATATCAGAATCTCTCTTCTTTCAGAACTTTAATGTTGAGCACAATTAAATTTCTGTGACTGCACTGAAGTTACAGGTGTCTTGGAGCATATGCACCTTGTTTGTACTGTCATTTCCTGCCAAAAAACAAATCAGGAGTTGTTCTCTGTTGCAGATATGACCTTGGTCCTTCAGTCTATGTACACCTGAGCCTGGGTTAATGATAGTATTCAGTGGAATGGTGGGATTTCCTCCTGCAGTGTTAGTTAATCAGTTCCATGAATGTCCTGAAGGAAAGTATCACCAAGTTTTACAGATAACTGCAAAAACATATTGAAAAATCCCAATTACCATAAGCAGGATGATGGATATTTTGAATTGAGTTTTTAGCTCACTATTTTTTTTTCATGACACAACATAGAGGAGAGAAAATTTTCTCCTCTATTATCTTCTTAGCTCAACAGTCATCCAGAAAAGTATCACCAAGATTTATGACCTAAGTTCTCAAGAAAACTATCTGGTCATGTAAGGTACACGCAAGTTTATGTCCCCCAAGGTTCAATAATGGGCCCAATATTGTTTAATTTATTCATCAATGACTTGGATGAAGAGACAGATGATTCCTCAGCAAGTTCACTGATGACACAAAGCTGGGAGGAATGGCTGATACCCCGGAGTGCTGGGCTGCCATTCAGAAAGGCCTTGACAGACTGGAGAGATGGGCAGACAGGAACCATCTGAAATTTAACAAAGGCAAATGTAGAGTCCTGCACCTGGGAAAGAAAAACACCAGGCACCAGCACAGGCTGGAGGATGACCTGCTAGAGAGCAGCTCTGTGGAAAAGGACCTGGGGATCCTGGTGGACAACAAGCTGTCCATGAGCCAGCAGTGCCCTTGTGGCCAAGAAGGCCAATGGGATCCTGGGGTGCACTACAATGAGCATTGGCAGCAGGTCCAGGGAGGTGATCCTGCCCCTCCACTCAGCCCTGGTGAGACTGCATCAGGAGTGCTGTGTCCAGTTCTGGACTCCCCAGCACATGAGAGGACCTGAAGCAGGTCCAGTGGAGGGCTACAAAGGTGTCTTGGAGTGACTTTAGTGTGTATCCCATATCATCTTAGTATGAATCCTGTGCCTGTCTGTGTCTTTAAATTGAGTATAAAAGAAAAAAAAAAAGCCAAATAAACTTTTTCAAAGCAGTTCTGTACTTCAAAGACACTGCTATCTTGCTGTGTGCTTCTGCGGGGAGAGGAGCGGAGGAAGCACCCTTCTTACTTTTTCGGCTCTGTTTCTTCCGAGAGAGACAGAGAGTCAAACTTTGTTTTCTGAGACTTTAGTTTCTTCTCTTCTAGACTTGTTCAAAACATCAGAACCTCACCGGGAGACCATACTCCGGTCCAGAGGGGGGCCCCCACGCCGACCCCAGCTCCACAGAGGAAGAGAAAGACCACACCCACAAAAAGACTCTAAAATCTTCCAAGTTTTCTCTCCACAGCGAGAGATTTTTAGTATTCAACATTATTATTCTTTTCTGTGTGTTTGTTAAATAAATAGTTTTTCTCTTTCATTTTCCTCTGAAAAAGATTCATTTCTTTCCCAAACCTAGTGGGGGAAGGGCAGCTGTAACTCGCTTCATATCAAAAAATATTTTCCTCCAAATTTGGCCCAAACTACCACAATAGGTTATTAAGGATCTGGAGAATCTTTCGAGCACAGGCTGAGTGACTTGGGACTGTTCAACCTTGAGAAGGCACAACTGAGAGGGGATGTCATCAATGTCTATGAGTATCTGAAGGGAGGGTGCTAAAAGGATGGAGCCAGGCTCTGCTTGGTGGTGCCAAGAAGTAGGACAAGAAGCAACAGGCATAAACAGATGCACAGGAATTTCCACATGGATATGAGGAAGAACTTCTTTACTGTGGGAGTGACCACGGACCAGGTTGTCCGACAAGGTTGTGGAGTCTCCCTCACTGGAGATACTCAAGAACCATCTGGATGCAATCCTGTGTCACGTGCTCTAGGATGACCCTGCTTGAGCAGGGAGGTTGGACCAAATGACCCACTGTGGTCACTGACCCATTCTGTGATTCTGTGATTTTCCACAGGCCCGGCACAGGAAGCAGGTTAAACGAAAACAGAGAACTTGGGCATAAAAAAGCTCTTTTTGAAACAGACACTTGGTCATAATTGAACAGGATAGTATGGACATCTTACTCCTCAAGGCTTTCTAAATCTAGCTTTGAATAACGCTGGGCAATAAATTTCTGATCTTTGCTAAAAAGTCTACATGTTGGTCTGAAGGAGTCACACCAATCGAAAGCTTTATGCAATACTCAAGTTCCATTTTTTGTTTGGTTAAGTTCAAATTCCTATTTATGCATCCTTATACCTCTCGATCATTATTTTTTCCTTTATTTGTCAACAGGCCACTATAATAACTCTTTCTTCATACTGTATGGTATTCAATCTACTTAACAGATAACTACATTTAGCTAAAGTTAAATCTGTTTACCTTACTGTCTACATCTTTCCCTACTTAGCCCAGTTATATCTGTTCCTCTGCTTTGATCCCCTTTAGATTTTCACAGTGTGGTGTCCAGCAGGATACAAAGCATATTGCAGCATTCAGAACAGACAGGCTCCAGGAGGATAATCTGCCTGCTTTAATCAGCAAAGGCCCTTTTCATTAATTTCGATGTTTAGTCTCCTCTTTTCTCTCTGAAGGTGAAGGAGTTTGAGGTTGGTTTTTCTTGAAGGATGAGGTTGCACTTTTTTATCAGTCCCTGTCTGATTGATAGACAAAAGCAGCTTGAGAAGGTAATTGGGCCCTAAGAGAGCATTAGTTTTGAGGCATAAATAGAGATCTCTCACTTGGTAGAAATAACATACTTTAAAAACTTATAATAATTTATGCTGTCTTTTTCTTCTCTCTCTTCATACCAAATCACAGCATCATCCTTACTCCTCTACCAAAAACAAGAAAACAACATAGAATAAAAGTAGAAGTCTGCTCAGAAAGAATTTGGGAAAGGGTGGCAGAGATCCTCTTCAACCAGCACATTAGAGAATGAAGTTTGTTGTCAATAAAAGTGGAATTAATCAGTTTCAATCTTTGGGCAAATGGTCCATTTAGACAGGAACTGCCCATAAATACAAAGTGGTGCAGAGAAGTTCCTGCTCTGAAGAAACCATTTGTTTCTTGTGCCTGGGAAAATGGCACCAAATTATTCACTGAAGTACACATGCAGACTTTTTTAGGCTGTAACACAACTCAGCCGTAGACACCCCAGGCGCCTGACCAACAAATCATACCAATTTTTCAGACTATAGTTGGGTACCTTTTATACAGGAAGTGGGATCACCACAGACCTTAGGAGGTGTCTTCAGTTTGCTGTGATCACTGTTTTCCTATCCCCTACAGCAAGGTCAGTGAAGACCATGCAGAAAATTACATTTGCCCATGCACCACATTGTCTGCCAAGAGCTGCTTGGAATAAACAAGGGCAGTTTTGGTGCATGACCACGTTGCTCCTTCCTGTCTCCAGGCCACAGCTGAGTAAATAGAGTTCAATGTTGCATGATGAAGAAAGAAAGAAAGAAAAGAAGGAAGGTACCAGTCAGAATGAGTGAAAACTGGAATCCACAACTGCTACTTTGGTTGCTACCACAAATTACTGCATCTCAAGTTCCAGTAACAAATGAAGCAAATCATGGAGTGTTTAAATCTGACCCCACAGCACAGGGCAGTGAGATATATACACTCTACCATGCCCTTGCAGTGGAACAAACTTGCTCATACCATGTGCTTAAGGATGGAGATTGCAGTCTCCATGTTAATCATGTTCATTTACAGCTGAACTAACATTTCAGTCTTCTAGTAAAAAAGAACTAATAACAAATTCCAAAGTCATTTTAAAACAACAGCTCATTAAGAAGGGGCTTAACAGGAAGTACTTTGACCATTCAGCATAATTTTTGCTGTATTGGACTTCAAATTCTTACCTAGCTTGTACTGCTGCTGAGACCATGCCACTGGCAAAACTCTAACCCTTCCTACAGATTGGATTGTCCTGTGAGTAGTTTATTGTCTTTTAGTGCCTGAGGCAGGCTGTTTCTCATGTTTCAGCGGTGTAGTGGAGGAAGAATTTTGTCCATGTGGTACAGTCTTAGAAGGTACCACTTTCTGGATAAAAATGGCCTACCTTGAGAAACATGGAGGCAGCTGCTTTGTACTTCCCTGGCTTTCAAAGCACATATCAAAACTGTTTCTTGTTTGTATGTGGCTAACAGATGGCATATGACCTGGAGTGATGCAAACTCCAGGAATACTAAGTGATGTGTTAATGCTGCTGTCAGTGTTGTGTGTGAAGTGTAGACACACCTGAATTATCTTAAAACTAGTTATCTTTTATAGTGACAGCAGCCTAGACATAGAAGCCTGGAGCTCAGTGAAGGCTGTAAAATCTACCCAGGAAGCCAATAAATATTTAGGACTTAGCCTGAATTGCAGTCATGGCTGCTGTATCTAGGCTGCTTTCAGCACAAAAAGTAGCTATCTACAACATTGTCACAACATTGTGACAGCTATAAAAATGCCCAAAGCAGTGGGAGAATATTTACTGCAGCTGGTGTATGAAATCTGCCCCAAAAAGTCACATTAGTAGCTTCCCAGAAACACAAGGATTGCCTTTATGAATATACATTAAAGTTCCCTATTCCCATGATTTGTTATGTACAACCAGTATCCAAGCAGACTGGAGCCCTGAGCAATGTAGCTGTCCCCTCTGAATTATGGTAGGACACACAATTTCCACAGGTTGCTTTTCTACCCCAGTCATGAAGTCATTCAAGAGTCATAAAGTCATAAAGCTGTAAATCAGTCTCCTGCAAATATAACAGAGAACAGCCTAATTTAATTTTTTTTTTAAGTGTTGGAAGAGTATTTGCTGGCCTTTAGTTTTTTAGTGTTTCTGGTGTAAGTATCACGTATTTAAGATTCTCTCTATATCCATGCAAGATTGCAACCTTGTAGAAAAAAACAAAAAAACCAAAAGCCCCCCAAAATAAAAGTCTATGTGTTCTCATGCTGTCTACCAGAACTACAATTTTACAAAAAATGAACATAAACATGAGTATTGATAATACTGCCACTTCACAACTATCATCTGGCTAGCAGGCTAAGCCTGCACATGCCTTGTTCACAGGACACCTATGGCCTAATTTCCTCCATACATCTAGTGCTAATAACAAACAGAGAGCCAAGAATTCTAGGAAAATTAATCCATGCATAGGACTAAGCATGTTCATGTAAGACATGTACAGCAGGATTCATTCTGCTCTTGAAGTGTACAGACAGCTTCCATGATCATTACATCATAGTCTAAAGAGTGTAGGAAAATCAGAAGAAAACTGAGAGAGACCGACTTGTTACTTTTTAGCAATAGGAAAACGCTCTAAAAGCCAAAGATTGATGCCAGGTTAGATAAAAAACAACTTAATTTTTTAAAGGAAGATTTTCTAGTGAACAGTTTAAAGAGGATAACGGTAAAATCTGTATCATGGATCAACATAAGAACCTGTTCTTTACGTGCAGTCTTGGACATAAGTAGCTTTAAACACTGTGGCTTTGTACCAAGGTCTGGCTCAATCTCATTGTATACTAGCATATATTATTTCTCTATTTTATATATTACTAACATATATTTTCTTATTTTAACAACTGGATGCATTAACTCTGTCTTCCTGATGATGAAGTTCAACACCCATGTAAGCCAACCTAAAGCCTTACTCCTGCTGAAAGCAACAGGCTCACTCCTCTTTCTCCCTTCCCATCACTTGCTGGTGGCCACATGGTTCAGAACCATCCCTTATACCAGCTCTGGCACTCGGCAGGCCTCTTGCTGAGAAAATTCAGCTTTCTCCCTGGGCTAGTGAATTGCATTGGCTCTCAGAAATATGTGCTGAAAGCTCATGCAAAGCAAGCTGTGGAAGAGCACAGCCAGGTGCCGGGAAGAGGGAAGAAGGTGGATAAGGACAGCAGATTCACCCCTCCTCAGCAAAGAAAAACTGTTAGATAGGCTTAAGTAGTTCCCTGCTTAAGACGTTTTAATCCTTAAAGTCCAGGATGTATGCAAGGCAATGTCATAGGATTAGTGATCCTCCTAACCAAAAGCAGGCTCAGCTTTACCTGCTGTACTTGCACCCTACTGCTGTGATGGTTCGTGAACACTCTGGTATCAGACACATTTAAAACAGAACTTCTGGCATCCTTATTATCCAAGCAGGCAGATTGAATTCAGGTTACTCACAAACCTACTCTTTCCACTGATACTGTTTAGGTCCTCCCAGAATGCATCCCAGGACGTCCTCGGGAAAGGACCCTGGAAGCCTTTGTGTCTGACATGACATGACAGCAACAGCAGACAGAGTAACTGAAGAATGCACAGAATTACTACAGTCTGGCTCAGACAGAAAGGTACCTGCAGGAGCTGGCTGCACCCTGGATTGCCACTCCTAACCTGTGAGAATACGAGCAAAATCCTGCCAGACATAAGGGTGCTGCTGCAGGTGAGCAGTCTCCACAAACAAGACGTTTTGCACTCTACAAAAGGAGCATGGCTGCAAACAGCAGACTCAGGTGACTCCTGTTGACAATAGGTAGAAAGACCAAATTTATGATGTGAAAAAACAAAGAGTGAAAGAGATTTAGTGAGATTTGCCTGGAACAACCTATGTCAGACTCAGGATGAATACAGTGGAGAGCTAAGCAGACTGACCTAAAAAGATTTGTTGGGGGAGTGCTGCAAGAGAGAACAGGGAGAGAGGATTAGCATTGTGATTGAGCAGAAAGCTAGTTGTGAAGTACTCGGCTAAGAAGGAAAAGAGTCAGCTGCTGCTACTAAGAAGAATGAAGTAATTTGCTCTGGAGGTAGCCTGGACAGTTCATATGAACTGAGAAGTGGGTCCATTATGGGCAAAGCTTGCAGCATCCTACTTTGAGCAAGCTAAAGGTTTTTAAAACAGTTAAATCTTCTAGATGGTATAGTTGTTTTCCTGCACTTTGATCTTGAGCCCTTTTATCAATAAACCACTTGCCAGATTAACAAAACCAGAAAATGAATTTATACAGAACTGCTCCAATTCTATCCCCAGAAACCAGATTCTTTCTGTTTATACAAATGTTAATCATCCTCTAGTCCCTTTCAAATTCCCCATAATTACCCTTTAGTATGAAGTGTTTCATGTGGCAGCATTACTTCAGCTTTGAGTGAATGTTACTCAGGGCACCATGAGCTGTGCCAAAGGTACAGTCCAAGGCTATCATTTGGCGTGCTTATGTGGCTAACATGGCACATCCACAAACTGAAAAATTCAAATTTCCATTAGAAACATAGAGAAAGTTTTCAGCTCTCATGGTTGTAAAGAAAATATTCCAATATTGGAAGAGTTCAACTGATGCAGTGTGATATTCCTGAATCCACAGAAAATCTGAAACATGACTGAAGTTTGATCTTTTCACTTTTGGAACCTTAACACTATACCTAATGCAACACTAAAGACAATGTTAACTCTTTAATTTCTTGTTTTAAGTCTAGAATGGGACTTTGAACGTAGTTTGGGCTTAAAGAATTAAGAGTTCCTGAAGTGCAAGAACAGCAAACAATAAGAAAGAAGAAGCAGCCACAACTTCTGGCAGTATTTCCAGAAGCAGAGAAAGAAGATAGAAGATGACAAACAAAAGAGTCTGGTTTAAATTTTCCAGTACATAGCTGACTACAGGAACCAGATGGTGGCTTAAATGGACACCCAATTTTATCCATGCAACTTTCTTTAACATTTACAAAGATAAATCCATGCATATTCCAAAGCATGTATAACCCTAAAGATATACTCAGATCACTGAGTATGATCTCTGAGGGCATTTAGCTTTCTCTAAAGGGCACAGGCCTAGTTTAGTGGACTACAGTATGAGAATGTATGACTACCCACCATGTTTCAGAGGCATAGCAAACTCAGACCAAAACAATGCAACACAGAACTGGCTTTTAAGACAGATAAACTAGAAAATTAGAAATAAGGTACCATTACAGAGTGAAACCAATTTATAACTGAAATACCATAACATTTGACACTTTTTGTATGTGTCCACTACGAAATATTTTCCTTTCACTATAATGTGAAAGACATAACTAGCAGATCTCCCCAGCTATAGGTGATTTAGCCTGCTTTTATCTTGTTCAACAGTTGACTTTTCCTCACTTTGACAAGTTTTCAGTCACTTGTGTAGAAAATAATCAATCCAATGCCAGAGCTAATTGGTCTTGTAAACAATAAGGAGAAAACATTCCTGCTGAAGTTCTGGCCATCTGGGGGGCAGACTGCTCGACCACTTGAAACAGGACCCACAGCACTCTTATTAGTGAAGTACAGGAATGCCGGCAACACTTCACTGAAGGGTACCATCAACATTTCCCCTAGCTCCCAAACAGCAGCAGTAATCTTTAGACAAGATGTGGATCAGCCTCTACTCAAGAAAACAAGTTGTCATTAAGCTTAAGATCTTCAAAACAACTGAAGAATTCATGGCTACACATCACGAGATGGGCAGAGTAAATGGGCAGGTGGTATGCAGCTGTATTTCATTCAATGCAGGACCTTACATACAACCCCTCCTCCCTCGGATATGTACCAGGACTAGTGACAATATGGCCAGTCTTCAATTAGTGCTTGGTATTTCCTCTCTGCTTTGGGAGCCCTAAGAAATACAGTTAGTAGGCAGACAGCTCATCTGTGTCATGCACACAGGGTCAGGGAGCAGAAGAAAGCTATGACATTGACCTAAAACAAAAAGGAGGTAGAGGATAAGGAGGACACACAGTGAATTACGGAAATGCTGCAGATTGCTGTAGCAATGTCAGATCAAAGACCTCCTTGATTTCCAGTCTCTTTCTAGACAACTTTTCCAGGAAACATCAGTGAAAGGCTCCAGTGAACCAGTTCTGGTAGAATCAGGTATTTTCAAATACCTCGAATCTCCCACGTGTTCATAAGGCACAAAGTGGCATGTAAAAGCATGAGGTGCAACAGTCAACAATTTTCTCAGAACAATAAATAAAACAAGAATGTTTTGACTTTCTTCTTTTAATGTCTGCTTTGGAAGAAGCATTCAAAGAACAGTGCAGCTGCTACAAGCACCCAATTGAAGAGAGACAAATCATTTCAGCATAATTTATATCATGACTAAGGATAGCCTTGTGTGTCTCTTCCTTTCCCTGCTCCACATCAACTCTTAACTAACCCACTGCAAAGTTTTGAACACTTAACTGCACCTTCTCACCAACAGCTGTCATCACAGCAGGCACCCTGATACTGCTTCTCTGAAACACATCCATCATGAGCCCAACCGTGAAGGAGACAAGTTCAGGCATGTGAAGAATGGAGAGTTCCACATGCCACCAAGAGTGACACCAGTATGCAATTACACAAAGCAGTCAGCTCACTGTGGTTGAAACTCAAGAAGCTGCTTGTGATCCACAAAGCACTGAAGGGTCTAGCACATCTTTCTCTGTGCACTTGTGTTCACAGAGAATTTGACTACCTGACATAAACATGCATCTTCCAAGAACTGAAAGCCATCAGCAGGCCTGGCCATTCTTTGACTTTACTGCACAGTATATTTACTAGAGGTTTATACACAGGCTATGCAGCATAATCCCAAGTAACCAGACCGTGGGCTAGTTTTCTCCAATTTTCTTTCACAAATTGTAATGCCTAGAAAAACAGTCTGATAGGAAAGGGCATTGTTTTTAGGAGCCTCTGAGTGAACAGTTAAAGTCTCTATTCATAAAAATAGGTATGGCATCTGGACCTATGCTTGGGCAGTGTTGTTCAGGCATGTAAAATGGTCTTAAACACACCAATATTGAGTCTCTTTTATACGTGTGGAAACATAAAAAGAAAATGAACCTCAAACAAAGCAAATCTATAAGAGAACTGGCTGGAGAAGGGTAATCTGGTTAATGACAAGACTGAAGAAGTCATCATTAGTTATTTAGAAGGAAATGCAGTGGAGCATGTAAGCTTCACAGAGAATGCTTGGAGCCCATTATAATATCAATGAGCTAGATTAATGATTGTAAATGACCACCACTACAGAACTGGTCTGAATGCAGAACAGAATGAATGCACTAAGAGAAACCTGAAACAACAAGGCATCCAACTGCCCCTTTTAAGGGTATGCTTTTGGCTAAGGTTCTGTAATGTCCTTTAATTTTAACTCTTACAATACTCTAGTGAGCTATGCGTCCAAAAAAAATTTTTTTTTTAATTGAAAAGAGAGAGAAAGGAAGTTAGTTTTCTCTGTATTTCACATGGAGAAATACATATTTAATAAGAATTTAACATAGATAATAATTTCTAAAAAAATGAAACAAAACCTTTATTTTTAATGTTTCTTTAAGGAAGTTCTAAACTCTTCCATTAATCCTGAAAGTTTTTCATTGACATCATGCATCTTTGTCAAAGTTAAACTTAAATGCCACCTATTTTACAGCTAAATAAACTTCCATGGACCATCTACCATGAACCACAAGTTAAGAATATTTTGCTGGAAGAAAGTTCAGGCAAATGTCCTACATATTCCAGCATTATGCCCTAACACTGATGCTATGCATATATTATGGTAATCAGGGAAGTGTAAGAAACTAGACAAAAGAGGAAGTTGTTGCAGAAAGAGAAAAGGACACTTTCTTGTTGTTGCACAGTGCTTTCTAGAGGCAAATAAAAGGCCATCTACTGGAAAACAGATGTAGAGAGGAATCCATACCATAATCCTGGCTTGTTGAAACTGAAAACAGAATTCAGTTGTGTAATCTTTTTCATCCTCATAATGAGGTCAGGTTCTTCAAGATCTTTGTAAGGATCTTTATGGCAGGAGCAATAAAAAGGAGTATCACTTAACTGATTAGTTGTGGGATGAAAGCATAGTGAGCAAATGATTTTTACTAGATATGATAAGCAAGTGATTTCTCCTAAAGGAAGCATGATTAGTTTTCTGTAGAATCCCGGATGGATTGCTGCTGTGATGCAGGCTACTGAGAAGACAACACAAAAAAAGAGAAACAAAACACCATCTCTAAAAGATGTGGGACTGTCCTTATTTGGAACAGAGGAAGGCAGGAGTCCTAAAACCCCACAGTTACTGCTGACTAACCCATTTAATAGCAACAATCAGTGAGATGGGCCATCCAAAGTGAGTAACACTGTATTAACCTCTACTAGCTGCTGGGGCCTCAGCTACATTGCTCTAACACAACCGTACTCTTTGTGGTTTCACTTACATTTTTTCATCTCCCATGCAACAATAACCTGACTGTTCAGCAAAAAAACCATCATGGAAATGCAAGTATGGTAAACCCTCAGAGGAGGAGTAAGATGAAAGCTGCTCTTTAAGCATCTCCAGCCATTGAAGACTTAGAACACACATGTTCCTTTTATTTCCTGCAACATTTGCCCTTTTTTTCCCATTCGATGTTAAGACTTATGGAGCAAGTCTGAAAATCAGATGGCGCAAATCGTACAGCAATATAGCTGTAAGAAGTACTTAAATGTAATGTATTTCAGCATGTGTTCTTGACTCAAAGGAAATGTGCTGCTTCTTTCAAAGCAAAGCTTGAAAGCTGAGGTCCTATTTGCTCCCTGCAATTAGAAATACTTCTTAATACTGCCCTGATGGGAAAAAAATTGCTTCCTGGTGTTTCTGGCAAAAGAACTTTATCTCAATTCACTGCATCAGATGTAGCTGTATTTTAGTAGTACTTTATGTGAAGTGGATGGTAAAAAAGGGGATGCTATATAAACGTATTAATTCATACTCCTCTTACTTTCATGCCATGTTTAAAGGTAGCATCCATCCTTTCAGTTGTCTTTCACATGAGTTATCTTCTGTCTGGATCTGTTTCAGGCTTTGCTATGCCAAGTTCCCGCCTACATGCAGTACTAAGGGCTCCAAAACTAGTAGTGCTAGCTCTTTAGAGATTCAAGATTAAATGAAATTATTAACACATAGGGGATCCAAAAGGAAAGCGAAAAATATCCCATCTCCGTGAACACCCAGAGACATTCAGCAGACAAATGCAAGAGACAGTCCCTCAGTTATTAGAAAAATACAGAAAGTGACTCTTTGGACTGGAAAACACGGGTCCATGTGCCAAAACGAGACTTAGCTTAACAGATCCTGGAATTGGAAACAGGAAGAACAGGGGCCTTTAGGATTCATGCTTGTGGGCAACAAACAATAATGAAGTTCAAGTTTTCTAAATTATCTCCACTAAATGGGGTATGTTTGGGAAGTCACTTTGCATGACATGTTTATCAAGGGAAAAAACAAATCTTCTCACTATTTACTTTTGTGCTTTCCTTTTAGGAGGATGTTTTCTGGAGTTTGGTAAAGAACAAACAGATGAGTGCTACAAAGGGAAATAGACTGAGAGCCTTTATGTGTACATCTCATTTTCACTTGCAGCTTTGTATACACAGCTGTGACCAGAACAGACTTCTGCTGAATGAGGGACACACAGTTCTGCAGCCACTGCCACGGCAAAAGGAAGATGATCATTACTCGCTTTGCAGTTAATATTTGAAATAACAAATCAGTTAATTATTTGGAAATGTAATTAGCTTTTCTTCTGATTTCCTTTTCTTTTTGAACTGCTGTCTGTATAACTCTAAAGTCTTTCCATGACTACAGTGTAGATTTGAAAGCTTTTTGATGCTAGAAAGATTAGATTCTAATTTCAATGTCTGAGTAAAAATGTTAACTATTCTAGATGTTAAAAAGAAGCAATGAAGATACTTTCTATTATACCTATTAGGAAGCAAAAAGAAAACCATACAACTACTAGAAGTGTCTTGTATAGCAGGAATATGTGGAGACACAGGAGTGGAGTTTGTTGCTGCAGTAATTTACCTTCAGATGCAAAACAGGAATAGGGACACAAGTTTTGACTAGCTACTACAAGTATAACATATTATTCTTCTTTCAGTATTTTAGTAGTTCTAAGTGTGAATACTACTGGTCACCAACATAAGATTAATGATAGTGATATATCACCAAACAGCCATATCTGACTCAAAAATGTCCAAAAGCTATAAGGGAAAAAAAAAATGAATTAAAGAGTAAATTTAAGCAGGCAAAATAGTATCTAGAATGTTTAAGCAGAAAGATAAAAATATTTATGATTTTCTCAAAAAAGTGACAATGTTCAGCTAAGTGATTGTCATATTTGTCACAGATCAAACACATAGCTGCACATAGAATGTTTGGGACCCAGTCACATTTTCTCCCCTGCCTAGGAATACAGGAGAAGAACATAGTGGTCTAATTATTCATGTCTGAGGCATTTTATAACAGGTTAAAAGTTGATATGTAACATTAGAAACAGAGGTCTGTAATTCTTTTACGAACTTGGCTATCATGGCCTGCAAGCATTAATGCAACTAGAAAACAAGGCATGAATGAACAATCCAGAGAACTGAAAAGTCATAAAAAGACCAAAATTGATACTGTCCCCAGAAATCTGGTATAGCAGTTACAAGACACTAGGACATTTGCATGTTTCAGGTAGAAAAGACACATCACTTTTCTGTGCAGAGATTGAAAACAAACAAACCAACCCCTAAAAAACGAAGTACTGGCACTCTCAATTCCCCAAAAAGGTAGAGATACCTTGGAGAAAGAAAATGGTTACCTGACAGGGAAAACCCAGTGATCTGTGATACAAATACAAACTAACATAGACAAGTGAAATAAGAAAGTGGCTGGAGCAATCCTACATGATCCTCAAGTGGAAAATGACAGTGTACCTTATAAACAAGCCTACATAACGTTTGCTTTCAACACTTTTCTCTAGGGAGGCTTGGAGAATCTGGTACATTCTCAGAGAGAATGTACATTTCAGTCAGACCAGCTAGAGGATTCTAATTTAGGAAAAGGGACCGCAGAATCAGGAACACAGCATACAATGAGAAAAATCATAATTACTTAATTCTGCATCAGGTCTGACACTGAAGAATACCTGGTATTATGCACAGAAAGCTCAGAGGTTCAGCCAGTCTGGTAACTGTGACAGTGCTTATTTCCCACTGTGCACCCAGCCATGCTGGTGTGTTGCACACAGTAGAAGTCTTGCCATTTCATAAGACGATGAATGTAGTGTTTTCTTGCTCTGAACATTAGCTAGAGCTGAAGTAGAACAATAAGGCAAAGAAACTTGTTTCCTCCTATTTACCTAAGACAGGCACAACCGCCTCCTCTACTCTTAAATTATGTTCCCCAGACTTTTCACTTTGAAAGCAGAAGGCCTTGGGTCAGGAGAGACTCTGCTGTCACAGAATGAAAAAGGAATTAGAGTACCTAATGCAATCAGAGACTCATAGATACACCTCTGCCCACTCAGTA
This sequence comes from Pachycephala philippinensis, assembly GCA_013397055.1. Taxonomy (NCBI): domain Eukaryota; kingdom Metazoa; phylum Chordata; class Aves; order Passeriformes; genus Pachycephala; species Pachycephala philippinensis. The sequence goes on from VWZT01008896.1 coordinate 717,725, forward strand.
TAGAACATCCACAGGACAGAGTCATGCATTTAGTCAGCTACCCAACACTAGCTGGATCGTTCTGTTATGGGTCTGGTCTGAAAATGTTGAAAATTTTCTTCATTAATTTGGCTGGGTAGATTATTGCTGAAAGCCTAAATTAAGCATTATTGCAAACTGAACGGATGAGAAACAAATCAACAGAATCCTCAATGAACAGATCTGAGAGCACAGCAAAGCAGACAGTCACTAGTGTTCTGAACAAAACCTCTGTTTATTAAACTGGTTTAAAATTTTAAAATTTAAGGACATACGTGTTTCTATTTCTAGGGTTTTCCTTGTCTGTTCCAAGACTGATCATCCTGTGAAATTGGAGCCCAATATTAGCTGTACAGAAGGAAGGTCTTTAAGTGATAGTACATGATACCACATTTAACAGTGCTCCTGTGCCAATCTGCATAATGAGTGGGGGATGAAAAGCAATCGTTTTTCTTCATGTACAGCTCAGTGAGGACAGTTCCAAGCCTGCCACACAAAACTGCTTTAATAATGCAATCCAATGCCTTTGATTTGAGGAACACGCAAAAGAATAAACAACCTATTAATCTAAATTTTCTCGTTTGCCTGAAAGTACAAAGCAGCAATGAACAAACCTCTTGGCGACATTAAGTGTACTGAAATGCAAAACTGCTTCTTTACTCACCCTACAGTTACTCAGGAAAAAGAAGAGTAGAGAAGAGGGGAAGAAGAGAATAGGCAAGGGAAGCAGAAAAGGTTTATATTAAAAATTGCTCAGTTAAAACACAGGGCACAACAAATTCTGAAGAAGGCTTTAAAGTATTGCCACACGAAGGCACTTTAATACAAGTGGATATGCTCGGAAGATGAGTGCTAGAGATAGCACTGCTTGGTAAAGAGAAAGAATCCTCAGGCTAACCAGCTCTGAAAGGAGTTGGTACTGTTAAGACTAAGGAACCACTGGTAATAGCCTGAATAATGTTTTCAGTGGTTTTGTTTGTTTTGGGAAGCTTCAATACGAAATACAGGTGAACACTTTGATTAATGTTAGTCTCCTGACTGTCTGCAGTGGTGTGTTTTGCTCTGTTATTCTAATGTACTCACAGTCAGCAGAGGTGCTTTCATTATCCATCCACTAATTTTAACATCTGAAACAGAATTATTCTAGAAACACTGTCAGTCTGACTCAGTCCGAGTCTGCTGTGCTCAAGCACTACAAGTGTGGTTGGAGGATATGTTTAGGCATTTGGCTAAGCAGTTTTGGCAAACATTCTTGGTTGCCCTAGAGCCTTTTTCACAGTTTGAGAAGTGCAGAGATATATTAAAGTTGCTTGTTGAAGCAACTTCATTACATCTATGGTCTGAGTAAAACATGCATCATTTTGTTCAAACTCTTTTCTGTATGTATAGCAAATTATAATGTACAAAGTTGGGAAAAAGAATAAAGCTACTTCATTGGCTGTAGCACCAGCGGGCTTTTGGAAAAAATAGAAAAAATATTCTGACAACTTTGGGATGAGCAGAAGAAAAATAAACTGAAAAAACAGGACCTATACCACAGAGGATTTAATATCTGTTAGTTAAGCATCCATAATACTTTTTGTATGGAAGGTTCAGGAAAACACTAGAAATACCTGCAACCAGGATGTTTTGAGTAAAATGTTATGTGAGACAATAAACTACTCATCTTTCTGCTTCGGCTCCCACTCTTCTGCATGCAGATAAAGCCAGACAAGACAAATTCAACAAGCTGTTGATAGCTTATACTACGATTGTAAACAAGAGATCTGAAGTTATATATAAATTGTTTTCTGAGGAAGAGAAGTTTGATGGTGTTAAGAACAGGTCTGGCCTGCCAGGCCCTTTCTAACACCATCAGACGAAGCTGTAACACAAACATAGATTTTATACGGGGTCTTCTGTTGCAAAGGGAAGTCTTACATTTCTCCCTTACATTTCATTCCCATCCCCTCCATTATTCCAGCACAGCTGCTTATACAGGACAAGAAACCAATGAAACTGAAAAGAAATTTCTTTTTTGCAGGTTATTTTTGTTTGTATCAGCTCTGTGCTGTCTTCACTATACAGCCAACTGCACCCCCACAAAGAAAGTGAAGAAAATCAGGAGTAGAGAGGAAGGCAAGGACTACTCCTTCTCTCACCAGTGCCAACCTAAAAGTCCTTATCTAGCCACAGGCTCAGCTATCTTCCTTGGGAAGAAGCAGTTTCCTTGCAAGCCACCTTGTACAACAGCTGGCCACAGGACTCCCAGGCAAACTCTTTTCTCCAATGTCTGAAAGCAGTGCATCACCTTCCTCAGAATGCAATCCACAAAATGTCCCTACCTCCACAGCACACAGGAAAGAGTGACAATGTTTTATAAATGATAGTACCTGCAATTAGAAAACGTGACTGAAATCCATGGTATTCCTGTTAAAACAGAAAAGAAGTCAATGCCAGTGTAAAAGCAGGAAATTAATCTCCTGGAGAGTAAGCTTAACTATCTCCTGCATCACACAATTCTAAATCATTAAGGAAATAGCTTATGGTTATTAAAGCCAGAGCATTAAAGGGATAAATCATTCTGAATTTATCTACTGAAGAATCTCTTACAAGAGTAAAATCTTGAACTAAAGTTAGTGAATAAGTGTCAGGTGCCTTCAATTACATCCTCCAGTAGCCACCGTGCGAAGAAATTTAAGGTCATCTTAATTAAGGACAAATGAATCTTTAACTAGTCACTTTAGCACTCAGCAGTGGTGTATGAGCCTCTATTTCATCGCATTCAGAGACTGCATTTTATTAAACAACACTGGAACATCCCTTGCTCTGGGCAAAAAAGTCATTAGTGCAGCTAGTTCCACCCCCTCTCATGCATTTGTATTTGACTTGGAAAGGTGCGTCTTCTTCAAAAGTGCCATGTTTGCCTTAAGGTATTCCAGACAAGTCAATTTTCTTTCCTGGTAATGGGAGTACATATCCTTTTGAAGTTTTGGGTTTTGTTGGTTTGGGTGCTTTTGTTTTTTTTTTTCCAAGAGTTACTCATGACTATCAGGTGGTTGAAAGTGTGATAATTAATTTTGAAATTACCAGATTAGATTTCTCTGCAGAGAGTGGGTTATTAATAGCTAAAGAGTTCAAAACTCTGAAAATCCACCCCCAGTTGAACTGACATGCCAACATAAGGCTTATTTTGCCTTTGCTGTCAGCTTCTATCATTTAGAAGACTTATTATTCAGCTTTATAAATGGCAAACATCATTACAGCAAACCACTCTAATTTGAGTAAACTGTAAAACCTGCTTTTGGATCTTCACAGTTTAAAAATCTAACTTTCCACTCAATAAAATAAAATAAGAATAAGCAGAGATAAATCCATTTATAGAAAATAACCCTTTTAGAAACTTTATGGCACTGCCTAAGCACTGAATTTTTAATCTTATGTTACAAATTCCTGCATCTGAAACTGAAATTTTTCCCTGTTAACTCCTTCAGATATTTTAGAAGTCATGCAAAGAATAGAACAAGGCTTTGTCCAAGCTGTTACCTAATTTCATGCACAAGTTATAAAATGAACAAAGAAGAATCACCTGCTGTGGAATTTGTTCAGTACATGGAAGACATGGCAGTACATGGAGTAAGAAGGCTGTCAGTATTAATCAATTATTTCAGTAGTGTAAGATCTTGTTTATCTCAAAAAAACTCAAGAAAATGCCATTTAAAAATGTGACAGTAATACAACACTGTAAATGTCAAAAAATACTAAAATCAGGAATGTGCAGAAAACTACCTCATGTCTGTATAAATCATATCAACACTTCCTCCATTATGCAAACACTCTTTTGAAGCATTATGCTATTAGAGAGTTTCTCCTAGTTTCTTCATAATATTTATCATTCTTGCACACTTCATACAAATTTCATTGTCAGAGTGCTGCCAACATCTTTATTGACACATTTCTGTATTATCCTTTATTTGGATGAAATGTCACACGTTTCCTTGTGAGGGGAAGAGGAGGGGCAGGCACTGATCTCTTATCTCTGGTGACCAGAGAAAGGATCCGTGAGAATGGCCTGAAGCTGTGTCAGGAGAGGTTTAGGTTGGATATTAGATAAAGGTTCTTCACCCAGAGGGTGGCTGGGCACTGGAACAGGCTCCCAGAGAAGTGGTCACAGCACCAAGCCTGACAGAGTTCGAGAGGTGTTTGGACACATGGGGTGACTCTTGGGGCTGATCCGGTGCAGGGACAGGATTTGGACTCAACGATCCTTATGGATCCCTTCCAACCCGGCGTATTCTGTGATATATTCCTTTCCAAAAGGTGCACAGCCTATCCAAGATGAAATTCAGATAGTGAGAGGGATTAAGTTCTCTGCCAAACACTGACAGTATTTTAACTACCTTTCTGATATATTTCAAGTGGAAGATTCAAGTAAAATTCATCTAGTATTAGCATAAATATCTTCCATAGACTCCTAAGCAGTATAACAATAAATAATACAATGTAAAAAAAAAGGCATCTGACAGCAGTGAATAATACTCAGAAGCCAGGAATTTGCAGAAAACTGGGAAGAGAAACAAAATGAAGCTGGTAAAAAAAAAAAAAATCGGGGGACAAAAAGACAAAGATAATGATATGCATATCAGGAGAAAACTGTAGTAATGATAGTCCTCTTGACATTTTGCTACATGGGGGAAAAATAAAGTAGTGTTCAGAAAAAGCATGCACTGTATTTAATCTGATACATATCATCGTTCTTCTTCTGCAGAATCCAAAACATTTTCCATTTCAATGATAATTTGCGAGGATGTCAGCAGTGGAGTGGTACTTAACATATTAAAAAATTAAAAGCAGATGTTCATCGTTTCTGTGAGAATTTTGAAGAGGGTTGGCTGACAAGCTCTCAGCACTACTGAGAAGTGATTTTCAAAGCCTGAAACACCTGGGAAATTTTACAGGATGAGAAAAAAGCTGAAGTCACTTTAGCACTTAAAAATTATAAGACTGTGGCTTACGCTAAGTGAAGTGCCTACGCAGCAAGAGCACACAGTATACTGATGAGTGCAAGGATGGGGTCAAAATAACACCTAAAGTGCTGCCACCACTTGAGATAACCTGGGCACCTGCACCATGGCCACTTTGACAGCACTCCCAAACAAAATACTCAAACAGGAAATATTGCATTTTATCAGTTAATAACTAATAGCTATGAAACATGAAGAAAAGTTTCTTGGTGAATTAAACAATCTTTTCAAAGGAGAACACAAGTCTAGGTGCAAAAAAGCATCAAAAGCCAGTTAGGTTTTCCAAGATATTACACTTTATATAAACAATGCTGTGATTAAAAATTTTGAATTACTCAAAACAACAACTAACTACATGAACTGTTACATCTCAAAATAAGGATGAGGAATCGCTACTTAGGATATGTATTTCTCTTGGGATCCCCAAGAATACCTTCTCAGTTCTATATTTTAAAGCAATTTTTCAATTAGTGGCCTAGAAGAGAAAAAAAATTAAGTATAACATTTGTGAGCCATATACAAACTGAGGAAACTAAAATTTAAAAGTAATGAGTAGTAACATGGAAAAACCTTATGGGCATAGTCAGCTCACATGTAGCTTAGAGGCTCATACATGAAACACTGTATCTAGAAACAAAGAATGCAGAGGGCTCCACCTGGGTAAATAGTTTCTACAAAGATAGGTGAACAAGGTGGTCACGAGAAATACTCAGAAAAATGTAATTAGGAGAATTATATGGTCCTGAGATGAGTAAACACAGCAATGTCAAGTAGAGACGCTCAGTTACCAGCACTTGGCCAATCAGAAATACCCACAGCTTTGGAATGATGGTTGAATTGAAAAGGAGTCAGAAGTGCTGCAAGAATTATCATGTGCTTACAAAACATGCCTCATAGAGAGAGGCTCAAGGTGATAACTTACTTAACTTGTCAGAAACAAGAATAAGGAATTGACTTCAACGTATGATTGAAACACTTAAAACCCCATAATTTTCATAAAGTTAAAAAAAAATTAACGTGAAGATAATCACACTGTTAAAGACTGACACAAGTTGAGATTCTAGTAGTGTGTTCAGGAATCTGATTTTACAGGTCCCCAAAGATATGATTCAGTTCAAAATCAAGTAAGTCTTGGTAAATTCTGACCTCCAACAAAACACACAAGTTATCAGTAAACAACCTGCCTCCCCTGGCAGGACAATTTCTTTCTCCCCTGGCCCGTCTATCTTCACAAGCGACTGTCCTCTCAGCAGCAGCAGTGTGGAGTGTGCACAAGGGCCACCCTACTGCGTGCCTGCAGAACAGCTACCCATGGATCAGCCTTCCTGAGGAAGGTGTCCGAGAGGAGAGCAGGCTATTTGCAGAAGCCCTCCTTCCCATGAAAACTCAGTACTTCATGGGGACCGGGCTGCAGGCCAGCCTAATTGCTCTGGCAGCACCGGCAGCTGACTGCTTCCTCCTGCTATTTTTCCCAGGGGCCCTTTGGCCCCTTCAGGCTCACATGACTTAATCAAACCTGAATGCCCTTCTGGAAGATATGCAAATTATTTTTCAGGCAGACAAAAGTGTTTTGGCTCAATACTGGTGTTACTAAGTGAAGTTTAATGATGTGCTATACAGGTCAAACTTCACGGCCTAATGGTACTTTCTGGCTATAAACTCAACAAGTGTATTACTCTCTAAAGGAGGTTTTAAAGCAAAATATTAATATAGTCAGTATATTACCTGATTAGACTAGACTAAATACCAATACAAAGCAATATGACCAGTATTTTAAGGCCAGGTTTGTCAACGCTGGGATTTTTGCACTTAGGAGCTGCTGGCGGTTTGAGTTCGGCCATGGTTGCAGAGCACCACACTCTGCATTCCACCTCTCTGTGACCTTGCACTGGCACATTTCAATGTGCTGTGCTGGGAGAAAACTAACTCAAGCAGCAGAAGTACTGAATAGTTCACTGCCAGTTTAGCATGCTGAGACAGATCACCACAAGATGGAACAAGTGCTGGAGCTGCCATAAGAAGGATGCAAGAAGGCAGCACCTCACTAGCCAGCAATTAGATCAGGTCATGCTGACATGGTACTGCAGACTTAATTAAGGCATTAGTAAGGTCTCAGATGCATTCAATTCTGAGAAGACAACACCTTCAGTTTCCAATTTATCTTAGGCATATGACCAGAATAGGTCTCTTTTTCCCGTCTAGCTCTTACCACAAGAAACTGAATCACTAGGATATCTTAAATGCTGAGCCTTTTTCCAGTGCAAAGCAGACTAAACCAACTATATATGTTTCATAGCCACGTGAAGCATGGTGGTTTGGTTTTAAAGCCGTTTTAAAAAATTATTGTGAAGAAAGAAAAATTATATTGCTTCCAAGGTAATGAAAGTACTATTTCTAAAAGAACAGGTTTCAACTTGCCATATTCCTGGGCAACCCACTTGCACTGTGGGGTGGAACATACAGTCGTGTATATTTCCTTTATTTATATTAAAGATACAGTGTGGGATCATAACACGCATTACTGGCAACAGCACTTAACTGAATACTGGACAACTCTACAGGACACATGCATGTACTTTCTTGGTTCTCTTTCACCTGGTAAGATCTGAAAAAAAGATAAGGTAAGAACTGAAAAAAACCAAGGACACTAGAGGTAATGCTAAGATAAAGATAGTGTCAGTTGTTCTCATTACAATAAGGCTTCTGGGATAAAGTGCCAAGCACTTAACTGGGTGCAGGGATCAGTTCTTTCTAAACAATAATGGTACCTCTACCTTATCCACTCAGCTGCATGTCCTTGTACATATTACTAGAATTAATACTACACAGAACTTGAAATAATTTGTTGTTTATTTACAATCACCCTTCTCACATGCTAATGAGTGACACGAGCTCTTCAGAGGGAGAATTTACTTTTCTTGCCAATCCATCTTTGGCAGACTCTGCCCTCAAAATAGAAGATTTCAGGGAGGGACTGAAGCCAACGAGAGGGAGGATAGTATGATATGAGAAGAATGCTTGCAATTTTACGTGGAAAAAACCCAGCTGCCAGTTACTCAGACGTTTGAACTTGCACACAGATACTCTGCTGTTTCATCAACAAAAGGTACACACTTTGATACTCAGTGGCCAGAGAAAGCCAGGGAACAGGTGATCCTCTGTGCTCTAACCTGCTTATGCACTTCTAATCAAAAATGGCTGCATTAACTAATAATGCAACACACCATGCTTCGTCCCACTCCCTAGAAACATCTCTACTACAACACCTTCACCTCCATGTTAGACAAAGCCTACACAGACAATGTAGTTACTGGGCAGCTTCTTCGAACACACCTGTGACTCAGGTAAAACATTGTGGAATTGGGACTTTTCAACAAGCAAAAATTTAAAATACTTTAGAACTTTGAAACTCCTTCAAAACCAGTGAAAAAATTTGCCTTTCTTTTGTTGTCTTGCAAGCTCCTGTCATGGTGCTTTTGGCCCTTTCCAAATTACTTGGTGCTACTTGGAAGCAAGGGGACTGCAAGCAGTAGTTTTATCAGAATACATCTATTCAGTGAATCTACAGACTGCAACAATGCACATGCACAAAGCAATTGAACCATCACAATGTTTTAGTAATCCCTACATGTCTTCTGGCTCTCAGGCATGGAAGTCACATGCTAAAATTGTAGAAGATAACCAAAGGATATTTTGTAGAAGTAGCATCCAGACCAGGCTAAAACTGCAGAACACAGTATCCCTTCAGGTTCTCACCTGTACCTTAATGTATCTGGAAAAAATTATATAGTGACACATGTAGAAATGGGAGAACAAATTCTGCAACAACTTTCAAAGATATTAACTCTAGTAGAATTTGAAGTAGTTCACTTAAAGCCAAAACTGAATTCTGTGAAAAGTCACCCAACTGATTCCCAGCTCATCCCACTAAGACTAATCCAAGCCCAAGATTTCAGAGAAATCTATTTATGAGAGTGATCTGAGTTAAAAATAAGCTTTAAAAGAATTCAGTACAAGTAGTGAAATGATAGAAGAACACTGTACTGAGTATATCTGGGGAATTCCCCAGTTAGCAAAGGGAAAATAAATTCTTGTGCAGAAAAATTAGCAGCCTGCATGCTGCTCTGACTGCACTCAAGTCCCAGGAAGTTCTGCATTGCACTTCCAATTACAGCAGATGGGAGCCAGTCTCAGAGGCTTAATTGAAGGTATGTTCTGTGAGATGTTTTCACTAACAATTCCTTCTCAGTGTGGTTACTGATTATTTGGTTTTGTTTCTCCTCAAAATCATCAAAGAAGACAAATAAAATGCTGTTTTTTCTTTAAGGCTCAAGAATAATAATATCCGTCAAATCTGTATTTACCTTGAAACCATTTTAATTTCCTAAGTGATCTGAACAAGGTTCCTGAAGAGCAGAAAAGTCACTTCTGGATATCTCAATAACTTAAAACTGCAGTATTTTGAAGAAAACTCTATTGATATTTCCTTTAAATCATCTCTTCTGCAGAAATATAATATATTTAATTCTGGATTTATTTATTTTTGCTTGTATTTCCTCAAAAAGCTACTATAGTCTGAAAGCAAGATTTTAAAATAACTTCTGGCTATAACTTGAACAATCACGTTCCTAGGTTGTAAGGAAGATGTTTGATGACACAGTTAACTCTCTAAGGGTTCAGGCTTCTCTACAGTCAGTTACTACCATGCTCCAGTTTCAAAACGAACACTATTGTATAACTCCAGGAGTTATGTAAATCCCTTTTGCCATGGTGCCTGTAGAAGAACTTACAAGACAAATAAATAATTTTTTAAGGAGCGTTAACTTAGTAGCAAGCAAATATCCAGTGTTTTGAGGATGATTAAAATATTAGATTAACTTAAGCTTCTTCTAAAAATACCTTAGAGCCATTCTTTAGAACTGTCATAATAGTGAGGTCTCTGCCCTGCAGAGTAGTCATAAGTGAGCAAAAAGTAAGATTCTTCTCTACCTGTATCTCCGTTACATCAAAAATGCTCACAAAAATAAAAGGTAATTAAGACAGATTTGCTTGTATGATGACACTTTCCTAATCTGAGATTTTACATTTTTAATATGTTCAGTTTGTACCAATTAGAATAATACAAATATCCACAAATAAGGTATCCGATGTATTTGACTCAGTTTTTTATTAAACATTTAGCAAATGCTCAAATACAAAGAGAGTAAGAAAAGGTAAATGAGCAAATGTTAACAATCGGGCTAAGATGAATGGTACATCTCACACTCTGCTTAAACTGTTCCAGGTCTGAGAGATTTCAAGGTGATTCTGTCCATCGTGTGTGACAATCCTCTGCAACCAAACCACAACAAACAGAGACGCCACTTTCATATTTACTCTCTGCAGGTTTGGTTAGTTTTCACATGAATAGATATAACTCTTGAAATCCAGTTTTATCATAAAGCCTTTCTTCCCTTCCTCCAGAACTGATTTTAATATCATCCAAAGAACTGTTAAAAGGCAGGAAAATTCCCATAGGAAAAAACTTTGAGTCTGAATTGGGGAACAGGGGGAAGAAAGAAGAAAGACTGATATTAAAGGCTTTTTTATGTTAAAGCTTTTAAATTTCAAATGCTTATATTTTACTCACTCTTTTTTCTGTATTCAAAAAAGAGTTGAATTATTTTAATGGAAAGAAGCTGCAAGTTTACACGTATCTGTCTAAAATTAACTGTTTATCACTAACAAAAAAGTGAGAGTTCATTAAGGCCTTGATTCCATCAAATTTGATCTATACAGATAGCTATATACTCTTAGTTTTACCTATCCAGCCAAAACCTGTATGTCCAAAGATTACTTAATTCAATCCAACAGGTGGAACTCCGGGTTATAAATAGAAAAATGAAGGTACAGTGAGATTAAGGGATTTGCCAAAGATATGGATTAACAGGCTTAGGATTCAGGAGTTGCCAGTTTGAATTTCTTTGCTTATCCCATATTTGCTCCAGCAAACTAAATACAACAAGGACAGCAGAGAACAGAGGAAAATGCTGACATCTTCCACTTGGCATCAAGAAAAAAATATTTCAAACCCCTATTCAGTATCAGCTGTTTGACTAGAAATTGCCTTTACGAACACCCAAAGCATGCCTATTATCAGAAACAATATTTTGAGTACACAAGAACTAATCTAATTTATTTTAAATCCACATAAGACCTTGTAAAACAAAGCTCTAGGCTATGTGTGTGCATAGGGATGTTGCAGATATATTCTTCTAACAGGGAAAGCCAAAAGAAATAACAAACAAAATTTTCAGTAGCTGTATTACTTCTTTAAAAACTGCTTCCTTTAGTAACTCTGTTTATTTGCTGCATCTGTGTACTGGATTTGTGTGGCAAGGTTTTGGTAGTGGGCGAAGCTGCAGGGATGGTTTGTGTGAGGAGACCCCAGGTCTGACAGAGCCAATGCCAGCCAGAACCAAGACCAACCCACCTCCGGCCAAGGCTGAGCCCATCGCTGATGGGGTAACACGTTTAAGAAGGGGTAAAAAAACCCCAAACCCCGAACTGCAGAGCTGCAGCTGGAGAGAGAAGTGAGACTATGTGAGAGAAACACCTTTGCAGACACAAAGGTCAGTGCACACACAAGGAGGGGCAGGAGGTGCTCCAGACACCAGAGCAGAAATACCCCTGTAGCTCTGGTGGGACAAGGAGGTACAGAAATCCAGAGTGAAGCTGAGACTAGGAAGAAGGGAGGGCTGGCTGGAAGGTGTTTTAAAGATCTGGTTTTCTCTTTATCCTACTCTTGATTTCATCGGTAATAAATTCAATTAATTTCCACAAGTCATGTCAGTTTTGCCCATGACAGCAACTGGTGAGTGATTTCTCCCCATCCTCATCTTGACCTGCAAGCTTTTAGTCATATTTTCCTCTTGATTCTCCAGCTGAGGAGGGGAAGAGAGAAAGCAGCCTTTGTGGGCACCTGTCATCCAGTTAGGGTCAACCCACCACAATCTGCTAAAGCTAGCAGTGTTTACTTACCAAGAAACAGATAAAGAACATTTTACTAGACTTCTTTTCTTTAATTTTAGTTCTGCAAGGTATCTTAGCTGGGGTTCAAAGAAAATACTTCAAGAGATTACAAAGTTGATTTCAGTGACCATTGATTCATTTCTTAACTCCTCTAGTCTAATAAGATTTAATATAGTATTCACTTCCCTTTGCTTTGCTTAGGAGATACTTTAGATACAAAAGCTGGGGAAGATTTATAAGGAAGAAAAGCATCATGGAATAAAAAACTTTCCTAAAAGGTTTATTAATGAACTTTACAGAATAGTGAGTGCCAGAATAAATTAACACAGCATCATTAGACAGACACATTTTGTTAAGGGTGTAATATACTAATCTGGAAAACAGAAAATGTTTGAAATGCAGAGTGAAATGTAATTTTTATGTTGCGTCTCTTCAAGCACCAAACTTAGAGCCTCAATGAAAAGGCTGCTCTACCTAAACTCCTAGTGTAAACTACAGGAGAAAGACAATGACCAGAAGCCCATCTGAGCTATTCAAAACTACCCTATGGATCAGGCACTCTCTGCTGACTACCAAAGAAGTGCATTAGGTTTCGAGTTTGGGCATCAAACTTGTATACTCACAGGACAAGACATGATGGACACAACCTGCAACAACGGACAAGCTCCAGCAGGTATTCTTTAGTTTTGGCTTTAGCTACACCACGCACATACTCAACTTTCCCATGGAGCAGCCTCTTCAGAGCAAATGCCAAAATCCCACTTTGCTGGGTTTGAGACCCAGAGTCCAGCTTTTAAGCCTGTTTTTCCAGATGAATAGCAAGACATGACATAGCCAGATCAGGTTCTAAGCTTTATAGTTTTACTCTTTAAATGAAAGAACTCAGAAGATGGCCCTTCACAGAACAGATATGTTTTAAGAAATCTTTCACTAGACAGTGTATGCAACTTGCCTAGCAGACTGGACCCAAGGGGAAAGAACAGTCTGCTATTTTATAAGGTGGTCCCTTGAAGAACAACATGCTTGAACAAGACTCTACTAGTTGGTACTTTGAAGCTAAACAAAAACAACAAAAGACTGCAACCTCTATATAAAAGGGAAATAGTCTGAATTTACAATGAGGGAAGATGAATAAAGAATATACTTCAGCATATAAAGTAGCTTCTATTTTGAGCTCCTTCAAAAGGGAAAATCTCTTGCCAATTTTACTTTAGAAGCCAGCAACTTCTGTACACCGAGATTGCCTTCTAAGTGATATAGTTACCAGCTAAGCACCAGACTGCTTATGAGACAAAGCACTTTCAGACACCGTACATATGAGTATGCTGCACATACATGAAATAACCTTCTGCACATACATGAAATAACCTTCCCCTCCTGAAGAGCGAAGAATTGTCGGGAAAATAATACTGAGCATGTGGTTCTACAACGGACATGGTGAACCGGATGACATATGTTAACTAAACTGATTTCTATCCTGTTCTAAAGACTTTGTTGAGAAAAGCATGTAGCAAAGGGGGCTGTAACATCAAACCTGGAAACAGCTACAAATGCATCCTACATCATCCCACACAACTCATGCACAGTGATCTACTATTCTGAGTAAGACAATGAGTCCTCTCAAAGCTTTTTAAAAAGAAAAAAAGATTACAGATTCTTACAAACAATTTATCTAGATGGTGTTGCTTTATACTAACATATACGTTTTCCTACTTGTTTCACAGTAAAACAATCCTGTATTTGTAAAAAATACAACTCCAGTATAAAAAATTGAAGTAATGTATCAAAAGGCCAAACATCTTGAACTCTGACAATGCAAACTTCAGTTAATTACTTAATTTCCCTGTCTCACTTTCTGGAACCGTGAAGCGAAAATAGTATTGTCAAGAATTTTGGGAAGCTTCATTCCTTAACATCTGTAAAATACATGGAGATCCTTAGAGAGCAGGTACAGAAAAGTGTTATTAATAATCATCATTCTGAAATTAAGACATCACATTTGAGGTCCTGTCCATCACAGAAGAAAGCCATGAAACACTTCTCAGCACCTTAAAGACAATTACACTTGCTCAGTCATTTCAAGGGTTTGATAAAAGAATTTTCCAATCAAAGTAGACTGAAAAATTTAAATTCTTTCAGGAATAAGCTTCAATATTAAGTGCTCGGTATCCTAATCATGTTAACTAGCATTTGCTTTGCATTGTAACTTTTCACAGCACAGCTATCCCTCTGCCTCTGCCAGCAGAATGAAGAAATACCTAACAGCAGCATGGGGAATGGGGATGAGAAAGAGGAAATAAAGAAAAAGCTTTGTTTCTGACATCAGATAGTGATGCAGAGACAGCTTCGTGCCAAAAGCACTGACAGCTTGACTTCTTTTCAGATAATGCATAAGTTATTCTGGGAATTATATAAAGGAAATTTGATTGAGGAATAGAGGAGCACTTTGAATATTCAATACCTTAACTCCATCAGAAAGAGTACAGAGGAAAGTAGTAACAGATACACAGATACCACAGCTGGAAGGAAACAAATATTTGACAAACAGATGATCAAAACAGAGATAAATAATAGAAAATTGTCAGACAAAGAGCTCAGTAGAGAAGGGGGTGAATATAACTCACAGTGAGTTTGTCCTACAACACAAAGGAACTGAAGGGGAAGAGCTGAAGTTCTATTCAGGACAATATTGCCTTCCCTGACATCTCTCCTCCCTCTATGAAAATGAACACTAATAACACTGTGGAACCTCACATACTTGCACTTCCAAACAGAAAAAAAAGAAAATTCTTTTCAGATGTTCCGTTTCCTTTAGGTTTATCGTGTACTCCGTGTACTCTCCAGCCCCCCTTGAACCCAAGGCTTCTTCTGTTGAGAAACACCAGGTTACTGCATTACAAATATTACCCAAGTTCTGCTGGAGAATCAGTACAAATTCATTAAATTAGCTGATGTAAATTTTGACTGCTTCTGGGTCTGAACCTTAATGCAGGAAAACCTCAGAGAAGACAAGATTTGGCAAGTACCTCTGTGAGCACTAGAATTAGCAAAGCTTTTATCCTATGAATTTTTGGGTTTTGGCTAACTCACATTACAGTCTAGGAAAGTGTGGACTTCTGTGGAAGCTTTTCCTGTGCCCAAAGCATTTCTAAGGTCTTTTTCTTTATACCTGAAAAATTATTTCATAGAAGTTTCAGAAATGTATCTACCTGCCAATTAGAAGGACCACAGCCCTGGATTTCACGAGAGCAGACTTTAATGACTTCCGAGATCTCCTTGGAAGAATCCTATGGGATATGGCTCTAAAGAGAAAAAGGGGTCAAGAAGAGATCAATATTTAAGTGTCTCTTCATCCAAGAAAAAGAAAGATCCATTTTTCCAACAGAAATTATGAAATTCATGCTTAGCAGGAGCACAGAATGCAAATCACTCTCAGATCAGCTTATGAAGGAAGGTATCACAGACTGTACATTACCACAATCGCATCCTGTGACAAATTCAAAACAGATCAAGCTTAACTTATAAATATTACTGACTACATTTCATAACTCATTTGCAGATTACAGGTTTTCCATAGTAATACCTTATCCCCATTTCACAGAGTAGTAGTAGCATATCAAAGTACTAATCATGCATGCAGATCACTTCTACTGATACCCATCTAGGATCCTTGAAAGAGGCATAACAAAGTATAAGCCAACAATCCTTTTCATCATATACAACTTTATACATGATCATACTGATTTAAACCAGACTTACAGATGTTTACTGAGGTAAGGCAACGGATGCAAGAATTTCTATACCTAAGCATGGCTATATTGTTTAGCTAAACTAATTCAACATCACACTTTTAGTCAAACATGGACATACTGAATGGAACCAAGGCCTCAAAACAAAGCGCAAAGTAGGGACTTCGTGAAAGGTTTTAAGTTTCTAGGATCCAATTATCTTGCCTAACAAGAAAAGGCTTACTGGAAGAGTTCAGTAATATAGTTACAGAAACAGAAATTCAGTCAGTCCTTTTAACACCACAGGGGAAAATCAGTTCCTCAAAAGAAATAAATGGCACTCCCAAACTTATTTTATCAAAATAACTGAATGTAAAGTTTTTGAGTATAACTAATAGAAGAAGTGGAAGAACAGGGGGTTAGAGATTGTAGTTGTGCAAATTCCCGATGAACAAACATAAAAAAAACTAGATACAGGTCAGGTCTGCTCAACCCAATAAGAGACACATATTGTAGAGTCAGGCACATACTATATAAAGCAATGGGATTAATTTAGGAAAGTAGGAAGTGAATTTGCAGTGACGGAAACTATAAATAACAAGACCATCAGAGAGAAAAACTGAAGAAGAACCTTGGATGATAAAGACACAAAAATTATTTGTTCAGAGATTTTCTGTGCAGCTGGACAACAATACTTAAAAAGGTAGGTATCTCTTCACTTAAAATGGTAACTCCTAGTACCAAGGTTACGTCAAAGACTTAATATGTGTAAAGCAGAGTCCTTACTCTTCTGTTCATGTCGAACACACATCCCTCCTTCACAGTCCTCTTCCTCAGATTGCATCTACACTGCTCACAGCAGCTCAGCACAGGGATGTCAGAGTTTATTCCACAGAAATGAGTGCAGACACACCACAACAGCACTCCCCACATGTCAGCTGATCTGCTGAGACAGATCAACTAGGCTCAGGCTGCTGTCAGAGCAATATAGCTCTGCAACTTCCAGGTCTCAAGCTAGTATCTTGAGAAAGTGCTGAATACAAACCCTTGAAATACAAACCCTGAACTTAGGTTGTCTATATAAACACAGCATAGACACACACTTGAAGCCAACAGCGTAGGGAGAAGTATGCTTTAGGGTTCACTGAGAAGGGATGAAGATAATGCTTTCCTCAATTTAGGCACTCTCAGGGCAGACTAACAGCCAACATTGGGCTGAAAGCAGATGTGGGCTTCACAGACTCTTCTCGTAAAACCTCTCTGCAGAAAGTCACAGTATAAGGAATTGAGATAAAAAAATATTTTCATCTACTTTCTCTACCTCTGTCTCTTTTTCAGCATCTCTGCTGCTGAAGAATAGGTCAGCAATATCATAAAACATAGTAATTAATGAAACTAAGGCTTCATAGATGTTCTTCTGGATGATCATCTATGCATATGAAGTGTTCAGATCATCTTTCAAGACATGTCACAAGTGAGAGAAGAGGTAGACCAAGTTTATTTAATATTAGAAACACGGCGCATTCAGAGTTCCAGGCCAGGTCACACAATCTAGAACTAGTTTTGTTCCAGGGAACTTCTCCACAATTTGGAGTACTAACTCTTCAGGACTATACTGGAACCTAAAAAAAATCTTAATTAAAAAAATCCATTTCAGTTGGTTTGAATAAGAATGCTGTCATAGGGATGGGAAACTTTCCAGAAGACTGCAAAGCAAATAGTAATAACAATTACCAGTTGAATTTTGGATAATTGCTTAGCAGAATGCAACAATCATCACTGCTTATTTAAATGTTTCTCTCAACTGGGACAAAAAGTAAAGAACATATTAATTTAATTTGCCTATGACACAACCAGTGAAGAACTGTCAAAACACACAAAATAGCCAAAAAAACATGAGAAAACAAACAGAATGTTTATTGGTTTTCAAAAAAAAAACCCAAAAAAACCAAACACCTAGAGAGATATACATCTGAAATACAAAACTGAAAAAAAAATTTGAATATTAAGAAGACCTGGTATATGCTCAGAGACATTTGAAATGGAAATATAATACTGGGGCAAAAAATAAACCCCAAACCAGATTAGACATGGAGGATTTTCAGTGTACTACATTTAATTTCACAAACTGCCTTGACAGAATGGCATGAACTGAATTCAGGGAGAGACTAGCTGAAGACTTCATCACTGACCCACTTCTACAAATGATTACTGCAACGCATTTTAGATCTATGTAATGCAGATGTTTTAACTTACAATGCTTGTAGATCTATCTCCCCATCTCTAAAATGTAATCCTCCACTTATTTCTCCCCAGCTTTAGAAATCCTTTGTCCTGATACTCCAGAGTCATCAGTGCTTCCAGGCAGAGCTACATGGATAAATCATAAATAGCAACAGCTGTAACTGTAGGGTAAAGGAACTATGACGTGAGTAAGGTTGGAGATCAATCATTTCAGCCAAGGCTATTTCACTACAGAATGAGTTTCCAGAAAACACTGCATTAAAATTCACAGCTTACTTATCTTTAGAACATACTATGAGACCTCGCTGATTCATAAAAGATTTCCTACAATAACATGGTATAAAAATACGATTTGGTTTTAATAACAAAAAGGAAAGGAAAAAAGATTCCAGTATTTACTGTGATTGTCACCGTATTGTTCTAAACATCCCACTTAGCAGAGATTGGCTAAGCTAAAAATGGAGATAAGTGTAACAGCTTACAAGGGAGCGAGTAAAAGAAGGCAGAGTAATTTAATATAAAGAATACCATGTGGAAGCATTAGAATGACATAGCAAAGGAAGGGATTTTGTAATCTCAGGAAAGTAATCTTGTCAGCAAAAATGCATTAAAATAGCATTTCAAAAATGAGCTGGGAGAACAGTGGCTTCCATTTAGCTCTTCTCAATCTCCAGGTTACATGAATTATATAGATAAGACATTTCTTTAATTTTTCTTAGGAATCAAGCCTTCCTGGCAAACTCAAGTAGAGCTAGTCATAGAGGCTTATCATTCTTCTCATTTCATGACATAGCTTGTGTGCCTGGTTGTGGTACACCTCCCTTTCCACCAGCTCCAGAGACAGCTAGGCTTCCAATTTCCTAATTCAAGTGTGCAGAAGCAAAGAGGTAGCCATCACATCATGTGATGAATGTGAAAGAAACATGGTCATTTTATAAGATTTTATTTCAATATGAACAGTAACAGTACGTTTTGTCTGAAGGGGAGGCAAGTGTCTGCAAAAAGGATTCTCAAGCAATATAATCTAACATACTTTCTGCAGCAGTTTTACATTTCAGTGCTATATCTAAGGTATCAAACAACAGCTATTTTTGCTGGAAGCAGTTCTAAATTGGGAAGTGGGGGGAGGCGAAAAGAAAGAAAAAAGGGAAAAGCTGTTGAAAAGCACCAAAGAAAGCTGGGGCTCTAGAAAAGAAGTGCCAATGGTTCTGACTGAGCTTTCTGTTCACTTCTCAATACATCAGGCCTGGAACAAGTTTCTCAGTGCAAAATTTCTCTAATTGGCTGGAAAGCATTTAAGGAAAAATCTTTTTAATTAAAAACAGAGAACCAACAAGACATGAAAGCCATGGGGGTTGGGAGAGGCATATGTTGACCTTATGAGGCTTCACAGCAGAACTCTGCAGGGGCCGTTTAAACTGAGAAAGCACAGTTTTAATTAAAGAGTCCTGAGGAACAGACAATTCAAAAGAGCAGGTCAGATAGATTCCAAGAGGTCAATTTAAGCATAAGCAGAGGGAAAACAAGACTTCTGGCCATTCTGCCTTCCTCTGGGAGAAATCTGTTGCTAACTGATCATTATGCTTCAACAAACACTAGCTGTCCTCTAACCACCTCTGTGAGTGTTGTGTATCATTGGTACAAGCTAAAAGGAGGGCACAAAGGGTTACAGTGAATGGGGTAACAGACTGGTGACCTCTCACTAGTGGGGTTCCACAGGGCTCCATCTTCGGCCCAGTTCTCTCAGCTTCATAAATGACCTGGATGTGGGACTCAAAGGAATACTAAGTAAGTTTGTCAATGATACTAAACTGCGAGGAGCTGTCGACTCTCTCAAGGGCAGGGAGGCCCTGCAGATAGACCCCAACAAATCAGAGGTCTGGTTTTTCACCAACCATATGAAGTTTAAGAAGGGCAAGTGCCAGATTCTGCACCTGGGATGGGGCAACCCTGGATAAGTGGACAGACTGGGGACTAAGAGGCTGGAGAGCAGGGCCACAGGAAAGGGACATGGGAGTCCTGCTTGATGGGAAGTTGGATATGAGCCAGCAGTGCCCTGGCAGCCAGGAGAGCATCAGGCATCCAGGGGTGCATCAGGCACAGCATCGCCAGCTGGGCAAGGGAGGGGAATGTCCCGCTCTGCTCTGCACTGGGGCGGCCTCACCTGCAGTCCTGTGTGCAGCTTTGGGGGCCACAGTATAAAGAAGATATTAAGCTGTTAGAGCTCATCCAAAGGAAGAGCTATAAGGATGGTGAAGGGTCTGGAGGGAAAGCCATATGAAGAGTGGCTGAGGTCACTTGGTCTGTTCAGCCTGGAGAAGAGACTGAGGGGAAACCTCATGGTGGTCTTCAACATCCTCACAAGGGGAAGTGGAGGGGCAGGCACTGATCTCTTCTCTCTCGTGACCAGGGATAAGACTCAAGGAAACAGCTTGAAGCTGAGCCAGGGGAGGTTTAGGTTGGATATTAGGAAAAGGGTTCTTCCCCCAGAGGGTGGTTGGGCATTGGAACAGGCTCTCAGGGAAGTGGTCACAGCACCAAGCCTGACAGAGTTCAAGAAGCATCTGAAAAACGCTCTCAGGCACATAGTGTGATTCTTGGGGTTGTCCTGTGCAGGGCCAGGAACTGGATTCAGTGATCCTGATGGGTCCCCAACTCAGCATATTCTATGATTCTATCATAAGAAATTCTGTGAAGTTTTTTTTTTCACAAAGAAATCTCAGTTTCTTGACACTGGATCACATTCATCTGTTTCCTTCTAGTCCTGGTATCACATTCCCAATGCATGGAATCCCAGATATGCTCATGCATACTTGAAAATAGAACTCTGCATCTTACTAAGCTTCTAAAACCACTGGAAAATCCTGTAAAATGGATCCAGTGTATCACCAAAAAGAAATTTAAGAAAAAAATAAACAAGCAAGCAAACAAAAACCCCCAAATAACAAACTTTTCTTTACTTTTTGAAGTGTTATCGTCACATTTATTGAAGCTAGTAATTTTTCCTTGCTACTCAGAGACAAAAGAAAAAATAAATCTAGTCTCCAAACTAAAGGACTTATAAAGGTCAATGTAACCAGAACCCATCAAGTAGCAGAGCTAACACGGAAAAATAACATAAAATCTGCTATATTTCTCCATGAAGAGTTATTTCCCAATAATTCAAAAGGATAAGGAATTAAGTACAAAAGTAACATCTACAGCAATTTCCTGAGAGAAACAGTAATGTTAGTGCATTTCAATTACTGTATACATGGTTCTGCACATACACAGATTGTTACATTTAAGCACTGCTTGTGTTCAGACAGATTTCTCTCTTATTGGCCATTCGAGAACTCATGGCTAGATGCATCTGCTTGGGTGAATGACATGCACATTCCAAGTCAAGGCATGGTCATTTCAAGACTGACAGACAAAGCAGTAAATTTCCCTGCATCAAGGAGGAACAACTAGCAGCCAGATTAAGCAATCACTTCACTCATTTGTGAGATTTTGTCTACTTTTCTAAAATCCCAATTAAACACTCAGAAGTGGAGAGATGGGGGTTTTGTTTGTTTGGGGTTTTGTGAGTTTGTATAAGCTTGGAAATTGCATCATCGTACATCTTTTATATTCTCCCTTGCTTCCTTCCAGCCAGGGTACAAGCTTTGATATAAGCTATTTATTAGGTGGACCTATATCCTTATAGGGTTGGCATTTATGCAGTTTTTCAGGGATACCCTCCACAGATGGAGAAAATTAAGAAAAAGCCACCACTCACTCCTAAAACATGAAATTCTAATCTGGAATGAAATTTGAAGTAAATGAGAGAGGGGGAAACAGCAGTAAACACTTTTATGACAAAGGAATAAATCAAACCAGGAACATCCTGGAAGACAGGGAAGTTAGTGAATGTAATACTTCTGACAAAGGAAGACAAAAGATGCCTTCATAGTTCTTCACAGACATAAATCAATGACAAAGAATGGAGCAATCCCTGCCCAGAAACAAACCCAGGAAAGCAAACTGGGGCAGAGCAGAATCTTTGCAGAAAACAAAGGGTATCTTTTCATCCTTTTCTGCACACAGAAATTCCATTGACATAAAGCAGCCATTTGATAAATAACATTCCATACACCTGACACAGGGCATCAAATGCAGAAATTCTAGTTCAGGTCTCAAAAGCAATATTCCCATTTTAGCCCAAGCTATATTGCTACTAATTTCAGAAACAGCAGGTTGTTTGTCTCATCCTCTGTTGCATACTATATGACCATAAGCAGAATTTCTTACCAGGACTCTGTAACTTACCTACCTCCTTGTGGTGGTTTTACCCTGGCTGGACACCAGGTGCCCACCAAACCTGCTCTGTCTCTCCCCCTCTTCAACATGATGATCAAGAGAAAATATAGCAAAATGCTCAGGGGCAAGAGTAGGACAGGGAGAGAACACTCACCAGTTACCATCACAGGCAAAACAGACTCGACTTCGGGAAATTAAATTGAATTTATTACCAATTACATCAGAGTAGGATAATGAGAAATAAACCTAAATCTTAAATCCTCCACCCAGCCCTCCCTTCTTTCTGGGCTCAACCTCACTCCTGATTTCTTTACCACCTTCCCACCCCCAAGTGATACAGGGAGACCAGGAATGGGGGCTGCAGTCAGTTAATCATGCATCGTCTCTGCCATTTCTATCTCCTTGCTCTCTTCCCCAGCTCCAGTATGGCATTCCACCCATGGGAGACAGTCCTTCACAAACTTCTGCAGCATGATACCCTCCCAAGGGCTGCAGCTCATCACAAACTGCTCAGAGTAGGTCCCTTCCATGGGGTGCAGTCCTCCAGGAATGCACTGCTCCAACTTGGGTTCCCCATGGAGTCACAAGTCCTGCCAGCAAAGCTGCTCCAGCATGGGCTCCTCTCTCCACGGCTCCACAGGTCCTTCTAGGAGTCTGCTCCAGCGTAAGTTTCCCATGCAAACACAGCCAAGGAAAAAAAATCTAGGTCTAGTCTATGCCCGAGTCTGGTAATGACCATATTTCACCCACCACACTGCACAGGTTCGGCTTCTTAGTAAATGAGTTTAATTCTTAAGTGGCCATGAATGTTATGAGTTCCCCTACACACAGGTATAGCAAAAAAAAAACTTCCATAGCAAGTAAACCTGAAAAGAAAAATATCAAGGTTCTAGTCCATAATTATGGCTAGAGAACCAGAGAAATTGGACTAAGTGGATGAAAATATTGATAGCAATTTATCTAAAGTGATGCATTTCTGTCTCTAGTTGGTATAAAAAGAAAATGTATATACATGTATAAATATACAGTTAAACATGTAATATTTACTCAGACTAAAAAGTGACGCTACTGGACTTCAAAGTTAGAAAAATATACACTGAACTCTTTTCAGGCCACAGCCAGAGCACAGCAACATCCACCTGAGCTTTTGTTCCTGTACTTATTACCCTTTCTCTTCAAAGTACCTTGGTGATTACACCTTCTTCCACACCCTTTTCCATACTCACATAAAATTACTAAAAGTTAAAGGAGAGATTACGAAGCTAAATCTTTTCTGTTCTTTTCAAGAAATCCAGGTGCCCTTCACCTGGCTGAGGTCGATGTTGGATAAATGAAGCCTGATGAAAACTTGCACTGAAAGTACTGCAGTGGATACTTTCCATCAGAGAGCTTCTTCTCAATTTTTCAATAACATTTACCACTAACAGATGCAGCTCTGGTCGATGACCTCTTCACTATTATCTCTAACTCCCCTATAGAAATATGTTTTAGGAGTCTACATTTTATTTTTCCTAACTATGACCTGATCTCAAATCAGGTATGTCCTTACTGCATACATATCATATAATTTACCTGAAATCTTTAAAATATTATCCCTGAACTAAATTACATTATTTATAACATAACAAAATACCTCTGGCAGGGAAGAAGGTGTTACAGAGAGCATAGTCAGTTACTTCAGTAGCTTACTACAGATTTTGTCATGTTTAACTCTGATTGTTTAATTGTCAAAGATCTAGATGGCATATGTCAAAGAAGTCTTTATTCACGGTCTGGCAAACTCTGTTCATCAAAAGTAGAAGTGTTGCAAAGCTTAGCCAGAAGGCAAGGTTTTATCTATATTTAAGAGATGGTTCTAGTCTTTCCTGCAAAAAGAAATGAGGTTGAATAGCCTGAAAAAAATGAGGCTTATAGTAAAAAAAACCCCACCAACATTCATATTTGTACAGCAACTTTCAGTGTATTTGCTTAAAATACTAAATTAAAAAGTAAAACAAAACATAATTTTAGTTGCATGTAGTTACAGGAGTTTATTTTGAACTCTGGCCAGTTCTGTAATACCTAATATACCAAGTGCAATATAAGAATAGCTAGACATGATAGCACAGTGCTGAGTATTTATTTTGGCATTGGAGCTTTTTCCTTGCGGGTAGGGTTGGGGAAGAGGTCACACAGTTGTCAGTGGTCCCTCTTCCACAGCCATTAGGCTTCTGCAGCATCATCTAGGAGCTATGCCAGGACAAGTCAGGCACAGCTCAGGTGGCAGCGTTCACTGCCCCACACCGCTATGAACCCAGCCTCCTGCAGGCTCCTAATGAAACCACCCAGGAGCCCAACTGGCTGAGAATCCCAGCACCCTCTTCCCTCATGCTCCACACGCGGTAATTTAACCTTCTTTGGGTCCCATCCACCAACCTCCAGCACTTTCTTTTCCTGTCCATCTCAATGCACAGGCCCACAATGTCCTCCCTCTGATCTCTTGCTCTGTAACAGAAGTAGCACTGCAAGAAGGGGCTTCTACACTACTATATTCTGGGAGCATTTTTTAACCATTCCACAGGGAAATGTGATGTTGTCTCCCCATTGAAAACATTAGAATACTAGAACACAATGTGAAGGGTCAGTATTTGTAGTGCGTTAAAAGCCCAGCTAATGATTTTCATGTCAAGGTAACAGGACAGCAGCAGATGCTGGAATACTTGCCTCCATTTTTCCCCACTGTTCGGAAACACCTCCAGAAGGTCCGAAGAAAAGATGCTCTGTTATGAGGGGTGGCTTGGACAAAGCTGAACTCACGGAACAAGATGTGTGTTCCTTGCCGCACGCTGTTAAAACTGTGGACATAAAGTCAAAACAAGAATGTTAGAAAGCTGAACCAACATGAATGTTCTGGGAACAACTAGAACAGTAGCAAGAAAACCACTGGCCATCACATTTTGTGAAACTAAATCTCCAAAGTTTATAGCCATCTGTTCTCTAGAGAGAAGACTATTTGCAAAAACCACACACTGAAATTTAATTATAGGAATTAGAGGTTTGTGAAAGTAAAATTCATTCTAAAGAATCCCAGCAAGGAGTGTCCAAGAGCCACTTATTTGAAAACAATCCATTGGAAAGTGGCTCACCAAGAGTAACTGTTGTTTATCTGACCAGAAGATGCCCTTTCTTTTAGTACCATTTGAACTTCACTGCTATTTTCATTACAGTTTTCTTTAAAGCCACCAAAAAAAATCCTCTTTAAGAGAAGCCTCAAGATATCATTTCTAGGTTACTGAAACTTGACTATTGGATCTATAAAATTTACTGCAGTTGTGATGAAAAGCTGATTGACACATCAGTAAACGACAATTTGCACTAATGCATTTTGGAAACAGTAGCTGGTCATTATGATGGATCATCAATTCAACACTCACGTTTTTGTATTTTAGTATAAATTTCTAAAATATGAGTTGCAAGCACTTTAGGCTAACTTATTACAGCAAACATTTATCTTACAAAGGTTTCTCTGAAGTGCAAGAAGTTCTCCTTTGGGCATGGTAAAGCTCAACATACAAGAACAAAAGAAATGCAAATACAAACATTATATACCAAAAGGTATAATGACAGGGTTGCCTCAAAGATAGATTTTGTGCATTTCGCTCGGCATCATGCAAGTGGGACAAAGCTTTGAAACACTCCAGAGAGATCATTAAAACATTCACTTGGGACAGCAGCTTAACTCTCCCTCATAGGAGAGAATTAATGAAAAGATACAAGTTTACTTTCATCACAGCAGATCCTCTCCATAGGTACCATCTCCACAACAGACAAAATCCGGTGGTCAGTGTGAACCCTCTCAGTTTGCAATTTTAAATCACCTCTTTAAATATAAAGACTTTAAATCACTTTATCCTTCATAGTACAGAAAAGGGTGTCGTATTTGAAAGAGAATTATACCAGCCAGAGTTGAGCAAAATTTAAAAAGTCATGTAACAACCGGGGCTGTATATGTGTGTGTGTGTGTGTGTGTGTGTGTGTGTGTGTGTGTGTGTGTCTAGAGAAGCCATTCAACTTTTACAAAAGGAATCACAATTTCTCATTTTTACTGTCCTAGTTCTCAAACACATGAGAGCAAACAGAATTTGTTGTCATGTTTTGAAAGGTAGTACAGAACACAGTTTCTAGCCCCCCTACCCAGAAGGAAATGTAACTCAAATAAAATAAGTACAATCACCTTATAATTAAGAATCACTCATGACACTTGCAACCTGGCATTAGGAATATTCTTTCTGTAAATATCATGGACAAATACAGTATTTCATATTTATGAAACATTCATGTGAAGTAAAGCACAACCATTGTCCCAAGAGATTAAAGTAAATAAATAAATCATGCGCCAGATCAAAATATGCCAAAATTGCACGACTATCATTGCAAGTAAAGAGTATTCATTACAAAGTGCTGTCGCTCACTGCCTTAGAGTGAAGAAGTTCAGAGTAAGGTAAAGTAACTTGCAAAAAGTCCCACAAGATGCCTGTGACAAAGCTGGAAATGGAATTTCAGATCTTCTCATCCCAAACCACAGCCTGTACGACTTCTTTCATTTCTGATCTGCATTGTTTTGCTGATGATTTGACAGACTGATGGAGAAAAGAAGGATACAGATTAAAAAGAAGAAACTTGGTGTAATAGAAGAAGGCAGCTTTCAGAAAGATAACACATGTAAGGGAGACATTTTGGAAGAGAAAGAAAATGAGGGCACAATGATACAATTAAATGTACCAGATTATACTGCTCAGAACATCTACAGAACATGCAAATTTTGGAAGCGGATCCTGGCACAATTGTAATGGAAAGGTCCAGACATGAAGCTAACATACTATTAATTCACAGCAGACAACCCTACTATATTACTCCTTATTTCTAATAAGCAAAAACTCTAGTCACTTGCATTTTCAGCATGGGATGGCTCTAAACCTACCAGGCAGAAGGGTATGATATCATTTGTTGCTTACTCTGTTAAAAGAGTGGGTGGATATGCTGGAACATCAGCACACCTGGATGTGCTGACAGCCAAGTGCCGCCAGCTAGCTGAGTAAAGGAGGATTTTGTTTAACTAGACAATGGAAGGATTTTCCCCCAAAAGCTCAAGATTGCAAGCCTGGGAGTTAGAATTTTATCCCAGTTAAGGTGCTACATTTCAGGCACCCTACTTTATAAATTCCTTTTTACAAGCAGTAAAAGTTCAGCTCAAAGGAGCCAGCCCATGATGGAGCTATCCAGCAAGCAGCCCAATAACAAATCAACAGATTTGTTCTCAGGCAGGGTCAAGATCACTACAAGGGACAGGAACACTATATATTTTGAATAAACAATATATGTTGAAATTCCTTTATCATGGATAGACGGGCAGTACCAAAATAACTTGGCCACCTTTTCTTTAACAGCTGCCAAGAGGTGAAGTTACCATTAATGTGGTAATCTTACAAGTAAACATTTCTGGAAGAAAGAGCAATTATGACAACCCAAAGTTGTTACAGGTATTCCAACAGCAGGTAGGGCGTATGACCTACACCCTACCTATGATTTTTGTATACATGCGAACAGATGTCTTTGCCAATTCCTTTTGAATGCAAAAATGAAACAAACTGCACTCAGAGGAATGGCTTAAGCAAGATATCAACAATAAAGGAACAAACTTAACCATTAAACTCAATCATTCTCAGCAAGTTTAACAGCTGCTGAGATTCTTCCCTTAGGATTGCTCCCTTAGAGTCTTCCCTCTGTCTGTCCTCCTCTCACTGAACAGCTCATACTGTTAGCAAAGTTAAGTGGCCAGAGCTTTTCAGCACATTTGAAGAAGAAAAACTTAGGAAAAAACCAGGGTACCTCAACAAGTTATTACTTTATCCTCAATCATTTAGAAATGGTTTGTAAATCCAGAAGCAGGGAAAATAATTTTTCACTTCTCTGGTTAACTTCTCTTTTTCCCCTTTTACATATTTAAAGTGCAGCCATCTGCAAGAGATTCCTTCCAGAAGAAAGCTTTCAACAACTCTGCTAGTCTCCAAGCCTCCTATTGGAAACCTAATGATTGCTTCAGTCCTCTACATTACCAGTAGAGTAGGCAAATTAGAAGAGTAACAACAGTTACTAATGATGTGATTTTGTCTTGCTGAAACCAAGACTACAAATTGAATTGAATGTTCATTAGTTAACACTAGTTTACTGTGAGGACTCATATTTCACACAAGAATTGTTAGGCAACTGGATACTCTGTTAACAAAACAGCTTTTTCCATTCACTTGTGAGAAAATCCTGGAGAAAGACGAGAGAAGAATAAAGCAAGGTTCTCACTTGATGGGGAGATCTAAAGAAATTGTTACAGTAGGGGCTTCAGGATGCTTTCTCTCTCCTTTCCTTCACGTGCGCCAGAGCAGACAAACCCCAGAACAGTGTCCTCCAACACCACTGCTGAGAGGGCTGCATCTTGCAGCACACCCAGGCTATGCTTGTGGGTTGGCCCATACACATGAGAGGAAGAAAAAGGTTTCGGGAGGAGACACTAATAAAACAACCCCAGCTCTCAAAAATGGCTTTGCTGGGAATTCTAGCACTCAGGTGCTGCTTCTCTGAACAGAGCAGCTTTCATTAGGCTTTGTCTTTTGTGTAATTACATTTCGGCAACCTGCCAGAGTTCAGAAACTTTCAAGCACTCTTTTCAAATCTTTGGACTTCTAAATAGATTGTAAAAGCCCCAGGATGCTATGGTAACATCTCAATTGAAATCCATTATAGCTGTTAGCCTCTGCCTGCTGAACTCAGGCAAAGCCAAATATCCACAATGCAGAGAGTCCCAAGTCCTCGAGAAGGGTGGAGGAGCTTGCCAGGACCCTGCTGTCCCCCTAGCAGGTGCCACCTTTGGTTACCATGCAAAGAGCTGAACAAGCTCACAGGACCTCTCCTCTACTAAATGGAAAACAAGGAACAATGACCATTTTTCCTTTACTTATAACATTACTGCTTGCATTTTCTATCAAGAGCATGATGAAGAATACAATTTTGAAGGCTTCTTCAGCATGAACAATTTACACACACACACACACACACACCCCTTTTCTTGCCAGCTACACAAGTGTCTAAGTCATTAAAACAGAGTTGAGTGTCTTAAGCAAAAATAAGGTTGTCTCAAATGCAAAGTTGCTATCAGAGGCTATGTTTAGACTGACCAAAACGTCTGTAGAGAAAAACAGTGCGGAGGATTTGTTGTCAACATTATGGGCATCCCGGGATTTGTTTTTTCTTGACACACGCTCTGGACTAGTTCTAATCTCGTCCCATTGACTGAATGCTCATTTGCAGAAGGAACACATCTTCCAGTTTAGCTCCATCTGAAAGGAACCCAGAGCTCCAAGACTGCTTCATTGTGTGAACTAAAGCACAGTAAGTAGGGATAACCAGGGGTATTAGGATTAGAGACTATGGTATAATGGGTAACAAAGAACTAGCTCTAGCAACAGAAAATACTGAAATACAAAAGGCTTTAAAAAACAGGCCATTTCTGTTGTTAAATAACCTATCCACAACAAAGCATCCCCAAGTGACCAACCGCACTTAGCCCAAGGCTATGCTCTGAAATGCCAAAGTGAGGTTTACCTTGCCTAGAAGGAACCCTGAAACACTTAAAACTGTAGGCATAACTGGGTAAAAAAATAATCACTGTTGTACTGATTAAATTACTGCTGTATGAATGTAGGTTAAGATCATTCTATTCTTCACCTATTGGTTTAAGTGTACTGCCATATTTGCAATATTCGGATGAATCATTGGACTATTTCTTTAGCTATCCCCCTTGGAAAGTAGTGTAGGACCATTAGCATTCCTCAATTCAAAGCCAATGTATCAAGTGCTTTTTAAAATTCCATGGACCTTAGAACTTGGGACACTGAGGTCAGCCTCAAGGAAACCACCATCTTCCTCTAATGAAATTAGCAGTGCTTTTTAGGCATTTCATTGGAAATGTGTTAAGACAAAACAGATGCTAAAAGTTATTCCTGTGACTGGGTTTAAGAGAAAATAGTTGGGTTTTTTAACAACAAGGCAGATAGGATATCATTAACACTACAAAATTTTGGCAAGACTGGGTGATATAACACTGCAAACACAGAGACTGGATTTTTTGAGATCCTTTCTGTCTCACCCACTCAAGCTTACTTCAGCTGAAGGGTGTGGAAAGAGGGAAAGGAGTGACACAAATTTTAAATATGTGTTTTCAGACTTCTTGATATAGGCTAGGAATCTCTGTATTCATGGCAGGCTTAATACAGGTGGTACAGAGACTATCCCATGTACTGGGATGAAGGAAATGAACCACACCACCTGTGACACGGCTCAGAGTAGGCAGTGAACAAGCTCTCTTATGTTGCTTTGCAGCAAATCAAACCCTCTGAGACCAGTTTACAGATTCTGGAGAAGGAAAGGATTAAAGGAGTTGCTGTGCTTGCTTGTTATTACCCAGAAAGCCTTTATCTTTTTTAGAGTCCCCCTCCCTTAATTTTTCATATGCTAGGTCAGTAATTTAACACCTCAAGGCTTCCAAATCACAAGCCAAAATGACCGTAGACTGTTGAATAATTAGCCCAGGATTAAAAAAGAAAAAAAGAAAAAAGAAAAAAAGAGAGAGAGAGAGGAAAAAAAAGGCAAATGCGGAGGGGGGGGCACGGGAATCTAAAAACAGAGGCCTTTTGATCAGAGCAGCATCCTGCAGTTTGCTGTAACTCAAGCTGACCATTCTTATATAGCAGGAATTAAGGACTCCCCCTGCCAGGCAGGGCCCTATTAAAACACAATAGCTGTTTGAAAAGGGTAAGCAAGCTGATATGGATATAATAGGCCACATATTGGGGCCCCTTTCTACTGTGAAATAAAGCTTCTTCTTAGAATTATGAGCTGGGAAGCCTAGTATTCAGGAAGATGGGAAAGGGCATACAATGAATGACCGTAAATAGCCCTGCAGAAGCCCTCCAAGGTGCTTAAGGAAAACGTAAAGAAGCCTTCACAGATAAGCATCAATCACCCATGACCAGCTCTTTCAGTCTGATCAGGTGCAATTTCAGACTGCATGGTGTTTCAGCAAGTCTGGAGAGGTCTTGCTGGTATGAACAGAGATTTAGTTTTTACAGTAGGAAACTGTGTAAGTTGCACACCGCAGGAACAGCTGCATGAACACCATTATAACTAGCTTTTATGGAGATCACTGCAAGTTGCTACCCAGCTTCCCTCAAAAAATCCTGCCTTTTTCTGCCCAAACCTAAACTAAATACATAAATAATAAACCAATCCAGAATTGTAACTACACACAGAAAACTGATAACTCTTCCAGCTAATCTATTTAGTGTTTGTTCAAACTGGTCCAACTTGACATTTTGGGGCAAGAAGAAAATTCCTTACTGAACTGCTCTATAACCCTCTATATTCTGAGGGTATGGGAGACTCAAGTCCTCTATTACCTTCCTTATCATACAGCCATGATCTCTATTCTTTGGCTTCCTTTATTAACCAACAAGTATTTCTGTCCTCCCCATCATGCTGTGGAATTCATTCACGAGCTTCAAGATGCTACAGAAACCATACAGTAAACCTGTGGCAAGGGTAAGAAAGAACTAGCCACAAAGGTGAAAAACACTATTAAAAACACAAGCCACACAAGGTAACATTCTTATTTCCTCTTGTCTAATAGTTCTGAAAGTAGCTATAGAATTGACATCGGCTGGAGATGGATTTTGATACCAAAGCATAAATGACCACCAAAGGAGGAGTATGAATTTGAAATTCATGGAGGAACTGCACCGATCTTGAACTCCTGACATCAAAGTATAATGCCAAGTAAAGGCAAATTGACTTCTCAGAAAGTTGAGGCCAAAGTATAAGTACAAGTAAGGGCCTGCTTGCTCCATTCTGCATGAAGTCTCCTGTATCTCCTGTTGTAAGACAGTTCCATGTTTCATCAATTAGCCTTTTAGTTATTTTTAAAGGTAGCAGCACAATCATGTTATGACTCTGATGATACACGAAATACTGAAATATAACTGAATACCTGGTCCAGACAGATTCAACACTGGTGCCATGCAAACAGATTCTGTATTTGCTCGTTTCAGCCTTGGTTTGACTGGAGAATTTCAGAAGAAAAAATTTACAACTAGTACTCTCTCACCTATTCAGTTGCCTTGGCAAGAACTATAGCACATCAAAGACTGAGCAGCTTCCAATATTTTCATCATGGCAACAAATGAACCTTGCCAAAATTCCTTAATATAGATGAAGTTACATCATTTGACATTAATGCTAACTCTGCATTTAGAGATTGCTTAGCTAAACCACTTTGTGCTCACTACAACTGCTTGGCTACAGTGTTGACCAGCTACAGTTTGTTTAATTCACTTGAAGATAACACAATAACATTAATTTTGCAGGACACCTGGTTATTGCAAGTCTCTAAAGCTAATGTATTTTGGGATCTGTACGGTTTCAACACGGCACTGCACAGAAAATCTCAGGTTCTCTGAAGACATGCAGATTTCTAGGAACTAGACTTTTGTTGCTATTGTTTAGACTTGTTTTTAAAGAAAAGGTAGATAAACCACGTTTTAAAAATGTATTTTTCAGGCTTGCAAGACTTTTAGTGTTTGGTATTCATGGAGATGCAGACAGTTAAGGGATTTTATCCTGTAAAGGAAATGGAATCCTATTATGGGATCTTATCAGATCCCATTGCTGCAAGCATTTGCTGATTTTTACAGTTTGGCATATCTAATTTAGGAAAAATTTTACATTTGTTGGCCTTGTCCACAAGGGAGCACATATATTCTTAGCAAAGCAAATAGAAATGTTCCTCAAGGTTTTCTGTGATGCCTCAACATTTTGCAGCCTAATAAACACAAAAGTCCTTCCAACAACACAAAACTGGGAAAAAACCCCAAACCAACAACAAAAAAAAATTAAGCCCAACTTCAATTCTGATCCATCTTTCCTTAAAGATCTTTCTGGGAAAAAAATAAAGTGTTCCTCAAACTTACACTACTTGATTCCAATTTAATAGAAAGTCTTATAGGTTTAGACAGATGGAAGCCAAGAACTCTAAACCTGATCTCCTATATACATAAAGTAGCCTAGACCCATGCCAAAGTGCTTCATTAAAACAAGAACTAAACTATGGGAGTTAGTAATACAGAGGGAGGTATTGCTATTCATGAAGTTATCTTGTATCCACCAGCGGCACCCTTACAGCTTGAGACATCAAAAGCTTTATTGGAGGAAATAGTGTGTTAAAAAGAAAATAATACTAACAGAAAATTAGAAAACTATACCTTTAATTCTTAAGAATAATTTTTTTTAAAACCCCACATATAATATGGGAAGAAACACCAATGTGTCCTAAACTTTCTACATTGTTACGTTTTTCCAAAGCTGCTATTCTCATATGCATTTCTACTGAATTCCAGTTGCCCATTTCACATTACTACAACAGTTTTCTTAAAATACTGCAGGAAATCCAATCTTTGCAGCATGTGACTAAGCATGAAGTGAGATTACTGCTTTATAGATACATTGCAGATTGTATGCAAAAGACTGTGAGTAGTCCCACTACATCTGTGGTAGATACATCACTATTTATTTTTCTCATCTTTTCCTATATATTCCAGCAGTGACTCAGCAAGCACAACTGAGCAATTTTCCAGAATGATGGAGAAAGTTGCTTGTCAAACAGTTACATCAGCATTGAATATCTAATTTGCATCACAGCAAACTCTACTACAGACCTTTCCTCAGTGGAAGATGGACAATGTAAGATTTCCAGAGCTCCCCAATTATGACTTGAGGGCCCTTTCCCTTCTGCAAGGGTACAAACAAAACCACAGCAGAGATACATGGTAAGAAATGCAAGAACACGGCAGGAACTAGACAATACCACAGATTTTTTAAAAAAGCAAACTGATGGAGAAAGTAAAACTAAACAGAAGACCCTGTGGCATCCCAAAAAGGGTGTGATGCACATTGGTGGCTCATGTCCAGCCTCTCATCCACCAGCATCCCCAAGGCATTCTTGGCAGGGCTGCTCTCAATCTGTTCATCTCCCAGCCTGTATAAGTTCATACACTTGAACTCAAAGAAGTTTGATTTTAACTCCCAGCTGGGATCATATACTTCTCCAAATTTGTACTAGTAATATCAGCAACTATGATGAAAAGCAATAAAAAAAATTGGAAGCATAAACAAAAATTATACTAGAGTTTAAAACTAAAGATAGAGAGAGGATAGTACAGTCAACTCTAGCCCAGAGCAAAAGCACAAACACAGTTAACTCAGATATATATGGTCTTGACACCTGTACCATTTGTCACATTCCTGGACTTTGGCTTTTGGGAAATTTCAAACTTTTCTTTCCAGTTTTATTAGCTATCCACACTGCCTGTGTGCAGTTGGCTTTAACTTAAAGGAAGTTCAATTTCATGGCAGATATGTTGCATTTCAACCTTCAAGGCTGTAAGAACCAATAAAATATACCCAACTATATAAGGTCTCCATAAAGTAGTCAGCCAACTCCTGCTGCAACTATTCTGACAAAGACCACAAACAAATACGTCATTTCCATGATGTAAAGGAATAGGAAAGAAGTGGGCAAAGACTGCACTGCTACACCAGTGAATATATACCAGGAGCATCATAACCTGATCACACAGCACATGGAAGTTGTGATTACCTCTCTTGAAAGAGCAACATCACAGTGCAGGTCAAGTCAGCATCTAAGTGCAGAGTTATCACGGATAACTACCCTGTGCTGACAAGATGCTGATATCAAGTGCTAACATTCATATGCTATGGCAAATCCTGCAGATTCTTCTGTCACCAAAACAGTATGAGGAGTTTCTTAAGTGGAGTATATTACCACACACAGCATCACTGGTAAAGGCTTTCTTTTAAGTTCAATTCTGTTACTGCTTTGCTACAAGTCTTCCAAGGCAATTCTGCTTACCAAAAAGATTCTTTACCTTTTATCCCCCCTGTATTTCTTTGCAGGGGACACATCTGAGTATCCACTCATCTGTAAGATTCTCAAGAACATGGTACGAAAATACTACATTTTCTAATATATTGGCGACATGTACAACCTACAGTGGGAATAAGTGTGTTATTGAAATTAATATATGCATTTTTTCCAGCTGTTTACTCAACAGCAGTTATCCCAATCAGCATATTTGTCAGGTTAGGACTTGTTGCAATGTTTGTTACAAAGAAACAACTCTGGGAAAATCAGGAGTTTATAGATCCTGGCTGTCATATCAAAATCCCAAGGGTGTTTCTGCCATAAAGCAATTCTATTATAAAAACATTGGGTGACAGATCTACAGGTTCCAGACAAAATTCACATAATTTAAATCATAAATAGAGTTATCCACAACCCCCAGATCTTCCATAGCTTTCATACAAAACACATACCCCATGCACAGTGGACAGGAGGTATCGAAATCCCATTTGTAAGGTGGGCTGGAGAAATTTGATTACCAGAAAGACAGTTTGCCCTTCTGACAATGCTTCTCTGTAGAGGTGAGACTGGAAGGCAACAAAGGGACTAACAGAAAGGCTTTGTGTCCATTAGCAACACTCTTAGTGGAGAAATATGCAATTACTGTAGGTTCCCCAGAAAGATTTATCAACAAATTCAGTCCTGCAAATCCATGTACTCTGTGGAGAGACACTTTCAAAATGTTTCTTTCACAGCAACTTATTCACATTAGCTGCAAAATCTCCTCAGAGCTTCTGGCACAAATGCTGTGTCTGAGTTCATATATTCACTCTCTTTCCACTGATAACTGAAGAGCAAAGGAGAGGCAGACAGCAGTCTTACACAGTGCTCTAGGGATCAAGGAATCCCAAGTAAAAGCCTGTCAGGAACCATCAAGCACATTATCCCAGCTGAGATTTTCAGCCCAAAGGGCTGCTGCACAGCTAGGTCATTGACAGCAGCAGCTTGATACTGATCACATGGCTCGGTGCAGTCTTGCATTGAGTGGGATAATTTTATCTTTTTCTCTCCAGAGCAGAAGACATGTAGGAATCCTGACAGGTTTTGAAGAATACATGAAATGTTGTGGAGTTTTTTGCAATTGCTCAGAAGATTATATCAGAGAGAATATCAATATTTTAGGTAATATCCTAGAAGTATTAATACCTCACAGATACTACTGATTTGTCCAAAACACAAAGAACTAACACTAAAAAAACCCAAAAACCAATGCCCCTTCTCCTAACAGTTGTACTGACAAATTCTAATGAATGGCTCCATCTCTCAGAAAGGGAATCTGGCACAACTTGTCAAAGCCCTAAGGACCTTCTCACTACTGTTCTTGCTGTTTGTACTGTAATTGTACAAAGCACAGAGTCGACATTCTACAATGCTAGGTGCTGTAAAGTACATGCAGTACAATATCATTTCTGTCTTGAAGAGCTTACACTATCCTTGCAAACAAGACAAAACAAGTTACTCTGAAAAGGGGAAAGATGCAGAGCAGATGACAGCAAGATGATGACAGTGATAAGGCCTACATACACAGATGCAAAGAAAAAAGAAAATTGATGGCTCTAAGCTAGCTCTAAGAATCTCTCCTTTTTATAAGCAGATAATTCAGCTTATTCCCAGTTGCCAATTAAGGTTGTCTTCAGTGAGTGGCTTAGTTCTCATGGGCATCCCATCTGTCTTGTTCCTGGCCCTTCCCCCCTGCCCTCCTCCCTGAAGGGTATTGAGACATTTTTAAAGAGGAGGACATTGTTTGCTCTACAGATTTATTTCTGTAATGTTGTACAGTAATAAAGGACTGAACAAGCCAAAAGTTTGCTTGATACCAAAGCCTGTGTCTAGTGCCAGAGAAAGCCAAGGGAGCGGTATCGTATTTGTCCCTAAGGAAAGAGTTGAACAAATTGTTCCAGCCAATCCAGACAGCAAGAGAAAATGAGGTGCTTTCATTGCTAGAAGTTGATACTTCTCACCATGATAACATCTTCCTTCCCAAGGATCCCAACAATATGGCACTGGCAGTCCTGTTACTAGGAACAAAGCAAATGTTCCTTTTTGTAAAACAGGGCTCTACACAGTGCAGAGCTGGTATTTTGAATTGCCAGGCACACAAGAGATCTAAATGCAGCATCTGACCCTCAACCCTGTCAAACACACACATCACAGATGCCTTCTCAGATAAATATGTTAAACTGTCACACAAGATCCAGCAGGGCCATTCAAGTTAGAGCCAGCAGAAACATCCTTTACAGCAAAAGAGAATCTCAGACATCAGTTTGCAGAGTCCAGTGGAAGCAGTGCTACATCTGCAAACTAAAAGCAAGATGTTTTTCTCAGTCAGGCTCCAGCTGGCAGGTGATCAGGAGACATTTCACCAGAAACAAAAGAAAAGGAGAAGTGTTTTGTGACAAGAATATAGACTCCAAAAAAAAAAGTCCATTCCCATGTCTCCAGTTCACTTGTGTTTGATTTATCAATCAAACAATTAAAATTACAGAAAAAACTGTTTCCTAAGCAAGGTAAGTTATGACCGGTTATTATTTCTGAGCTTTCCAAAGAGTCTTGAACAGAGTAGCACATCTACCTGCATGCTGGAAGAGAAAGTTTCAGGCAAAAGGTTAGCCTACAAGAAAAGTAATATGTACTAGTAGGAAGTCTCTTTGTAATTTTTTTTTCTGCTTCTTTAGGCTGAAATGAAAAAAAAAAGACACACAGACTCCCTTCAAGAGATCCCAGAAAATATAAAGTGGGATGCTATGCACATTCCCTCTGCGTGATCAAATGCATTAGCGTGGGGGCCCTGTTTTTCTTCAGTATAGGAAAGATCAAGAAAACAGGATGATAAATAATGTATATGGGGAACATGTTCCTTTAAGATATGTTGGCACAGACATTAGGCTGGAAGAAGTAAAGCAGCATTAGTGTGTAATTACACAGAGGGTTTTCAAGAGTCTGCATTTCATGGAGATTCAAGAGCAGAGCTGAGCTTTCTCAGGCTTGTAATGAATAAATACCAGTAGCATTTCAGCATATCTATAAAATCAAGATCAGTCCTAAGAGAGGCATAATTTTACTTGTTTAACTAAAAGATGAGGATTAATTGGCAGAGGGGTGATTGATCCCTATTCCTGTAAGGGTCAGGAGTGATCCAGATGAGGGAAGCCTCAAGGTACTCCCAAGATTGAAAGCAGATGTCCATGTGATTGGGACAAATGAACACTGGAATAAAATGGGAGAAAAAACTATCCTTGAAGACTAAAACTATTCTGGAAGGAAAGATGTAGAGATTAAGGTCAGCCCTGTGCAATCAGCAATCCCAGCGCTTAGATGGTGGCTAGCAGTGAAATACAGACCCAACTCCGTTTCTTAGAAACAACGGGAAACACTCATTGCCAGCAAAACACTTACTGCTTGATCCATACGGAGCTAAATGATCACGTAATTTCCAATTCTGAAATTTCAATCAGGTATGCTAAGTCCCAACAAAATTTTCTTAATTACCCAAAAAAATACTTGTTGTAACTGCCTCAAAGACTTAAATTGACTCATAAATTGGGGGTAAAGTGGGGCATTGCAATGTATGATGGAAATGACATCAGGTTGCTCTTCAGCAGTAAATCCAGCGGAGGGGTCCATGGAACACCACTGAATTAAAAAGTATGCCCTCTGAGAGGAGTTTGGAGAATATCTAACACCTGTCCTTGAAAGACTAATTTCCATTCCTGAAAAGTAACAGAAGTAATTCTTTTACCCCATAAACACTTAAAAAGAAAAAAGTTACTTGTTTCGGCCCACCTGCTAGCTTTCTAAACCCAGGGCTTGGTCTCTAATTTTAAGTGAGCTTAAACAGGGAAAGGACAATTTTAAAAACTGGACATCCTAATACCAGGTCCCGTCATCTCAAATCACTGCAGCATACTTCAAAACATGCACATTCCAATCCTCTCCCTCGGAAAAACATGGGAGAGTGCCCACAAACCTTCTGGAATCTCACAAGTTATCTTTGAGTTTGAAGATGCTGAGACTAAAGATCAAGTTTCTTTGCTTAGTAGAGAAGTGTAGCCTTCAAAGCACAGCCAGAACAAATGCTGATAGTTGAGTGGATGAACAGAAATCTTTTGGGCAGTGAGGGTTCACCACTAAGCCCTGGGAGCCAGCACATATGACATTTTCATAATATGAAACTTTGTATTCTACACCCATATTGGCTATCATTTATTTTCCACTTTAAATGAAGAATCCCACATTTCAAATCTTCACAGCTCTCAAAATTATTAAGCCTGTTGGTGCTCTAATACAGTTTCATCTGCTAAACTCCAGATATATTATAACAGCAAAAAATAAATAAAAAAGAAAAAAAGAGAACTAGTAGTTCTATATTACAGAATGAATGAACATGCAGCCTTTTCCTGTCTTTCATGAAATCAGAAACTCCACAAAACACTCACCGTGAACAAAAAACCATTGTAAAAATCATATCTCTGAAAATAAATGGGAAAAACAAGATCTCCAGCACTAAAGTCAATCTGAGGGTTTTGCTCTATGGTGACCGTTTCGTTCATTATAACGGTCTTGAATCACTATTTATTCTTTCAAAGTTAGAAGAGGAACAGGAAGTGAAAAGAAAATGGTTATCATGTCAAGTACTACAGAGAAGCATTTTGAACAGTTTCACTGAGTGAACGACCTCTTGCTCACCATTTAATTTTCGAAGTATATATGATCAGAACTTTAGAAAAGGCACAGAAGTGTCAGTTTGAAATTAGATGCAAACTAAATCTAATCTGCAGAGAAGCCTGAATAACAATTTCAGCTGGGTATTTAAAAGTCACCTTGCCTTCAACGCTGGTAAAGAAATCCTGTCACTGGGTGGAGATCATTGTAATCATGCTCTTTATCTTTCTTAAGCTCTTGTTTACCAACTATTTGTTCAGCTGACTAATGTCAGTATTACTTTCTGTGGACAGAAAGCACAGCTTTTCCCTCAAGAATTTTTTTGCAAATTAGAAAGAAGAGACTGTGCTCATGTCCAGTATTTAAGGACTTATACAGGTTTTAAGGGAAGAAGAGGCATCCTATTAAAACATTCAATAGGACAACAATCACACAAGGAGACAAACAGTTCAAATTCGTACTCAGAAAAAGGAAGAATGAGTGCTGCTGAAACCAGAAGAAGTCTCTGAAGCAGTTTGCTTCAGTAGCTCTTAAGCAGTTTGATACCAACAGTCCTGACTATGACAAGCAGAATTTGGTTTTCATGTTTTTAAAATCTCTGTTCCCCAGGGTGACTGCTTCACATGAATATTTGTAATACAAGAGGTACTGAATGTACAAAATCCATGTACATTTCCAAAACATGCTCAGGCAGCCCTTGGCTAACCCAGTAAAATCCAGCATTCACAACATAACCAGCACAGGTCCAGCTCCATTCTCCATGTATCCTGTCTGTTTCCAAAAACCCCCCTCAGGCTGGCCCTATTGGCAGCATCCTGATGTACTTACTATTCAGTGAAGAACCTGGCAATGCCATACTGACTAATGTCTTCTCTGTTCTCCAGCAGCTGGCTCACTGCATCCTCCATGTATGTGAGGACATGTCGCTGAGCTGCAAATAAAAGACAGGATGAGACAGAAGTTAAAATATAAGGGGTCCACAAAGCCCAGAGCCAGACAAGCCCAGCTGTGTGCCTTACTCAAGACATCAAGAATTTGCTTCCTCAATTAGAGAGTAGAGGTTTCTTTCTCCCAGATATAGATAGTAAAATTCATCACCTAAATCCTGCTTTCCTTCCTGGCTACACAGAGTTGGTCATTAACAGTGCTGACTCTTTTTTAGAATCCCCTGAGATTTTGGTATTGAAGGAAAATAAGGAGTTGTGAGGCAGTTTCACTGGAAAATGCTTACTCAAGAGGAGTTCCTGATCTCTGTTCTGAGTCACAGCCATCTTTCCTACACAGATGGTCAATGCCATTTCGATGGGGTTGTTACACAGCTTTAGGTGTTCCTTGCCCTTCCCTCTGTACCAAAGCCAAGTAGCTCTAAGGTTGTTCTGTAACCTGCTTCTTCCTGAAGGTGCAAATAAAAGTACATCTGTTTCCAAACAAGAATCAGTGAATGTGGCAGGTGGGGAACAGGTCTCAATGCCAAGCGAGTTTTACATTGCTCAACAGTCAGTCTCAAACAACTGCCTAGGCCAAACATGGGAGAATTTCAGAAATGGGGGATCTGCCAGTGCCCCACCACAGAATGCCACTCGCTTATAAGACTCCTGAGTAAAGACAGTTTGGTGCAACACAAACCATTTTGCTGCTTCTAATGTAGAAGGGGGCAGACTGTACCAAACAAGCATTTGCCAGGGAGGAAGCAGCACAGATTTACCACTGAGCCCCTTTGATGTTCTTGGCTAGAAACCAAAGTGGAGCAACAAAGAGCCGAGTCTGAGGTGATGTGCCAGCTACCAAGCAGTAGACTTTCCAAATCTACAAGTTCAACAATCAGAAGACAAGTTACAACGAACCCAGGAAAATCATTCCTAACCTGGAAAGCACACAAATCCTGTTCCCAAAGCACACACCTCCATCCTAAACACGTATCCTACTGCACCTTTGCAAGTAGTGTCGTGTCCTGAAAAGAGCAGGAGAAAACCCTTAGGGAATATAGGAAAGGCAAGGGCTGTTCTTGCTCCTTGCCAATCTGCTCCAGACTTGGCAGAATCACCCCCTCACCAGAAACTGGCCAACCTCAGACCCACATCAATATTCTTCAAACCATTTTAATTTGTGTTTAATATCCTGGTAAGCATCAAGCCTGTGCCACTTGATACACAGCATGGAAGGCCCTTTCATCTTAGTGTGGGGCAGGTGGACTTCAAGAGAGGCCCGGAAATTATTATTCCCAGTGGATACAGTGATTAAAAGTATGCATGAATATTGATTGCTATCAGGGGATTTCTCTGCCTAGAACACTTTTCAGGACAATGGTAAAATTGGTTAAGCACACCCTGGAAAATACCTTGCAGCTGATAGCAAAATGGTGAGCCAAAGGTTTAAAGATATTATCTGGCACTAAAAGATATAGGGCGTAGCTTTATTTAATTATTTTAATGCAAAGGAATAAATTTAATTTATGTGAGTGATTAAAGAAAAATAGCTCTGCGCACCTGTGTCCCCTGAGGGAAGAATGAGTCCGTGCAGCTCAGTCATAGGCTCAAGATAGCAACAACTGGGTAACTTTACTTCAGCCCATCCTTCCTCCCTCCTCCTGAAGCAGTCCATCTTACACTCAGCAATCGTCTCCCCAGGCCCCTCTTGAGGTGTCAGCAGTACCAGATTAAGCCAGGAAATGGTACTAGCAGACAGGCTTCCACTCATCTCAGCCTGCAATAAACTTCTGCTCGACTGCAAAACCATTCTCAAAACTTTATGGGGAAGTATATACTCCTTTCATGGAATAGTCCCTATCAATGAACCATATTTCTGTTATTTTGCCTTTTTTAGAGTCATAAACCGCCCCTATTAGACTTTGGGAATAGACAGGCATGATCCCCCAGTGGTACACAGCACAATGTGGCTGACCTCTACAATAAATACCTTTGAATCTGCTCCTGGAAAATAAATTAACTTTCAACATAGAGTTTTAGACATTTGTATGACATTTCAAAATGTACACAAAAATATATAGGTCACTATTGAATACAATTGCTTGTAAAAGGGTATTTCTGTTAAGCTTTTTGTTGCACAGCCTAAGGATCCTGGCAAAGAGCCTCTCTCCCTAGAGCCTTTCCCAGAAGAGTGGGTAGAGGTGTGGGGAAGGAAAGAAATCTGTGAGCAGAGAAACTAAAAGAAAATAGCACTTGAAATCTCCTTGAGAAGTCCCCCTCTTTGTCCCTTTGGTTGCTGTGCTCTTTTCCAGGTAGCACAGTTCACACTGCCAAACCAAATTCCAGCTCTGGCTTCCTGTTCACTGACTGCCCAGTTCCATGGAACAATGCAAGTAATATGTTTTATAACCCGACTAATGTTATACTATACAGAAAAGTCATAGAACAAAATATAATTTGCAGGCAGGTTTTAGCAGGCCAGAGAGGCAAAATAAATTGCCAGGAGTCTGGTTATAGCAAAAGAGTAGTTCCTCAATTTATACAAATGGTACTTTCCATAACAAACAATGGAACCATACCGGAACATTAACTGATTAGGCAAGCATAGTCAAAAATCTGTGGGGTTCTAGGCAAAATAAATGAGATGATTCATACATTTTAATAGTTTTCAAAATTCAGGGATAATGATGTACCGGTATACGTGTTGCTCATATTTTTGAGGCCCACTTTGCAATAGTAAGGCAGCAAGTCCAAATCAGAATGTAAAGCCCAAATACTCACGCCACTGTGCCATTACAGCTTGCTGTCTCTACTAATTTTCTTCCTGACAGAACTCCAGTATACTGCAGTTTCCATACAGGAGGTGTTACATCAGGACATCATCCTCGGCATTTGTT
The DNA here is from genome assembly GCA_013397055.1 of Pachycephala philippinensis. Lineage (NCBI taxonomy): Eukaryota > Metazoa > Chordata > Aves > Passeriformes > Pachycephala > Pachycephala philippinensis. The sequence goes on from VWZT01008896.1 coordinate 761,558, forward strand.
TGTTTCAGGCTTATTGTAACAGAAGTTCCCTACTCGTACAGAACTTTCTGATGCAACCCATATTCTGTAAACTCTACTCTGAAATCCCAGGCAACTACCCCAAACAGGAAGCCAGCGTGCCTGCCACACTCATTTGGTAGGTGCCACACTCTTTGCTGTCAGATTTAAGAACTAACAGTCAGCTTTCACAAAGGAATGTGACAGATTAAGTTCAGAGGATTTTTCAGGCAGCTCATAACCTGATGTTAAGTAAATACCTCTGCGCAGAATATCTTAATTCTTATCACTAAACCACTAGCAGTGATGCTACACTTGGAGCCTCTGTCCAATCAGTAGCAACATGTACAGCTCCTCCAAAGCTGCCTCCTGCAGCACTTAAAGAGAACGGCCTCTGATACTCACGTGCTCACACCCCACCAGCACTCACATGCCCAGTGTTTAAAATGAATTTTGGAATGAATGCACTTTTGGCTCAGAACCAAATTCAGGGCTGAGCAGTGGCTGTTTAATTCAGTATGGCCAGACCAAGTCATAAAAATCTTCAGCTTACAAGTACAAGGCATAATGAGGATTACATCCACAGTCAATCCACAGTCTCTATGGATTTCTCTACAATGGATTAGACAATCACAACTAATTCCATTTAGCCATAACCACACCAAATAATTTTGCATATGTATTTAAAATAGTAAAAATAGTCTTTTTATAAGCCACCACATCACTTGTTTCAATCTTCTGATGAGAACAATCCACTACTTTGTAGATTTGATTACAAATGTTGTAAGAACAAGCATTGATATTTGAAAAGTCTTGAAGGAAAATTTAATGCAGATAATATCACTGCACAAGACAGAATATATGAAATTCTTAGAGCCAGAAATTCAGGAGGAAGGAAGGAAATAGATGTCACCTTTAAATCATGATACTGTGTATATGTAATGGTTTTATTATCCAAGTAGAATGGAGAGGATTAAGATCTTGGAAGTGCCACAGTACTGTTTGTATCGATTAGGTGATACTTACTTCAGGACTTATTGGCAACCCAATCACATTAGCCATACTGGTTTTGCAGATTAGCTTCCCAGTTTTACATCTTAGATACAACTGCCTAATGCTACAGTGACAAGAAGCTGCTTTTTCCAACAAGACTGAGTTTTCCAAAGGCAGAGAAACCTGAAGATTAGTATACCAGCACATTTACTGAGAAGTGAAGCTGCCTGTCGTACTCGAAAGGAATAGCAAGTATGTGATGACCAGGAGATGCAATAAAAATCAAAGTAGATGCTGCAACTTAAAAACAAAGTGTACCAAATGACCTGAAGAAAGAGTGTGATTGGAAAAAATTGGTATCAGATAGTAAAAAACGTATCGCATACATTGTCTGAAGAAGCAGCAGAACAGAGCCGCAGCTTGCTTACAGAAGTAAATCTTCATTTAAAAAATTATTATCAAATCATCTGGTTATATTATTGCTTAACTATTCAGGAGACACGACTTCTCCTGAAACAACAGCTGTCTATCAAAGCAATTTGTTCTGTGTGCACACAAGAGGGCTTTTTTTTTTAAAGTTGGGGTCATTCCTGGCATAACTGAATATGCTGAAAAACCAGGAGTGGGAATTCCTGGATAACAAGACCAGCTTTTCTTACTTATTTGCCTCCTCCTCAGCTGAAGTGCTGAAAATACACACTACTTGATGCAATTAACGTTATGATTCATTTCAGTTATCAGAAGCTCAAGAGCATAACAAGCTTTAATGTATCTGGAATATTTCTGGCATTTTTTAATCTATGAGAACATATACTCTGAGAGCATAAGGAAATAGCAAAATACCCTTTCAGTATTTATTCTAAATTGGAGCTTAACTAAGGACACTACAATATTGGAAAGTTACATCTGTAGTAACATAAAATCAATTTCATGCAAAGATCACCAAAACAATAATGATGCAAGAGAGAAATACTAAGGATACAAACTGCAAGAACAAAATCACATCAACTCTGGAAATTTTTGCAGCACTAATGTTTTTTCAGGATGCTCTTTTTAATCTTTTCAGATATCATTAAGGGCTTAATCTCTTCAGATGTTGCTAAGAAATGGCCTGGGAAAGAGAAGTAAGTGGACAAAACAATTAACCTAAATGGTACATCTCTGTACAGTCATAGTTCCTTCCAGCTTTGCATAGCTTCACAGTGTAATTTCCTATTAACACTCAAAAGCAAAATGTTTTTGAAGGACAGAACATCCAAGTACAAGTAGACCTTGTCATACCAGAGGTATCACAAAATGTGAGACATGCTGTTACTCAGGAGTATGCCAACGGGCATACACACAGCGTAACTGTAGCATATTTCATATGTTCACAGTTTCAAAATCACTTTCAACAAAAAATTTAAGAAACATTTCCATTTATAATTTAATCTTGACCATATCTGAGAATTTGTTTCAAACAATGAGCATATTAGTGCACACAGACTCACTAAATTGTGCAAGTCCTTCCAACAGACTGCCTCCTGCAAAGGCGTCACACAGCTGCTAGAAACCACCCCCTCACCAAAGCAAATAATTGAGCTAACTTTTCTTTTTTTTTGGTTTGGTTGGGGTTTTTGGAAGTTTTTGTTTAAATCTAAAATCATACAGTGTAATTATTAACATTGTGGAAGTAACTGTCATTCCAGTTTGTTATAAGGCATTAAGCAGCCTAATGGTTCCCTACCTATTCATACTCAGAGGGACACAGGCAGAAGGACTGTATTCTCCAGTTCTGGAACTCGACCTAATTCAGGATCAGATTTCACCTGTACCTTTCAAGCTAAGATGGAAGTCCTGTCGTGCAACAGCAGTTTGGGGGTGAAACTTCCATCTTTTGGACAAAGCACTAGACTGAGTCTAAGAAGATTCAAATTTAACTAACATTTCTGTAAGCAAACTCTTACACATTATATTCATCTTCTACATTACAGTTTTCCTATCTGTACAAAACAGCAAGAAATAAAATTTCAAAAAAGGCATTCTCTTCTCTTTTTCTAGAGCATGAGCTCTTTCAGCCACAGTGCTTCACAGACATTTACCAAGTATCTATACTAAGAGGAGAATCAGTGTCAGCTGAGATGTCTGGATAACAATGTAGCCTATGCATTGATTATGCTATTAAAGGAAACAATTGCACTTGTACTTTCCAGATCAGTATTTCTCAAGATTGTTCAGAAGAAGAGTAAGCCTTAGGCATCAGCAAAGTCTCTACACAACTGAAGTTCTCTGTTGAGAGCTTCTCAGTTTTGTAAAAGCATGTATATTCTTTCTAATCATGAAGCCCGAGACCTTTTATGAGAGAAATGAGGAAACATAACCATGTTTCTGGCACTAGTAGGCCCGTGCTTTACTGATAAGGCACTTCCCTAGCAGAGTATTTGCGTTCTTACATGCCTTATATTGGCAAAGAAGGATGAGAAAAAACATCCTGGAGCTGGGTAGTAGAAGGCAGGAAAATACAAAGAAAAATAGAAGTTTGGAAATTTGCAGTACTCTACTGCTTTTTCTCCATAACAGGAAAGGGAAGCAGGGAAGTAATACAATATGAAGCTTCAGAGACAGCTGCATGAGCAGAACAATACACTAAGCGCTCCACTGCCTGCTATAAATAACTGAGCAATCACCAGTTATTAAACCATAATGAGGAAGGCATGAAAAAGTGTCTCAAATATGCCTCATTTTGCCTACTGTAGTTCTAGTCTCATCCATCAAATGAGAAACACATTATCATCACTATCCCCAAACAATAAATGTTGTTCATTCAGTGAAAATACTGTTTATAATGTCCTGCTTGTAACAGCATCATCCTCACTGTAGCCTTTCTGCCAACTCTCCAGACCTCATCTCCATTCCTATTCACTAAGTAATGGTCATCTCTTTTCTTCTACTTACTGTCCCATTGTGGCTTGAGACATGTTGCCCTGATTTTTATTTTCCAGGAATTTTGGCATACCAAAGCTTTGCAATTATTTTTCATCTTAAGTGAATACTTAATTCTCTCCCTGTTCATTTCTATTTTAACTCACAACTGCTTTTATTTCCCTTTTATCATTATAACTGGATGTAGAAGAATCATCTCAAACAGCGGGTAAAAAAAAAAGAGGGGGTGAATAACACAGCAAGTAGCACATTATGCTATTTTGGCTGCTCAATTTATGTGTTGGCCTGGTTTTGATAATGAAAAAGGGAAGAGGGGAAAAAAGAGTTTGGGGGAGTTACCCATTCCACCTCAGAAAAGGCAGGGTCATCTGATCTGTGAGACTCAGAGAATACCTCGTGTGGCAACCCAGAGCAACACAGCTTCAGAATGAAATTATAGGAAGTGAAATTTATCACAGTTCCTTACAACCCCAGTTCAGACAACTGTATTTACAATAGTTGCACAAAAGAACAAATCCAAATAATGGTGATTTCAGAATGCCAATGTAGAAAATGGAAAAGCAACTTAGAAAAACATGTGGGGAGGTGCGTTTATTTGGGGTGGGAGGAGGGGGAGTTGGAGGTTGTTTTGTCTTGGTTTGGTTTTTAACCACTTTCCTACTGCTAATACACACTAAATTTCTTAGGATCTGTGAGCAGTTTGGTAAGTTACGAAGTCTCACGAAGACAGAAACATTGGTTTTGGTAATATTTACAGCTAACAAGAATATGCTTCCCCCCTCTAACAGACAACAGATACTGCAGTCTAAACCGAAGGTCACACTAAGTGATGAACAGAACAGACTCTTATACAAGTTATTCCTCAACCTAACATGGTCACACATGTGTCTTTTTCTGACCCTAGTGCCAGAATAATTCAGAAAGTTGTACAAAATGAAAAGGGAATTCCAAATTAGCATGTGGAACAGAGATAAAAGGAGGCTCACTTATAGTGGCTAGTAAAGCTGCTTGCATCTAACAATCTTGTACATCTAAGAAATCTCATGTCCTGCCTTCAGATGTGCAACAGAAAACTGGTTTATTTTTACACTTTAAATATTTTTAGTTTGCTTCTTAGATTGTTTTGAGTGATTCAATCCTTACTGACAAGTTTCACACAATTAAAAGTGCCTATTTCATTAAAAACAATTACAAGAACCTAAAACCAAGTTGGCTCATTAAGGAAAAGAAATTTTGCAGGTTTTAACATAGAGCAACCCTAGAAAAGTTATGAACTTCTCTATTAGCGTGTAGGTTGAAAATGCTGAGGTGGTGTGACAGAATAGAATAAACCCCAAGGGTGTGTACAGTGTGTCTGCATGGCACTGTGATACTGTTCTCAAACACTCAAAGCTCCACAACTGAAATCAGCAATAACACCTTCAGCAAAGCGAGTCCCAGGAGAAGCACCCTGAATAGAGCAGTAAACAAACCTATTTCTGCCTTGAGTTTCCTTGACACAGAATAGCATTGCAGTCATGCAGGTATGCACAAAGCACCCTGACAGCACACTAGCAGCAACAGCACAACGAGATTCTACTCTAAGACGACTTTAAATGGTTAAATGGTTAAACAAAACTCTTTTAGTCTACTACCCCCTGCAAGACAGGTTTTCATTTACAGCAGGGTTTCTATACTCTTGTTCCATTTTGACTTACAGAAATGGCAAAATCATGATGGAACAAGTAGCACAAACCAATCCATTCCATTTCTGACCTTCCCTTGTACAAGAAAACCACAGAAAATTATGTATATCTTTATAAGAGTTATTACCAAACAGTGTCTTGGGCCTAGGAAGTAATGGCTGAAGAGTTTTACATCACAAATACTCTCTTGAACACAATCCAAATGCTTACTACTTGCAATTAATCTCCTTTTCAGCAATTAAATCAAGTCATATTGACTTTATTCCATCCTAATTATTTTTATTTGACACTTTAACTCCAAATCACTTTGCTCCTTAGTTTCCTGGAATATCAAGCCGTTACAGCAAGCTTAAAAGGATGTAGGCTTCAAAGAGGTAGCTGCTTCACAGGTTAAAAGATTTTCATTTCATGTAGGAAATATTACCAATGCTACCTTATTTCAGAACAAAATCTACCATTCGAACCATCTCCCAACATAAGTGCAGCACTCCTTCCACGTGTTGGGAAACGAGCATAAAATAAGGATGCTCACATAGGTCTGTGAGCAAAACAGGTTGCTAATGGGTGAAGTCTATCACAGAAAGGCTGGACGCCGCTTGCTGCTACTCGCATGGCCAAAGGGGACAGGGGAGGAGACGGCAGCTCAGCTCCCGCCGGCTGCTGGCGGAGACCACACCTCTGGGCACCGGAGGGATGCTCCCTGTGCCCGAGAGGGCTCTGCAGCCCTCCCACCTCAGCGTCCTACCTCCCTGCTCTGTCACCGCGCGGTGCTGCCCGCTCCCCGGCCAAGCGGGACACGGAGCCACCGCGACCCCCCTCAGCCCGGCCCGGCCCAGCCTGGCGCCGCAATCCCCGGGAAGGACGGGCCGGGCCGCAGCCACCCCGGCCCCGCCGAGCCCTCCCCGTGCCGGGCCGCAGCACACTACGGGGAGAGAATCCTCAGGAAGCTTCCCCGCCCCGCCGCGCCGCTCCTCACCCAGGTACTCGGGCCCGGGCAGCGAGAGCCGCTCGGGGCTCAGCATCCTCCTCCAGCCGCTCCTTCCCGGCTTCCGCCCGTTTCCAAGGCGCCCGACGCTCCCGGCGCTGCTCGGCCGCTCGCCCCGGCTGGGAACACGCCTCTCGCCGCCACAGTTCCGCAGCCAAAGGCGCCCCCGCCGCCCGCCAGCCCCGCCGCCCGCGCCCTCAGGGGCTGGGACAAGGCTGGGAGCACGGAGAGAGCCCGGGGGAAGGGTCTCTGCCGAGAGCCTGCCGACAGCGCCCTGAGGAAGGGGCTCTGAGCAGGGCGCGGTGGGCGATGCCCTGGCAGCTGCTCCAGGGCCGAGGGTCACCTCAGAGGGGCAAGAGCGAGTCAGGCTGAAGAGCCGAAATAGCAAGAGGAAAGGCACGTGTAAAGTCATTTTGATTCGATTTAGGTTGGAAACCAGGTGTCTACTGCTAGGGGCTATTTAGGACTACAACTATGGGGGAAGTACCTTAATTTGAAGATGAATTGTTATAAGTTAAAATCATAGAATATGCTGAGTTGGAAGGGACCCATCAGAATCATCGAGACCAGCTCCTGGCCCTGTGCAGGACAACCCCAAGAATCACACCATGTGCCTGAGAGCGTTGTTCAGATGCTTCTCGAACTCCGCCAGGCTTGGTGCTGTGACCACTTCCCTGGGCTAATGAAGTTAGCGAAGAGACTGTGTAGCAGCTTTGTCTCTGAGAGCAGACTGAAAGTGTGACCAAGGAGATCCTTTAAAGTTGTATCCTTCTGTCCGTACCGTTCCAGAGCTGGAATATTTGCATCCCTTGTGCTCAGGAGAGGGAGGTGTGTGGAGCATCAGGAATTGTCCCTTCTGTAGATTCAAGTAGAAATGAGCAGAAAAGTCCTGAGTCACAGGGCTCTTTCTGTTCTTGGCTGAGAACTTGTCTGGGAATGGCCATTGTACCAGGGATGTAGGAGAGGCAGGGCTCTTCATGTGGCTGGAAGCAAGCCTGCTGGGCTCCTCTTTTCCAGAAGCTGATGTGCCTAAAATTCCCAAATTACTTTGCAGTTTCTTTCATCACCATTAGAAAAATGCCAGCCCAGGATGTAATTCTGGGAGTCAACACTGCAGGTGTTGTCTATGTTTTTAATGACAAATGCAAAAGAACAGAAATTAAATAAACTATTTGTACATGCGTATGATCTGCCTTTATTCCACTAGAGGAAAATGCTGAGGCACTGGCAACTCAACTTTAATATATATTTAAAGGACAGCCACATTTAAAAATTGCAAACAGGATGTTATAACTTAACTATTAATATCCCACATAAGATTGCCTGGACCACTTCTCTGTCTTTTGTTCTGTCTTTAAAAGCATATGGCTTAGATAGAAATATTTCAAAGATGAGCAGAGAGAATAGTTTAGGGAGCAGACAATGAGACACTCCAGCGTGAAGAATGATTGAAAAAATGTAAGATTGCCTTAAAAAGGATAAGCATAACATATGAAATGATGTTATCTAAAATTATTTGTGCTACAATGAAACTCATTCAAAACTCCCGTTTGTTCAGTTTTGCCCTTTGTGCTTTTTGTTATAGGCTATAAATTCAAATACGGGATATTTTTTAATAATAGATACAATTAGATCATAGAATGCGTTCATACAAAATATTTTTGAGGCCAGAAATTCAGCAGAATTTAGAAAGGAAGTGGATATATTCAAGCAGAATGAGAAAACACGTGATTATGTTTTTACACACGTAAGTACTGTCACTAGTGGTTAAAAACCTCTTTCATAATGCTGGTCAGCTGAGCTGGTAGGAGCCTTCCACAGGTTGTGCACTGTTTCCTTTTTGTTGTTTAAACCATATCTGTAAACCAGAATTTAGCCTTGATCAGTATCTGGAGCACTGAGTTACAAGAGGCCTTTAAAGTCCAGTTTTGAATACTACATTCTGACATCTCTCTGGTTTTTCCTTTTTGGTTTTTTCTGTGTTGTTTGTTTGTTTGGTTTGTTTGTTTGTGGGTTTGGGGTGGTTTTTTTGTTTTGTTTTGTTTTTTGGGTTTTTTGGTGTTGCTTGGGGGGATGGTTTTTTTCTTCTTTTTTCACTTGTTACTTTTGGTCTCTATGGGTTAGACTTTGTTATTTCCTTCTGACCAGCTAAGGGAAACCTTTTGGACACTGATCCCATTTGCGGTTTTAATAACGTTAAGTTTCAGTAGTAGTGGTGCTTGACTGTTAACGACTTAAAGAAAATGATATAAAAACAAGATGTCACTTCTGGAGCCATTTATAGACTTCCCTATTCACTATTATTTCTCTCTGGGCTTGCCAGAGCCAGGATTAGGTGACATAACAGATCAGCAGCACTCACCTGTTCCCTCTGTCTCATGACCTGAAAAGAGAGAAATGCTGCCAGCCTGGCTATTTGATTTTAGAGCCCTAGACTAGAGCATTTTAATAACTTGAGAAGGCTTTTCTGGGCCACTGGAAACCATCTGCAAGCTTAATAGCTGCCCCTAGAGGGGCACACCTAACAAGGGCTTAATGTTCTTTTGGACCTAGCTGGAATAATGATGGTGAAAAATTTTATTTTTCCTTGTCACAGCCCCTTGGTAGATTATCAGAGGTACAGATCTCACTTTAGGGCAAGCCTATGGAGTACACTTTTACAATCTACCCTGGGAACCATGGTGGCGCTTAAATCTCTTAACTAAAATTGCTGCATTTTGTTTACCAGGGACATTTGGGTATCCAAATCAGTCTTTCAAGGAGGATCAGTTGGATTACATCGGTACATTTTGTGCACACCCTCTTTCAGAGTTAACGTGACCTTGATTTGATTTAGCTTAATTCACTTCGAAGTGTGGTTTAAGTAGAATTTCACAAACCATACATTTAGTAAACTGGGCTAACTTAGTTATATAAGAGGCCACGTGACCACAAGTTTGAAAATAGTTAGTGGTGTAATTTAAATTATGTCATGAAGTAAAACCTCTTTATTATGTTAAGATGCATGGACTGAAAAACTCTTTTCTGTGTAAGTTTTGTAAGTGTTTCTCAGCAGCTTAGCTAAAATCAGATTTCTGTTTTTCTCCAGAACCATGTATTTTGCCCCTACTATGTTAATTGTTTCGCTTACTCTGGGCTGATTTTGTGTTCATCTTCCTAAATTATACTATCAGTGTTGAACTGAAATATTTTCCTTTTATTAGACAAAGTTTTCCTGAGAAACAGCTCCTCTTTCAGAGAGAGTATTATATAGAATAATAAACAGGACTAGATATCAAGGAAAAAATTCCAGAGGAAATGCCTTGTTTTAAACAGACTGAGTCACTTTGTCTGGCTTCTATTACTTTTCTTGGAACGAAATGTTTCATTTGCTTAGAATTTTAACAATTATTACTAAAGTAGTTACAATACAGCCTGTTAGATGTATTAGAGGAAAAAACCTTTTTTTTTCTTCAAGTGACTGTTGGAAATGCTGTTGCTTTTAGGTATTACAACTACCATGTACAAAGAACTACGCTGTGGGCCTTAGTATTCAGTATTCTTCCATCTGACTATGAAATCAATGTAAGACAGTTTCACAGAAATGGTAAGAAAATGTCCTTAGCCTTTCTTCTTCATCCTTTGAGCATCCAAAGCTTTATTCTATTTTAAAACAGTTAGCTAAGGGCCTGTCTTGTGCAGAACTCAGCTTTTTTGAGTTCGATATTGCTTTGTGATCTTCTTGATAGTGCTTTGTGTTCTTCCCACAGATTTTCCAGAAGAGCTTTTCCTTGTACATAATAATTAATAAAATAGCAGGTGTGATAACAAAAAGACACATGAAAACCAAATTATACTGTGAGGAGAAAAACATTGACTTAAACAACTGTCAATCTTTATTGATAATCTATTATTTTGGGCACCGTAGAAGAGGTAAGTTTCGAGGAGAGATCTGAAGAAACGGAGAATAAGAGCTTCACATGCTATTATTTATGTAAATTATTGGAAATCTTGTAAGTGAAATTATAATTCTATTATGTAAGGCATTTAAAAAATCAATGGCGTATGATTCATTTATGAATCAGCTGCAAACCCATAAAAACCCCTCATTAAATTTTTGATTTAATAATTATTTATATGAATTCTGACCAAACTCTCTAAACACATGCACTAAAAATAAGATTATCTTAAATAAAAAGGTCGGCCAAAACCACAATGAAATTATGTGATGAAATCCATATTTTTATATTGTTAGTTCCTCAGGAGTCATTTACAGAAAAAGATCCAGTACTTCTAGTGCTTCTCCTAATCTGAGCCTTCTCAAACAGAATGAACCGTTTATGTAGTTCACCTACAGCCCAGTGGTTTTGCACAAGTAAATGAATTACTTTTCCCAAATAATGCAGTATTAATACTGGTTTACCTCTTCAGGTAAAACCTAGACAAGCAGATAGGGCTTACACTATTCTTGAAGATCTTTAGAGAAATAAGATTCAGAAAGTTTCTCACTCCTAACATCTGCCACAAGATGAATTCTGGAAACAGCTATGTGTTTTCCAGCTAGTGATAGAACATGGTAACAGCAGCAGCTCTCTTAAGTAGCCAGCATTTGAACCATTACAAAGCTTAACTGTGACACCAGTAATTGTACCTGGAAGTCTTAAGTCAGGAATATACTTAAACTAGTAAGATATCATAAGCATACAGGAAACTGTGCTCTGAACATTATGCCGTCATAATTTCTTTTTTATTTACTAGTTTAACTGCATTTTAATCTGGATTGCTAAGATTCTATTTTCCCTCTTGAACTGGTGGACAGAAAGAAAGTAAAGAGAGATCTGATCTGATTTTGAGATCTGTCTGTGTTGATGAACTTAATGTTCACTTGATGATTTGGGTCTAAGCTCCAAGATCCTTGTATTTTAAATACAAGTTAGTGGAGGAAAAAACTTCTTGAAATATTCTTCTACTCCTCAGTCATACAAGTACTTTTGAATTCTGCGTAATGTGCTTATGAGAAAAGGGAATACTAGTATGACAGATTCTGTGGCTCAAGGAGGCCACATGTTCATTTTCAAATCAATGGTAGCTGTAAGTTGTATAATAGACTCCTGGCATGTGTTAAATGCACTGTCCAAATTCTGATTTTGAGTTTAGTGTTTAGCAAGCAAATTTTTTGTAAGAGCAAACTATTGAAAGACTCTCCTCCAGTTTTTGTTCCCATTATCTCATCAGGAAGGAAAGGACAACATCTTTAAAAGTACTTAAGTACCAAGTGAGTGACCCTTTTCTGTTGGAATGCCGCCCCACTAATGATGCAGAGAAGAAAAACAGCAATTTCTGGCAGAGTTTGCAGGATCTCTCATGCCAAACAAAAAAAAAAAAAGTCTAAAATGCCTGGTAAAAATAAATATCACTATGAAATTCTGGCATGGGAAGCGTTTCTGACAGCCAAGGCTTAGCTCATCCTGGGGGGTAACCCAAAAAGGCCAGCAATTTTCATTCTTTGTTTCTACTTATCGAATGTTCCTTGCAAACATAAGCTGCCAGACTCTGTTATCCATTAGGCAAGGTGTTTGTGTGAGAAAATTATAATAAGTAAATGGCTCTGTGTGTGTGTGCAGGAGAGCAGGCAAACCTAAGTGGGAGTGAGCTGTTGTGTCTGGGGATGAAGTGAAGCAGTAACTCTGATGGCTGTAGTGGCCAGCTCTTACGGGAAAGGTACATAACTTTCTGTGTGCACAACAGAGTTTTATCACATCCAAAGTACTCTGAAAATATTTTGTCTTATAACATCTGCATGGAAAAGCAAATTATGGAATCAAGGGAAAAAAACAACAAAACGAAAGAAAGAGGAGATCACAGATTTATTAAAATAGTGGGATTCTTGCAAAACAATTCTTAATTCTGTCTTTTAGCTGCACAAAAGGGCTTTTGGAAGACAGCACTGCTGAACCCTGCCGCTGTACAGGAGTTGCAGTCAACATTTTTTTTTGGCAAAAGCACACATCAGTATCCTGGTGATTCACTCCATATTATAAGAGGACATAGTGATGAATATTTTTTCCAGTCTGCCACATAATGCATAAGGTGTTTTCAAGAGTAACACCTTTATGGAGTCACTAGAAGAGAAGATAGAGACTGGATGATGATATAATGGTTGGAGTACTTAGGAAGAGAAGCAAATCACTTACTGAGAGAGACTATAAGCCAAGTGAGACAGAAACAGTAAATGAAGACTATGGCAATTAATTCTAAACAGACTAGAGGAAGCATGGAACATTTTTCAGAATATAGTAGAAAATAAAGACTTAATTAAGGTCTATCTGAAGAATGGTTTTAAATTTTTCTTTTGATTTGTTAACTTTATCATTCTAGTTTTTATACCACAGTAAAATAGATTGACCATTCTGCATTTGAATCTGATAATAACATTAGATATTAAGAAAATATCCTTAAGGTTCTAACTTTAAGTGTTAAATTTTACTCTTTTTCTGAAGGAAGAGGTGTTCTTTGAATCTGTAAAGTTTAGATGTGGATCAGAGTTTCTCTCAAATTCTGTGGCTAGAGTCCATTTCTGATATTTACTAAACATACTCAGTGTGCTTTAAGTTATGTGAAACAGAAACAAGAGAAACCCATAGTCTCTATGACATGGTGTTTGCTGTGCATTAGAAGTGTTGGGTTTTGCTCACTCAAGTCTCTAATAGAGGTTCCAACAACTCTGCTGACCTAAAATGAAACACAAATGGAAATGCATCACACAAACCCAGATTACCTTAAACTCTTAGAATGCTAATATCATGTTAATGCGTTAAGTCCGTAAAATCCTAAACTTGAAATGATATGGACACACGTATGTGTGACTGGGAGAGAGGTTGGATGTGTGTGCATACATGTGGGTGACTCATGTGGAGGGGGTGTGCAAGTCTGGATCTTGCTCCCACCTGTGCCTTTATTCAGGTCTCGCCCAGTGCTCATAAGGAGCAATTAATTTGTTCCCTCACTCACATTTATCAAGAGCTAGTATGACAGAGGGAGAGGTGTTAAGAGGTATCTCTGATTCAGCGACCTGATAGGAAAGCAGATGGTTGACATCTTATCAGAAAGACTCAAGGGTTATATCTTGTTTGTGTTGGCAGTACTTGCCAGACCCATCATGCCAATAAAGTATTAGAAGTGAATCATCTTCAAAAAAGAAAACTCTCTTTATCAGTCTGTCTATATTTTTACATCTCCACAGTGGCTTCTGCAAACAAGAAAGGTGTGTGAGCTGGGAGAAAGATATGTTTGTCTTACACATCTATTCCCATAACGGCTTGTTTCTTTACAGGCCCAATTTATGAATTCTAGGTTTTTTAAGAAAGGAGAAGTCAGCCCATCAAAGATATTCCACGTACTGAGATATAAGGTCACCTTTCTTTCTGATTGTGTGATTGATTTTTACCACAAATTTATCTGAGTACAGAGACTATTGATGGCAAACTACATTAATAGCTGGAAGTCAAAGAAAGACACAGGTCTTCAGTTCTTTGGAAAATGCTTCTCTGTGGAGTCAAAAATTAATTTAGGAGACACAACTTGCTACTTATCCATTTGAATATGTTTGGGGAATAAAGGTGGCTAGGCTTCTGTCTTCAAACTGAATTCTTCTTTTGCTGGCTTTTAAGAGAATGTTTTCCTTTTAAGCTCTTCCTCTTTTCTTTTCTTTCTGTGCCAGAGTCAAGGTATTAAGCTGTGCAGTTCCTAAGGGCAGGCCACAGGCTACCTTTGCAATGCAGACATTGTTCATTTCCTGGATAATTGCCATTTCACTGCAGGGAGGAGTCTCATCAGGAATAGAAGAGGGTGCTTATTTGCATTATTTTTACATAGAGGATGTTAGGGAACCAGCAAAAGGAGCAGAACCAGCTTTCAAAAAACACAGGAAGAGCTACCATCTCAAAGAAAACATGAAGAAAGGTTTGGTTTGGTCTGTTGTTTGGTTTTGGTGGGGTTTTTTTCCCATTATGAGAGTCAATTTACTTATGGTTTTGTTTCCTTTTTTTTTTTTTTTTTCCTTCCTAGAGTGGAAGATTGAAGGGCCTTGGAGGTTGGTTTCTGTCCCACCTTCTAGACACACACACATGAAAAGGGGTGGGGTTGGATGAATCTGTACTTTGGTCATTACATTACAAAGAACCTTTTGCAAGATTATTTACACCTCAGCTTTTGAATGTAGCCATTTAATGTAATCTTTAGTTTTGCTGGTCTGCACTGCAAAGTAGAATTAATAGTGGTCCGTGAGATGATCATAAAGTTTCCCAAAACAAATGTGCTTTCCTAATGCTTAGAAAGCAGCAGTTAAATGAAAGGTGGAGAAAATTAAGTAACACATAAGCTCTGACCTGCTAACCTGAATTTTATATTTTTGTAAATGAAAACAATTGTGGTAACCCTGAAGAAGATGGCATATGGTTTTATTAAGAATAAATGAGCAGAAGCTTGAGAAGCACTGTAGAGGACAATGGTGACAGTATTTGAATGTTCATGACACCTACGAGCATCTCTGGGTACACAGTAGGAGTGCCAATACTTAGAAAACTTCAGGGAAGGCAACAAAGGAAAAAGTGATAACATAAAATATAAATTAATGCTAAAATGTCATTTGATGTATATAACACAGAGACCATAGTTTACAAACTAGGTAACCAGATGCAAAAGCTTACAGCTCTTTGGAAAATTAAGTTGTTTCTTTACATGTCCATCAGTGAGGTTGGACACCCAACTGTCTTATGTATGGGTAAAATCTGACTTTTAACTTACCTGGTAATCCAAGCTACCACCTCTTTAGTCCACTGGTGATACGGAAGAGGGAACTGATGTGGGTAACGTACCACTGAAATAACTATAGAAATTAAAAGGGCCACTGGAAAATCTCAGAGTCTGATACCTGTGATTTTTTATTGAACTTAGAGCTCTGTTGGGAATGTTTTACTATTTCCTTGGCTTTTCTGTTTATTTAGTGGAGCTCACTAGTAATACAGAATTTGATCAATCAGTGTGCAGAGTTTGTAATTATCTTTCCAGTTAGAATTTCCTGAACTATATCTATTGTGGAACCTAAGTTTGGTAGGGATTCCAAAAGATGACCTAGTCCAGTCTGTACTGCATCAAGACTAAACATATCAAGGCTAATACCAGCATGCTTATCAAATTGTGTTCTTATAAAAATCCAGTGGAAGAGATTCCACAGCCCCCCTAGACAGTCTGCTCCATTGCTGAAAAATCCTTAGCTGGAATGCTGATCAGCAAAATCTTTTAAGCATTTCTTGTTGCAAATCAAGTTGACTCCTTCATGTCTTTCTACTGGAGCCATAGAGGATGGCTGACCAACATCTCTGTAATTAGCTCTTATATATATCAGAAAGCTGCATCTGGCTTGAAGCTTTCCTTTTCTTGACTAGGCATACCTAATTCTTTCAGCTTTTTCTCAAATGGTTTGATTTATACATTTCTTGTTCTTATTATTTTCTTGTTTCTCTTCAGCTGTGTTTATGTTTCTAAGGTGTTCATCCAGGACCAGGCACAGTATGCAACTGGGGCTTCAATACTATGGGAATTTAAGAAATCAAATTGTCTCATATATGACACACTTGTTAAGGTGTTCCAGAATTAAACACATTCCTGGCAATGGTGCTGCACTCTTGGTTTATATTGTTTGCTATCCATACAACCCTAAGATGCTGTATTTCTGTCTAGTCCAAAATTCAGTGCTGTTTATTAATTTTTCGTTCTGTTTCCCAAGAATAATATGTTTCTCACTACTGTATTTTTCCTGGTTGGTTTTTGGACAACTTGACCAATTTGTCAATAGGATTTGGGGTGTCTGATCTCATCCTTCCCAGTGTTTGCAGCCCTTTGCCTTTGTTTTGAGGTTATCAGTTGTTGTAGCACAGATTTACCAAGCATAATTACTGCATCATTTAAGTTGTCAGTGAACATGGTAGACAAAACAGAACTCAGGACATATCTTGAAACAGATCTGAGGTGCCTTTGCATTTTGATGAATAAAGACTAATGACCACTGTGCTTTCCTTCTGTCAGATGCTTGCACACCTCCCTCTATCTGTATTTAAAATGTCATTCTATGAAAGTGTCTTGTGAGATGATGCTAAAAGCCATACCAGGTGTATAGTGTCTGCTGCCTTCTGTTCACACAGTGAGCTTTACATTACTTAAAAAAGGGAACTTGATTTAGCACAAACGCATTTTGCCCATTTTTCATGTGTGTTTTTCATGCTAGTAAATTAATTCATTCTCTCTCAAATTTTTAAAACACGATTCCTCCAAACCTTTCTGAACACAACAATTAAGCTACCCAATGTGTCATTCTCTTCTAGGAAACTTGAGGTGTGGAGAAGCATCTTCACAAGGAAGAGCTCATTTGAATCCTTTAAGAATACTTTGATAGGTAAGACTTAGGCCATTTTTTTCTTTTTTCCCCCCTTCCTTTCTTTAAACCTCTTACTAAGATCTTTGCCGTTTCAGAATAGATAAAGTGTATTTTCCCTAATAATGCTACCTGGTTCTGGTCCCTTTCTTTCTTCTTTTTCCAATGACACCATGTTCTTTCCTGACACAGGTTTGTTATTTAAAATCACCCTGAAAATGATGTAAACTATCAGTAGTATTTCATAGCACTTACTTTCTCTCATTGGATTGGTTTATTTCTCTAATGTTTCTTTTTGGAGGGGGTGTGTCTGAATTATGTCCCAAAATGGTTATTAGGATCATAATCTTCTTCCTGTTCCACTTATAATGACTGGTGGAGTTTTTTTGCTTGGGCATGTTGTCATATAAATTAATTGTTAATTATATTTTAATTACTTCTTTCTCATGTGTCTTACGGTACTTGCATTATATATCACTTATCAGTGATCTATAAATTATTGCAGGTTGCTTCATGATGTTCCTCCCTCATAGGTGTGGGTGGGAGTAAGTACCTACCTTGTGCATGGGTTGAAGTGTATTCTGATATTTACATATACTTAAAGTTATTTGGTCGGAAAGAGGCAAGACCAAAACATATGGCTTTTACCAACATTATTTAGACACTTTTCTACTTTTACCATAAATATCCATTTTACACTGCATAAATCTACTTTACAATTACTCCTCAAAGACCCCACATGTTATCAGGGCTATATTCAATCATAGTATTTTGTCAACAGGCAGGTAATTGAGAGGTTTATAATATAAATTTTAATCTGTTCAACTGCAACCTATTTAGGAGATTTTTGTGAAAGACAATAATATGTGCTTTTCTAACATTTTACCAGGGGATTTCAAAAGTACTAATAAGACAGAGATATAGTTTAAGTGGAGCTTAGAGAGGAAAGAGATTTGCCAGAATACAGTGCAAGATGCAGAGGATGGGTAAACACACTTTAACAGAATGGGTAAAAACAATTGTTCCCTGGGGAAAGAAGAACTGAAGAGCTAACAAGTAAATTTATTTGCATTTAGGACAATATTTTTCAAGAGGCTTTTGTTTCAAACACAGGAAAATACTCATCTCAACAGCTGAAAGACTGTTCCATGACCTAAGTATATAATTATCAGGAAGTTCTGGGCCCTGTGTCTGTGCTTTATCACACTCGGTACTTCAGCACCTAAACTTCTAAAAGACTTCAGTGAGCCTGATGTCAGAAGGACTCCTCTGAGTTATACTACCTGATGATCTAGCCTTGGTAGAGAATTCAAATGAATTTTGGTTTTGTTGCTCTGTATTTTGGGGAGATATAGTGAGGGTTTTGCATGCTAGCCAGTCAGCCAGCCCCCAGTCAGTGTGAGGTTACTGTTTTCTCTCTCTTAACTTTAACCCACTATTCCAAACTCTTCTCTTTCAACAATCTTAAACTCTGGTGCCTCAGAGTCTATTACTTTACAATAATTGCATGTACTTTCTGTGCCTCAGTCTGTCACTGATTCCAAGTCAATATAATAACAGAGAAGTTTTTTAACTCTCCACCTCAACCAGTCCCTCTTGACTACCTGTAGTTGTTGTTACTCTTCTGCAACTTAGCACACTTTGCCTATCAAATACATAGAATTGAATGCCATATTTGACGTGCTTTTGCACTCTTGCACTAATGTGGATCTATTCCTATCTTGAAGCAGTGGTTCTGCATATAAAGAAACAGTCTGCATTTAAAACATTTTGATGGCCATGTACAGTAGATTTATACATGGTTTGCTGCTTACTGTTTCTTGTGGAGTTCCTGCTCTTGGGAGTTCTCCTCCTCAGTGAAGCTGTGTTGGATTATTTTCTCTTTTCACTGAGCACAATTTGTCAAGACTCAGTCCCTGTTTTAATTTTACATTGACATTTTTAATAATATCCCTTGTCTTCACCATTTTACATTTAATTAATAGGAGTGGCAGAATTCTCTCAATCACATGCTGTGCCGTTTTCTTACTCTTGTGATTGTTTAAAGGATGGGATTAATTGCAGCTTCCTCTGGATTCATCTGTGGGAAGGCTTTAAATAAGATCATTTCTATCACTGGCCCTTTGGTGTCAATTTGACAAAATTCTCATCTTCCCCTGTGGTCCAGGTTTTGGACTATCTGAGTCAGCTTTCTGTTCAAGTTAATACTTTGAAATCAACTGAGATTAATTATTTAACAACAGTTCCTTGCATTGTCAACCCTTCGTATTAAAATGTCAAATCATGCCACAGAGCATCGTAAAACTGGCTCTAAGGGTGATCTCCAGTACAAGCCTGTCTGCTTTTTAATGCAGCACAGAACAGAAGGCACATAAGCCAATTGTCTAAGTGTTAATTATTCTCTCCTGCAGGAAACGACCCTAAATCTTTTTTTAGGGTATCTGAGTTTCATACATAGTCATCTGTCTTCGGACACCGCGGCTAGAAGCAAAACACTGAAAAGCAGACTGCATGTCACGAACGGAGGGAAAAATCAAACGTTTCTCATAGGTAGCAACATGCATGCTGGGCAAAGGGCTCGTGAATATTTCCCTTCCGAAGGGAGTTTGGCAAACGGGGACGGGACGGGGAGAAGGGCTCTGCGATTTGTCCTGGGTACAGATAGCTGGCACAAGTCGGGAAGCGGTGGCAACGCGCGGGGACCGGAGGATACCGGGCAACCCTGCGGCGTGCAGCCGAGAGCCCGGAGCAATGTTCCTTGGCGATGCTGCGGGAGTTGGGACAGGGAGAGCCGACACCGACGGCCCCGAGCGCCGGGGCCGCTTTAGGAAGGGCTTTCCCGCCCGCGGTGAGGGAGCCGCACCCGGGGCAAGGGCTGAGGGGGTCCGGGGGCTCTGGGCGAGCCCAGGGGTCTCGCCGCGGTGACGGGCGGCGGCCCCACGGGGGGCAAAGGGAGATGCGTGTCTCGCCGCGGAGCCTCGGCCGCGGCACCGCCTCTGCCGCGCCGAAAGTTTGCGAAGTGCCTCGGCGCTGGGGGGAGCGGGGCGGGGGCTGCCCCGGCGGGGCTCCTCCTTCGGGGCCGGGCCTGGGCGGGCGGAGCGGGGAGGGAGCCCCCGGCCCCGGAGTTGCCGCGGCTGCGGAGGGAGCGAGCGGCGGTCGTGCCGGGGTTCTCCGCGCAGGAGGAGCCCGCGACGTCGCTGCGGGCGGCCCGGGCGCGGGGCCGGGGCGCTGCCACCATGAGGCGGCGTGGCGGGGGTTGCCTCCTGCCCGCGCCTCCGCAGCTCCTGCTGGTGCTGCTGGGAGCGCTGCTCCGCT
>VWZT01008896.1:782215-805843 GCA_013397055.1 Pachycephala philippinensis
TGCCTCGCAGGCTGCCGTGCCCGGCGTGTCGGGACAGCCGCCGCTCCGGAGCAGGAATGCAGCCGCGCACCCGCCGCGACGGGCCCCTTAAAGGTACAGCCCGGCTCCGCGGTGGCGCCCCGGGCTACCTGCCTCGCCTCGGCGGGGGCCGGGAGTCCTCCCGCAGCGCCCTGGCACAGCGGGGCCGGAGCAGGAGTGGTACCAAAAATAGTGACGAGGGGAGGGTTTCGCTGCGCTCTTAGCGAGGCGGGAGGTAGTCCCACGAAGTCTCGCCATGAAAACTTTAGCTTTGTGGTTGCTCTATCAACTGGCATCGGCTGTGTGCGGGGGTTCTTTATTTTACAAGTGCGCCCGGTGGAGAAGAAAACATCTAAACGGTTCGCAGAATTGTTTATGAAGAGTTAGAGGGCTTTTGGGGGAGGGGTGTGGAGAGGAGATACGTACCTCATTTCTCTCCCTTCGCTGCTTTGGCAGCTGCTGTATAATTTCACCCATCCGTTTTCTCCTATGCTACTCTGAAATTACAGGAAGCATTTGCAGTGGTGCTGCTGACCTCCATCATTCTACAAGTATTGCCCCTGGGGCACAATCATAGGGAGTTTGGGTTTCAAGTAATATTATTTCTCTTCTAACGAGAAACCTAATTGCAGGCAGCTTTGAAGAATGTGCTAAGCCAGCTTGTATAGACTGACTAGAGAGGGCTGTAGTTCCGTGTATCAGAAAGCCTGCTTTTTAGAAGCCAGAATTACTCTGGAGTTACCAAATGCCACACAGATACTTAGCTGCCCTCTAGGAGTGAGAAGGATCTAAAAGATAGATCTTAATGTAGGTACAGATCTGGATGTGTTTTATTTTGGCTGTTGCCCAGGTGCTCCTAGTTAATGTGTCTGGGCTGTTAACAGCCATGTGGGGGATGTCTGATTGTAAAATGCAAGTTTGCTAGTAGGTGGTTGTTCCTTGATGTCTCTAGGATGCTTTTTTTATGGCAGCTCGTTTCTCTTTCAAGTAGTTTTCCCATCAGTGCACTTTCGTGTATCCTCTTGTCAGATGACTCTAAGTTTATGATTGGATGTGCCAGCTGCTTCCAGAAGTGGATATCCTCTTTCCTTCATCAAAAGATAAGGAAATAAGGACACAATTTTGCACTAAGGACACAATTCCTGAGCAATCTTTTTCCTATTTGAAGCAAGGACAAACATGAGGAGGTACCAGGATGGAGGTGCAGAGAAAATGCCAAAACTTGTGATGAGTCAGTGTTCCTCCACTTAGCTAGAAAATTTTCAAAGTTGTCCCTTAGAAGTACCTGCCGGGATGATGTGCAGCTTGACTGTCATAAAGCATCCATGGAAGTTGCGATGCCAAGCAGGAAAATTGTTAGAAACACTTGGTCCATTACTACTCTGCCTCAGTACAGGAGAGCATAAAGCAAACAAGTCTGCAAGACTGACCTTTGACTCTTTTATAGTGGATAGTAGCAGTTCAAACTGGAGGAGTCTGTGCCAAAAAAACCCCCAAATCAACAAAAGAGGTCTGCAAATATCTTGAGCTCTTGGAAAAGTGCATGGCAGGTAAAAACAGGTATAGAGAGAGAACTTGATGCTAATGTCATGCACCGCTGGTGGCTGGAGTGAAGAAGGACCTGGTGTTAAGATGGTCTGTGTTAGTGTAAATACAGAATGTCACAGAACCTGTCTGGTTGATGTGTTTGCTGTTCTGGCTCCTGGAGCTCTGCCAGAAAAATAGGCAGCTAATATCAGAGGTTCAGTTCTGAAACATCTTGACTACGTTTTATGGTTGGAACCCTGAACGTGTTACTTCTGTAGAAGTCTATTTTGCAGTGGGAATCACAATTTCCATTGCCTGTGCTTGGCATTGCTGTTGGTTCTACAGCTCTCAGCCAAGTGCAAAGCACTCCTTTTCTTATTGTCAGCTTGGAGCTGATAATGTTCTACTTCCTGGGTGTGCTGAGAGTGCCAGTGTTTGCTGATGATCAGTTTGGATGATATTCACAGATCTCTTGATCGCCCTGAATTATCTTGACTTTCTTTTTTCCAAAGTGATGATGGCACTGAATAATATTCCCTATACTTATAAAATGAAGAGCAACATGCTGCAGGACGGTGACAAGTCCTGGGTTTTTTGTTTCGTTTTTGACAATTCTGTCTGCTAAAACATAGTGGAAAAGCATATAGCATAAATCTTCCAGTATGAAGTTAACATTATTGTTTTATTTATTTAGTTTATATAAGCAATTTTCTTCTATATTCTCTTTCCAGAAGCTTTCACTTGTGTGCTATAGCAGTGTTTTCTGTAATAGAGAAACTCTTCTTGTATCTTGGGAGTGCAGGTGTATGCAGGAAGAAAATTAATAGGTGCTTAGTTACATAAAGTGCTTATATTTCCAGAGTGTCTTGTGAACCTTGAAGAGGAATATTCTCTTCCTGTGGGCCACAAAATGAGATATCAGAAAACTTGTAGCCATTTCTCTACATTGTATTCGTTGAAGTAACAGAAGAAAAAGTGGTTAGTTATAAATATCCAGTAGTTTGTAGTTCAAACCAGAAAGCAGTACTTGCTGTATATTAACTAGAAAAAGAAATTAAAGTGATTTGCATTTTGATTTTATTCCTAAACACTCTCCAGACTAGTGAAATTAACATTAAAAAATAGTTAAAACATTAATTCTATGAGAATGATCTGTAGTCTGATAGTGCTCTTGAATCTTCCTGCACTCTTGTGAAATAGGCAAATATTATCCTTGTTTTGTAAATGTGGGAAGTGAAGTAGAAATTGTCTTGCCCAAGGCCAACTCCATTTGCCCTAGAATGCAACTTACCGTTGAACACAATAGAATATATGCTTCATAACACTTATAAAAGCTGATAAAGAGATATTATCTTAAAAACCAGTCAAGCTTTTAAAAATAGGTTTATATAGTAAGTGCATGTTCTGCACCTTCATTGAATTCCTTTGCTGCTTGTGACTATTTATCTTTTTAATAATACTTACATTTCTCTTGCTGATGGTCAAAAGATCATAAAACCACAGAAATTTTATTGACTCTCTGTTGGAAAGGGTGAATTGGTAAATGAAGCATTCTTAAAAGAAATACAAAAGAAAGGTGGATACTTAATTTCTCTAGTCCTCTGTTATTTCTAGTTTAGCTATTTGTGATGTTTTCTTCAGTGGGTTTACAGAAGATATATGTAGACTTAAACTGACCATCTTTTAAGATGTTTGGCTTTACCTGATAAAACATCCAGAGCTGGAGCTCTGGCATTCAACAAACCCACTCCCTTAAATGGCATACTGTATTTGGTGGCTGTCTGTGTTTCACACCATGGCAGAAAACAGTAAATGTAATTGTCATCCACGAATCTCATGTCCTTGATGGTTAGGCTCTTACTTTTGTGTCTGTGGTGCCAGTGCTTCTTTGCCATTGCTGTTATGTTAGGTATTACTCTTCTATGGGATTTTGTTGTCTCTACTAAGTGAAAACCGGGCGCTGTAATGCTCCTTGAATCTCTTCTTTCTTCTGTGTAGATTTCCATTTCCCTGTACTAAAGATAGTAACTGTATGGATCCAGGGGCTTGTTATTCTGTAGACTTGTGGTTTATTCATGCTGTATATCTGGTTGCTCTGGGACTGTTACCTGGGAGTATTTGACTGCCCTCCTGTTGTGAGTGAATTCATGTTCAGGTTTTCAGCTTTCCAGGCATTACTTTTCTTGTCTCTCTTATGCAGAACTGTCTGTTAAATGCTGAAGTGTTCCAGGCTGTGCGTTTAGTCTGGGGGACTCTTGAGCTGCAGTCAGTCTTTCTGAGAGGAGCAGATCTCCTCGGCTGTTGTGAGCCTAGATGAAAGGAGGCTCACTATGTAAGGGCAGGAAAGTAAGTTTTCATAAAGACTTTATTAACATCAAGTAGAGCTGATGTTTGTTGACTTTTGTAGTGCTAAATTGTGAATGACTGAAATTCCTCATATCAAGGAATTACGTAATTTAATATAGAAGACAAAGAAAAAAAGGAACTGAAGTGTCATGAGCCCGATTCTGATGGTATGAGATACATTAAGCTTTCTGATATAAGCATGTTAGCACACCTGTGGGTTGAAAAGCAGTAACAGAAGCTTTGTCTGTCATGAGGTTCTTAGGTGATTAGGTTCTTCTGGTATTAGCCACCAGTAGTCAGCAAGTCACAAACCATTAAGATTAACAGACAGTAATGTAGATGCATATTCAATGTTTGTACTGCCAGTTGCAGGTTTGTCAAAAAGTGTATGACTGAAGACAGCACAGATCTTGTTTCTCAAGCTGTTGCATGTTGATTGCAACTTTCTGGTGTTGCAATATTCAGAAGTAAAAAGCACCAGATTTTTTCCCTGAATGGGTTAGAGGTAGAATAGAATTCACCTTCCTGTACTATAGTGATGAGGTTGTGTAAAGAACTGTTGTCCAGCAAAGCTTCCAGTAGATAATATATTTGCCTGAAAACAGACCCCATATTCTGTAGTGTCAAGGTGGAGTTTTACTCTTGGACTTAAATCTACCAGCAGTGAGACGTTATCATGACTCCAGGCAGGGGAGACCCCTCTCCTGGCTACCAGCATGGTGACTTCCTCCGTATGCCCTAGCAGGGCATAGTCTTCTGTGTCTCTTTGTTACTGCCTGACAGCCCCTCCCAGCTGCTGGAGCTTTCTGTTTCTATTGCATAGCAGCAGTTCTTTAATCAGAAATCTTGTTAGTATTCAAGGATAATTGATCCGACTCTCTGGTAGGGGGTGGGGACCCAGCCTTGCATCCTTCTCCTACTTGCCACCCCCAGTTTGACCCCTGTTGTCTCTTTGTTTTCTCCTGTTAAGTTTGTGCCAGTGATGTGTGTGTGTGCTGTTTTTCCAAGCAGCCTGAAGTTGGCTGTAACCAAGAGCAGCAGTTAAATAGAGCCCGATTTCCCCGCTTCCTGGCGTTCAGTTGTTCGGCTCCATTTTCTGGTCTTCTGTGTTTTTGATTTGCAGAGGAGGAACTTACTTGGTGCCCCCGGGCATCTCTTAAACCCATTAGAACAAACTCCATTATTTCACTGTACTTAGAAATCCTCCTCCTTTAGTCCCAGCATCCATCAAAATAATGTATCCTCTGTAAGGCCCTCTGGAAAATGTTTAATAGGATCTTTTCAAACTCAAGGAGAGTTCCAGTTGGAAAGGGGGAGGGGAGAAGGCTAATGGAAGATCTGACTGTGACTTGCAGTAAGCCTGAACTTGGCCTGTGTCAGCTCTCCCTTCACCTCCATGCTGAGGGAAAGCTGAACAGAGCGGATCCAACACTGGGATCAAAGCTGGAAACAAAAGGCTTTGGGAGAAAAATTTCCCGTCTGGCCAAGAGGCAGCCACACAAAAGTGGTGCATAATTTATCACTCGAGGTTTATTTCTGCTGTGCTCCTTCTGGAGAGCGAAGGAAAAAAGAAGTGACTCTCCTGCTGTTTCGAAGTGGATAAGTGATGGCTTTGGAGATTTGAGGCAGGAAGGAGCTAGAGATACCATGGAAAAAAAATTTCAGTGCATTCTGTACCCAGCTCTTCTCTTGTCAAACATGGTCAGACATTATTTCTGTTGAGGGGAACCCTATCCTTGCATTTTGAAGTTTCAAAGAGTGAGGACTTTTAACTTCTCTTGTAATTTCCAAATCACAGTGGAGTGGTGTTGCCCTTGGCAAAATCAAGTTCTTTGACTTTCCAAGGTGTTTTTCTTAACTTAAGGATCTGTCTAGGTGCCGTGGCTCTGTGTAACATGAAGGAAGAGGCTACATTTGCCCCAGAGGGTTTATAGTCTTAATTTGACATCTGACATCTGATAGGGATCAGGGGTGTGATAATTCTACTGGGATAGATAAGGTCAATATTAAAATGGTATAGCTTTCTAATTAAATTTCCTTTAGCTTTGGTTTAATGGGAAAAGCTTCTAAAGTTTTTCACTCCAATCACTTCTTAGAACGGGGCTAGAGAGAGGTTTTGGGTAGGAGTTGGCATCAAAGACTACTGAAAACTGGTAACTGTGTAAATAAGGATGAGGAAGCAGATGCAAGAGTAAACCATGAGAAGAAGGTAAGGGGATATAGGAGTATAGATATTAACAGAAGCAAAGATAGGCATTCTGGTAATGAGAGCCAAGGACTTGAGCTGGCAAAGGAACAGAAGAGTCATGTAAGGAAATCCAAGTGGAGTAATTATGTGGGATCTGATGGCAGAAAGAGTTGTTAATTAGGTAGGATAAAAGATGGAAATTTTGAAAGTGAAGGTGAGCATTGAGCGGAATTTAACTGCTGAGACAGGGAAAGACTTATTTTACTAATGCTTTAGAGGAGGATATGACAAATTGTTAGGAATCCGTGATGGTAGAGTCCCTGACCTAATGGGGTGATTTCATGAAATCTCAGGAGCCTAGCAATGGGGTCAGAGGTGGAGAGGGAGACTATTAGCAGAACACTGAGATGGTGAGCCCATGAGATAGAGGTGGTGATGGAGCTATCTGCAGTGGTGGAATGTGGGATCTGTCAGCCTTGGGAGCACATAAGCCAGAAGGATTTTTGAGTGGGATGTCCAGGAAGGTATTTTGGAGGACAGTATTGTCTGGAAAAGTGTATGAAATGGGAGGGCAGAACTGAAGAGAGAAGCTAGAATTTTGGAGATAGTGGCTTGGACAAAAACATAAAGTGAGAATAGGAGATTACTGTGGGTCTGGTAAGTCTGGATACAGAAGCAAGTTGTAATTCTGGTGGCAGAAAATTGCAGCTTTCCTGGAAAAGGAGCCTACTTCTCTTCCCCTTCCCCATTAAGAATTGCTGTGTGAAAGAGTGAAT
This sequence comes from Pachycephala philippinensis, assembly GCA_013397055.1. Taxonomy (NCBI): domain Eukaryota; kingdom Metazoa; phylum Chordata; class Aves; order Passeriformes; genus Pachycephala; species Pachycephala philippinensis. Next base: position 789,071 of record VWZT01008896.1, read on the forward strand.
CACTATTGTGAACTGTTAAAACATAGGCACCTGATGTTCTCAGCCTTCTTCTCTGAAAGGCTTGTAAGAAGCATTCTTGCACTGTGCAAGGTTAGAGGGAAATACACACTCTGCTCCTTTAGCCCGAATCTCCAGCTCTGTCAGTTCATTTGACTTGGTGACAGCTGGTAGTGCTGGGAGAGGTTCTTGCTTAAGGTGCAGCCATTCAGTGTATCAGAACTGTCTCGTGGGATCTAGGATTAGAATAAAATAAAGACACACCTTCTTTATTTTTTTTCCTTTTTTTTTTTCCTTTGTGCTCCCACCCGATTTTAGTTCTGAATTTCCATAACTGCTGAATAGTCAAATCCTTTCTTTGCAGCTCTGAGGGCAGGGGAAAAAAAAAAAGAGAAGTCTCAGGGTTGTAATTTCCTACTTCTGTTCCAAGCTTCTGAGGATGAACCAGGAGGTGGGATAATTCTCTGAATTAAAATCGCATTTGTTAAGAGGAAGGCAGCTTTACTGCTGTCCTTTCTTTGTTATTCAGACTTTGCCACTTCTTCAGGCTTGACAAATTTAAGAAATGAGGTTTTTGAGGCCTCAGAGACAGTGTTCTCCTCACTGTGATTTTTGAAGCCTGCTACTCCTGAAAAGCCTGAGTTGAGTTTCTTGTGGCTGGAGGACATGCCACTAATTTGTGCTGCCTTTATAAAAGTGCCTTGATCAGCATAGTACCTATTAGCATGAGGAAAAACATAATAAGTCTGTCCGTGAGAGAAAACTAGAGAGTTTGTGGCATGGGAAAGGGGAGATAGATTGGAGGCTGCCATTCTGGAGGCTTTAATAGCCAAGAAACAGGAGAGAATAGTCATTGGTAAATAGGAATGCTAGAGGGCTATCTCCATTTTTGTCATGGATCTCAAATAGAAGTATTCAGTGTCTAAATCTTAGAAAGCATGATGTAGGAGTAAGTGGGAGACTGGGGCAGGAGTCCTTCAAGAGCAATAGTCATTGCCCTGCAAACAGACCTAAGTTTAATACAAGGAAAGAGCAGGTTGAGTTCAGAGCTGTATGCATGCAGAGATGAAGTGGTGAAGGGAATTTTCTTGGGCACTGACTTGGAAACAGGGAAGGACTGATTGGTCTGGTTGGTGTGGTTATGGCCCTTTGCTATCTTAGGGAAGGCTGCCTCTGGATCTGACTTCTTTCCTGATCCAGTGAACAGCAGCTGCAAGAGAGTGTTGACTCACGAAGAGTTGATTGTCGAGCGGTTGTCTCCACCACAAGGGTGGTAACCTCATGTGTTCCAGTTTGAACTGTCACCACTCATGAATCAATACTGTCTGTAGGCCTTTGTTCACTGCATTTTTGAGTGTATGGAACAATTCAGACCTGCAGTCAGCATTACCTTAAACCCTTAAACAACAGAAGACCTTTAGGCCTTTTGGGTGTTAGTTGTTGGTTTTAGGGGGTTTGCGTTTGTTTATTTGTTTTGTTGGGGTTTTTTTCCAGGCACAAGGTTCTTTTGTTTGGGAAGTAGGTTGATCCCCTGCCTGTGCCTCAACTCCTCTAGAAGGGCAGATTTGTCATCTTTGCATCTTTGGCAGTTACGCTGAGTAATTCCTATGCTACCAGTACTCAAGCAGGAACAACCTTGGTGTTCTGTGACTTCTGCAACCTTTGACTACAAACTTTGGCTTGAAGCAGCTTGCTCACTAACAGGAGAAGACTGTTATTTCTCTGAGGTTTCTCTTGTTTGTGACCTGCCTTCTGTGAACTGGAAGATGAGGAGCTGTAATCTTCTGTTGTTCTTAGTGCAAATTCCAGACTAGAACAAAATAAGCAAATTGCTTAGGTTTGAGTTTTCCAGTCAATTGTCCCTAGAAAATGTTGGACCTTTTTTTGGTGCTTCTTTTCTTGCCTTCTTATGGTTAGTTCTTCACCCACAAGTCTTTAGAAGTCTGGGAGCAAACTTTTAAGCTTGAAAGGAATGTTTAAAAAAATAAAGGACAATTCCTGTGATACTCTGTAGTAGCTTTTTCTTGGTTGGTTGTGCTGGAGAAGCAAACTTGATGATGGTAATATATATGCTGGAAGAATAAGAGAAACTCAGATGATTATTTTTTGAGAAAGGACCCGTGAGCAATTTTTGTGATGAGATGCTTTAGAACAGACTGGCGAGAAAGAGGGGGTGGCAGACATTTGCCTCTTTTAAATGCTTGGCAAAACCCCATTTAGCTTAATGGGTACACAAGGTGAAACCTAACACAGTTACAATATAGAAATAATGGGAGATACAGGGCATATTAGACTTATGTACAATTAATCAATTGTAGGATAAAAATAAACAGTACTCAGACAGAAGCCTTCCAGCAAGGAAGGGAGTGAGGCAGAGATGACATCTTTGGTATGTACATCTTGACTTACCCGCTCAGGCGAAACAGCCTCTGAGCTCAGGCTTCGATTAAGTAACTGGGACAGCTGCCAAAACACCTACGTTTGCTGGCTAATATATTGCAGTGCATTGGTCCTGCAGGTTAATCTGGGAAGGGCATGGAGTGTTATCTGGGTTTGTCTTGGGTTTTTCGTCGAACAATATAACAACATGCTTTGCATCCTGTATGTCAAGATCTTAAACTAAATGTGGTGGCAATGCTAAAACTGCCTCTTGAAGTGTTGTGAGGACAGAGGGCCATCTGAGTTGCACCCCAGAAGACCAAGTAGCCTAAGGAGCCAGCTTTTGTGACCTTGCAGGCTGCATACCAAAGTCTCTAAGGTATGTGCTTTATGGCTCCATGCCCTTTAGAGGCAAGCAGAGGGGAGTGGCTCACAGGAGCAAAATGACAGTAACTCCCTAAGGAGAATATTGCCTCTTGTGGGATGGGACTGAGCTAAGGTGGGTAGACAGCACAGACCCTCTACAGCCCCACACTAATGAGCCTCAGGAACCTTTGCATGCCTAAGGCTCTGTGTGGCTGTCCTGGCTGTGTAAGTGGCCCTAGCAAGTAGGACATGTTTGAACAGTTCAAACCATGAGAACTGGATACAGTGCTGAGATTTTCCTCCTATACTAATCAAGAGCAAATTAAATATTTGACTCCCATAAGAACAAATTCCAGAGCTCTGTATGTTCTTTCATTTTAACCAAAGGGAAGTCAACTTTTTTATTTTCAGATGTGAAAAGACATGAAATTACTAGATCTATGAGATCTATGTAATGATTGCTAGAGTAGGACTGGAGGGATTTCCATTGCTGAGCTTAGCAGCACCAAAACAAATTCTTTTTATGCAATCTCATCCAAAGCAGCAAAAGTTGTCTCCACCTAAAAGTACAAGAGAATCATAGACTGAAACCAAATGAAAATGCTGTCCATGCCTACGAAAATATTGTTTCTGGGGTTTGACACTCCTTTTGAGGCTTGGGAAGCAAATAATTTAATCCAAAATTCACATGAGAAACTAGTCAGAATCTAAACCAGAACACAGGTTACTATAGCAGAAAAAAGAAATCCGAACCTGCTAGCCAACTAGACTGCCACAATTTATTGTGCAAAGTTATTCTGCTGGCACCTAGTGCCAAGTGAAATGTGCAAAATCAAGTCAGATTTTTAGCAAATACTGAACTGGTATGTGCAATTTGGATCGCAAGCTGGATACAGGGAGAATACCATAAAAAATAAATACTGGAATGAGAATTTAAAGGAGAGGCTGAGAAGGGAATTTTATAATCTTATGAGTAAAATATAAAATATATTAGCACAAGGAGCACTTGAGCATTTATCTTACTACAAATAAAATGTTATTCTTTGGAACATTTTAATTTCTATCCTTAGACTCCTTGCCATGTATCCCTTTCTGTTAAAACCTCTGTGGAGATAGGCCCTTCATATGTTGAATCCACTTCTGGAAGAAACTCAAGCATGCTGTTTTTTACATGTGGGTAACACTTGCAGAGCTTGTTTTGCCAATAAAAGTGTCTTTGAATTGATTGTGGTGGGATGCGGTGCGAGTTCTGATGTAACATGAGGCTCCTTGCAAGTGCAGATTTTGATGAGAACTTGTCTCTAAAATTTCTAGTAATTTTGTTTTCTTGTTGTTGTCGTGAATTGGCTCCTTTCTTTCTGTGGTCCATTGTTGTACGGATGATGTTTGGAAATGGAATGTCTTCCATCTGGTTAAGAAATTTGATTTATCCTTGGAGGCCTGAACTGCTGTCTTTGCTAGCAGGAAATAAACAATGTTCCAACTGTCCCCAATTATCACCTACTTGCCTTTCTGCAGTTCCATGTCTTTTGGAAGGATACTAGAAGAGATGACTTATGGATCATGAACTGCATTTTGCCAATCCTCTGTTCCTTCATATCTATTAATTTAGTCCTCTCCTCTTGTTTAAACTTCGTAAATTAAACACACTGCTTAAAACAATTAAACAGTGGGCTGAACCATGGATCTCTGGTTTGCCTGGGACACGGTGGCTTGTTTCAGGTGGCACTAGGAATGCAACTCCAAATGACTTACAAGGGCATGTTACTGATTCAGAGTAGTGTTTAGTAGAATCTCGTTTTATGGGAAATCTTGTCACCAAAATGCAGTTTTAGGGCAATATAAAGCCCATGTTTTGGAATAGCAGAATTGGAGGGATTTTTGCTCCTGCTGCCTTTTCTTTTAGTAAACTTGATATCTCTCATGGAGAAATTTTTTTGGTGGGGGTGCTAGGATGTTGTCACTGCTGAGGATTGTTCTTCTCTGCCCGCAGTGTCTGTGGCTTGACCTCCAGCTGCCAGGCTTCCTTGGCCCAGGGGTGTGGTTTCTTGTTGCGCCTAGTCTGGTGTAACTGTGGGTTGCCCCAGAGAGCAGTCTCACTGCCTTGTCCCTTTGATAGGTCTGTGTAAATGTCTGCTGGATGAATCAGTCCAGCTTGTTGGTCTGTCACAGAACTGGCCTGCAGAATGGTGAAACCACAGGTTGTGTGGTATTGGCAAGCTCAAGTGAATTGCTCTTCAGTGAGCTCATCAGTATAGACCTGATGGAAGGACAGAGGGAGGCAGGACCAACCATTTTTTTGGCACTGACTTGCTGCTGCTTTGCTTTGCCTTAATAGTAATTTGGAAAGGCTTTCCCTAGAAACAAGGGAAGGTGAGAATTCAAGCCCAAGATTTAATTTCTGTGACTCAAGTAAGCATGGGCCTCTTTATTGTATTGTTATTTGTATGACGGTGTTAGTGCTGTATTAACATCCAAGTGTGATGAAAGATCAACCCATAGATGTTGCAACTGGTGCAGTACATTAATTGGTGATGCCCTTTGTGGTGGAAACTTCTATTCATTAGGGCTGGAAGCAAAGACCTACTATCTTACTTTAGTTGGGCTACCACAGACTAACTGTTGTGAGTTGTTGACAGAGAAGTGGTCAATCTGAATATGAAAAGCTTTATCCCCTTGCTACTGCCTTGATTCTTCTTCCTTAATCTTGCCTTTTAAATGACTGATGTCTAGCAGAGAGTTGGTTTTTGACCCTTATTCACAGACTCTTGATCAGAGTTTTGCTCGCTCTCCCCAGTACTCTCCACTGGTGTAGTGTGATATTGTGGTTTGACCAGCCTGGCCTGGGCATGCACACAAAAGAAGGCACAATCCACTCTTCTCTCAAGCTGATGCAGAAATGGCAGTGCTGATGCAAAGTGTCTGGTTAGTCACAGGAAGACAGAGCTAGCTGTGGGAAAACATAAGCTGTCTAAATGGCCATTCCTGTTCTCCCTGAATGAATATGTGGCAGGCTGAAGGGGAAGATGTACATAGGATGAATCTTACACATGAATTGTCAATTGGATCACGTAAAGATTCACTCTAATGGAAATCACAGCTTCACAGTGTTACATGCAGCATGTGCATACAGTAAGCACAATCCCTACTCTGAAGAATTAGTAATTTTTACATGTGGTAAATCGACAGATGTATGAAATAATGAGGAAAAAACCCACAATGAAATACTGATTAATGTAGTAAATAGAGGCTCCACTTAAGCTTTGCTTTTTAGTCTATCTGGTGATGCTTCTTGTCCTGTCTTCTCCATCCTGTCTTTCTGTTGAAGCTGCCTTTCTCTAATTGTTCTTTTTCCTCCTCCTCTGATACGCTGCACACAAGATTAACACAATTAGACACATTTGTTGTGTCTGAGGTCTGATACTGGGAGAGTGAAAATTCTTCTCAGATGTAATGTCCTTTAAAGAGGGTTTAGTTGCTCTTTTTGCCCTGGATAGTGCATGTTCCTGTTACCTGCCAACATATTCAATAAATAGTTGGCACTAGTCTAATGAGGAGCATCATAGCTAAACCCAGCTGACAGAGATCTGGTCCGACTCTTCCATCTTTTCCCCTATCCTGAACGTAGCATCTCTTAGGATGGATTACAAAATGGTATTTAACCATGTAATCACAAAGGTCAAGAAATTTGAGACCAGAATCTTAACTTGGACTTGGTTAGAAATCCAAGTTTTAATCCTAGATTCCTGACTTGCGATAGTTTAGCTGTGGCCAACTTTACCTAATAATTATTAAGTGTTCCTTTTTGCTGCTTTGTAGCAGCAAGCTAGACTGCTGGTTAGAATTCTGTAAACACATAATTGGCTCCAGTGGCTGTATTTACCCAATAGCTTAAGTGTTTTTCCCTGCACCCCCTGGAGATCAGCTGTACAGAAGTTGGGTTGGGAGTGCCATCTTTGCAAGCGGTAACATAAAGATTCCCTATGGTTGTTGGGCCAGGTGTGATAATAGCTAGGTCTGGGATTTTTTTACTTTTCTCTAAGGATAGTTGACAACTTTATTTTGGAGTCTACAGACTTTTTTCTTTTGAGGGTAAAGAAGTTAACTATGGTGACTGGTTGCTTAATAGCTGGGTTTTTCTGCACACTAAAGTCAGTGGCTTTTTCCCAGATTAGAATGTTACATTTTTAAACATTTACTGCACTCAAGTGTAGAATGATCTAATTCACTGTGTTTATTCCTTTTCATAAGAATTTTCAGCACAGTAGCATGCCTATCCTACTTCCAAATGTACATACACTTGGTAAGCAGACTGTAAGAAGAAAGTAACTTGTGAGCCACTGTAGTAAATACATCTGTAAAGCCTTAAACAGGAAATGACCCCAACTACTTCTGTCAGTTTGCCTCTGAGGCCATGGTTCTGCAAGCAGTGAAGCAAAAGAAGAAATTGAACTGGCCTGGGTGAGGAGGAATTGGAAAACCCTTCAAGTCTGTATCTTTTTGAGGCTCGTTGCCCACTGCTCCACTTTTGCTCATCCATTTTTTTTATCAGGCTGCACAAAGCTGTGCCAGTTTATGGGGGTTTTAGGACTGGGAGTAAGAGCAGGAGGGCTAAGAGCTCTTCAGGGTAGCACAGATGATGAATATAAAATCACCCTCCTGAAGCTTCTTTCTCATTTTGAGCAAACATAATTGTGTTTCTGGAGAACCTGAGAGTTGTGTTATCACTTAAATATAGTTAAATCAAGACTGCTTTCTGTCTTTTGCTTACTGTGCACAGAAGAAGGTTTGTTTCAGAGGGATACCTGGAAAGAAATCAAGAAACTAGATTACAGCATGAAGGGCAGAAGATTTTACCTTTCCCATGGAAAACAGACCTATTCCTCTGAGGCCTTGATACCTAAACCATCATCTATGTATTCAGTTTGCCAAGTGTTTGTGCAGTTTTAAGGAGAGGTATGGGAATGATTTCCAGAATGCTGTTGTTATTTGTAATTCCACATTGTTTGATAAAGTACAATAAAAAATGCAGGGAGGTTTGTGAAACTCAAAGCATGCTTCTCAGAATCTGGACTTAGTGGACCGCATTCAGTCTCAGAATAAAGGACCAGGAAATGGGAAAGCTAATTGAGCTGAGCCTCTGAAGCTGAGATGGATGCTGTCATGACTGTAATGGTGTGTAGCTTAGTTGGGTACTGTGACTTAAGCTGAGCTGATCTTGACTCATCAAGGCTTGTTGGCTGAAAGTCCAAATGTACCAGCTGTTCCTACTTACAGAATGATCCATAGGAATAAATGTTATGTTCTTACAGTGTCTGGGAATGGTAGCGTAAGGTAACAGAAAAATTCAGCAAAAATACAAACTGCACACTAGGGCCTCCCCCCCAGCCCCGAAATGCTTCTTGTTTTCTTTTTTCCTGACTGAAAAAAAGTAATTTTACTTCAAAACTATTGAAAAGAATTAGTATATAACTCCTCCACTTTGGAGTGGAAAGAGAGGAAAAAATGTCTGTATTCAACTGAAAAACCTCCCAGGAACTTCTCAAGGTAGACTGTAATTACTGGAGATAAAATTCTTCTACAAGCAGACAAGTAGCCCTGTGTTCTGTCACTTCTCTACTGTTATCCAGTCATTTTAGGTAGCATTTATAGCACTGATGGGCTTGGGCTGCTCTTTGATCAGAGGAAGTACTCTATATTTGGCTGAATAATATTATGTCTTGCAATGCCCACAAATTGGCTCAAAAGCTTGATTCAACTTGGTTTGTCTGTTGTACCCTACTCCCCAAAGTATGGTGGAATAACAGAAGGAAAATTGCTCTTGAGTCATTATGGTAAATGCATCTGTAAGACAGGAGACATCACACTGTCTATTCATGGATTTTGGCCCTGAGATCATGGTTCTAGCAAAAGGAAGTATGCTTGCATGGAGGACACAGAAGAGTTTAAAAGCTTTTCAAGTATGAAAAATTCTTCTTCCAGGGCTGAATGATGTGTCTGCTTAAATGGTTTCTGAGCTTTATGAGGAATCTTTTATTTAGATATGCACTTCAAATCCTGGAACTTGGTCCAGGAAGTAGTATCAGAAGCAGTTCTTATTAATATTGTTAATACAGGCTCTTCTCATGAGAAAAATCCGCAAGCATCTTTAGCCTGCTTTTATATGGAAGCAATGGTTATTTCAGTATGTGTGCATATCTTCTCACCAAAAAAACTGGTCCCAGAGAATGGAAGTTTCATGAAAACAGGCAGTACAATAAAGGGAAGGGACCACAGAAGCAACTTGGCTGGGGGTGAAGATTCCTCTTGAGTTTGCATTTTGTTAGACATGAAGGAATCCTCTCCCTCCATTTGGCAACAGATGCATCAAAATTGACTGTTAGAGATGAGTCCATCTGAAGCTGGCTTTGTTAATACCGTTTCTCATGTAGCTATTGAGATTATTCAGGTGTGCAAGTTGGAGTCTTACTGGACATAAGCCTATTTCCAGGTCCCCAAGCAGTGGCAATGCTCTGAGTAGTTAGTTCATCAAGCCCATGAGATGTTTAGTCCTCTCTCATTAGGAGGCAGAGGCCTTTAATGGGCTCTAATTGGGTTGCACTTTAGGACTGCTCAAAAGCTTTGTTTGGTTTAGGATGTGGCTGCTTGGTTAGAGAGTGATATTTCTGGAAAGAAGCATGTTAAACCTGTGTTTTGAGCTAACTGGTTGCTGGCTGTTTCCCAAATATGAATGAGGTTTGGGGTGGGGTTTTTTGGGTTTTTTATGTTTAAACTTGTGAAGTTTTTGGACTGGATTTTATCTGTTAAGGTTCTGATACTTTGCTCATCCCCAGCTTAAGGGTCGGTGGAGGCTGTGTTGTCTTGTATACCAAGAAATTTTAACTAGAATATCTGAAATAATTCCTACTCCCAGTGATCCACCCTGTGCCTCTGAGTGGCTGAATATGAGGTAAAATATTGCTGAATGTCACAGTTTACAGCCTGGCAACTTCCATTTATTTTAGCGTGCCGCATTATAAACTGGTGCTTTAGGAACCGCGCACAAGTGTCCTGAGGTAATGTATTGCCAGATAAGATCCTTTGGATTGCTGGGTCTAGTCTGATTGAACTGGAAGGAAGCTGCGGGCATGACTCTCTTTTCCCTCTGGAGACATGGCTCTTGCTCTTCAGGCCCTGTTACAAGGCTTGTGTGCCTCAGCCTGGCCAAGGCAGAAGATAGCTGAGGGCTTTTGCTGAGGGCAGGGAAAGGAAGGAAAGGTGTCCTATTTACTTCTAAACATCCTCAGCGTCTTGAAACACAAGAGAGACATTTTATAATGCAAATTGAACCAGTTCTGATGGTTTTTCCTAACTAGTTACATCAGAAAGGCCAAGGATCATTACTTCTTTTGCTGATTTTCTTTTTTTTCTTTGAGCCTTCCTCCCCCTCCACCTTTTGTCTTGCTTTCATTTCACCCATCTGCATCTGGTCTTGCCCAGGCAGCTGCTGCTCTATTTGTATGTTCCCTGGGGGAGCTCTGGTGCTCCTTTAAGATCTCCTGTTGCTTTGGGAATTCACCTTTTAGACATGGTGCTTCATTAGCCTCTCTCATTTATTTAGTACTGTGAGAAAAGACTTCCCCTCCCAAAAAGCAGAAGAACGAGTTTCCAGCAGCATGTGCTCGAGAGAAGAGTGTCTCTATGTAAATAGAACAGGTTTAAAAGCTATTGGCAAGGGAGCAGCTGGAGAGGTTTTGAAGCAATATTGTTTGACCGAGTTGGCACTGCGAGGCCCTTTGGAGGCTAAGGCTGAAGAAATCCCCCCTGCTCTTTCTCCCTGGGGAAGGTTTGTCCACTGACGAGTGACCGTGCTGCCCCTGTGCACTGTTGCCTCCTGTCCCCTGCCTCGGTCTCAGCACGGTTGCTGCTTTCTGTTGCAGCTCGTTAGAGGAAAAATAGCCATTTGGGATTTTTTCAACCATTGGGTTCTGCATTTCCTCATTTGCCGCCCCTCTCCCCTGCCGGGCGTTGTGGGAGAGTCGGCCCCTCTGCAGGCGATGGTGGGAACGACTCCGGCCTCACTTATCATCAGTGACAAATCAATGGCAGCCTTCAGAAAGCTGGCCCCCAGGATCCCCGCTCGGCCCAGCTCTGGAGCAGTGGGAGGCTTCCCTGGTGGATAAAGGACTCCTTGCAGCCCTGACTTGTTGCCTTAAATCTAACTGAGGAAAACTTTTCAGTCTCTTCATCAGTGGCCCCCTCCCCTCTCGATTTGTCTTGCGGAAGGTGGCGGCTGGTGGAAGGGGGGCACATGGGGAGGTGGGGGGAGATGAGAGTGGGAGAGCATTGGGGTTTGTAACACTTTTTTCTGTTTCCCTTTCACAATAGCCTGGCTAGTGCATGCAGAGCTGGGCTCACAAAGCCTCCCCGAAGCGCCCGGAGTCCCGCAGGGCTCCTCACAGTGAAAGTTTGCTGTGTGTATTCCTACCAACAATACAGCTGGGCCCAGCAACAGGCTCCAGCTTTGGGCAAATATTTCTACAGCTTTTCCTTAATCGCTTTTGAGGGGAGGAGGGTGAGATGGGTTTGGGAGGTAGGAGGGTGAAAGAAATTTTGTATGTGCAAAGGAGACAAAAATAGGTATGGGTGGACGGATTTATCTCTGGCTTCTGTGGTCCAGGCTTCTAAAAGGAACCTTTGTCAGCATCCATGCTAAAGCTAGAGAGGTTTTGGGGAGCGTCAGTGTTGAATCTGAAGGAGAAGGGAGATTAAGGCAGACAGCGCAAAGTGGTTTCAGCTCAGCCAGTCTACTTTTTTTTGTTTTCTTTAAGTAGGAAGCATAGCTGACAAGCCCCTTCTGTGTTGTTTAATCCAAACTGTTGGTGTAGACTGAAAGTACAGCCTTTTTTTGTGCTAAGTATGTCTAGCTTGTTTCTGCTTAGCTGTTCTGTAGGGTATGCTTGATTTCCTGTTCTCTCTATTCCCTGTGAATTATCTCTCAATTTCTACTTTATTTGATCTGGGTCACAGCTCCAGACTGGAAGAAATCAGAGAAGTGATGTTCCTTTAAAGCAAACTATTTCACCTTCACTGTCTGATAGGTTTTGGACTTGGATGTCGCTTGAGTCCACTGCTATAGCCCTGGGATAGACAGGTAGGCTCATATCTATGTGCTGGTTTTGTCCCTTTTCTAAAGCTGCAGTGGAGATACCTAAAAAGCATGAAATTGCTTGATTGGGTCAAGGAGCGATTGTGTGAGCCCACTTCTCTGTAGCATTATGAGGGAAAATTAGCCAGGGCACCTCCTTTAAACATTCCTTTCCACCTCTGCAGGGCTGGCAGCAAGCTTGGCATTCCCACAGTTTGGAGTTAAATTCTTACATTGGTTAAGCTGTGTTGCATGTGTGTTAAAGGTTCAAATGTCGTCTTAGACCTGATGTTTGTGTTACAGTAGGAATGATACCAGGAGCATAATCCTTGGTCCAGGTGTGTTGTGTCAGAAATTAAATTTGGGCAGGAGATGCTTACCCGTGTCAGTGTTCTCCCAGAACAGGGAGTACTTCTGCTCTAAGGTCATAGTTGCACAGATGCTTCACACTGAGCATAACTAGGGGCTGCACATACAGAGACTGAGCTTCCTGGACTCTCTGTCCAAGGCCATATGCAATGTGACTACTGTGCAATGGTAGTCTGATAATGAAGTTCTTAGCATGGATATAACCAATGCTTTTAAATAAGGGATATCCTTGCCTTTCATTTGGAGACGAGCACAGAATATGAATCCTTATTTGGCCTATCAGTAATTTCCTCCCACAAATACAGATCTGAGTAAAAAGAACATAGAATAACATCTGTCCTTATGAAGATGTTCAAGCACGCTTACCCTCACTAGCATCTGGTGACTGCCCCTTTGTTTTCTATTACTGATGATATAGTATTTGTAGCAGCATTCTATCCTTAGAGCATCACAACTACTAGTGAGGCAAGGCTTGTAGGAAAAGAGAACAACCTTAGTTAGGCCAAACTAATGTGGCTGGAAAAACAAATAAGATTTTGGGAGCAGTTTGTCCTGAGAACTAAGATAGAAGCCAAAGTCTTTAAATTAAGCACAAGCTGAGAACAGTTGCTTTGAGTTCAGCTTGACTGTGTTAGTGAATTGGATATTAGAAAGAAAGTTCCTGATACTTCTGGAGCAGAAAGGGGGTGATATGTAGGAAAGGAGATGGTGCATTAGGGGCCAAGCCTACTCCAATCCTTGCCTGATTTTCTCGTTCAGTTAATTAAAGTGTCACCAATTTCTAACTTTCTAGGCTGAAACTTTAGAGAGAGAGAGAAGAGTTTCTCCTTAAAACTGTCTATGAAACTCAAGCTGGAAATGATTCAGTGAGTTTGGAGAATAAAGATGGAGGGAGAGTGCTTCCCCTCTCCATGTTTAAAATCTTGCCATAGTACAGAAAAGTTTGAGAATGTTAAAGAGGCTCTCATGCTCCAGAAATTAAAAAAAAAAAAAAAAGGAAAAAAACCCATTCCAAAACCAGAAGAAGCTTAAGGATTCTTTGAATTTTCTTCTGAAATTCACCCATGAATAGTGGAGTTGTAAATACTTTGCAAATATTCAAACATTTCTCTAATATTTTAAAAAAATTCAATCAGTACTTGTATGTGCTGAGTAGGAGTTTAAAGACCTGCCAGCAAAAGCCTCTTTGACACTCTGTGGTGGACATTGACTATCCAGTGACAGCCTTGAGTTACCCAGGAGCTCTGCTCCAATTATTGCCCCAAGCGAAGGGCTCCAGAGGAACTCTGGTCTAGGGAATGCCTTCTGAGAGGCTGCCCTCTGGGCTGAGTGCTTCTTTACTGGCCTACAGGCCATGAGGAGGAGGAGGCAGCTGCAGGAGGCTATTTCTGTGCGCCACAAAGCAGTGTTGAAGATTGTGTTGCAATGCAAGAAATAGCATGGAGAGCTGAGTCTGTCATCCCACAAGGGATGCACGCAAGAACAGTGCAGCTGCGTGATGTCAAATACTGAATAATACAACTTGTCTGCCTGGTCAAATTATTCTGGGTAATTTTAAAGGATTAACTTTTTGGTAGCTAAGTGATCCAGATGGAAAAGAGCTATTCTTTTGCTATCAGCTTGCACCTGGCTTAAACTTGTATATTTGTACTCAGTGGGAACAGAGAAAAAAGTGACTGTGCTGGCACCTGATTTGGACCAAGTTTGAATTTACACGCATTTTTCAGGGAAGGTAAAAAAAGAGTAAAGTTTAGGAGTAAGGAGTAGCAGAAGAGAATTGAAGATCACTAGAAATAGGGAAGCTTGTTAAGAGACAGAAAGAAATGAGGTGATGTGGGCAGGTAGAAGGAGGGTTCTGGGTAATGGGTGTGAGATGGGACACTCTGGCCTGTGCTCTCTTTTCCTCCATCTAGCTCATACATCTACCCTGCACCTTTTACTCCCAAGTCTCACTTTCCTATAGTGGCTCACCCACAAAGCAACTTTTGTCATATTCTTTTCTGTAGCCCATCCTTTTTCTTAGGAAAAGGGGAGTCGCTTGTTTGAGAGGCCTGAGGCTGTTTGGCACCGTATTTTACCTCCACGTCACCTGTGTTACTCCCCTTTCCTTCTGCAGTGTTTTACGAGCATCCAACCCTTGTGCAAACTGTTCATTGGCTTTTCGAGTTGGACACTTGGAAATAAGTTGGACAGTTGGGTTTCTGTCATGGGACTCTGTCTGTCAGAGATCTAGAAAACAGAGCTGATGATTCCATTTAAAGCAGTAAGATGTGAAGGTGAATCTGTGTTTATGGACTGCTTGACTGTTCTGGTGATGAATACCATACAATAACTGTGCATTGAGTTCAGGAGTTTGTGTTGCGAATAATATGGAGATTGTGTGGTGCCATAAAAGTGCAGAAGCTGTGCAGGTGAGTTTAATTCTGGGATTTTGTTAAAGCTTTTTCTAACTTGCTTATAATGGATTTTAAATGTCCTGTGTAATGAATAGCAGCTGGATATTTCTTCTGAAGCATGCTGCATAGGATACTGTCTTTGCCAGATTGTTGCTCAGTTCTGCGTACCAGGAAGCAACCCTTTTAAATTCACACCTGTGAAACTAAATTTACTAAAATCTTCCAGGCCTTGGCCCCTCATTTCCTTTCAATGGAGGGAGAGCTGGTGTTGGGGGCGTCTCTCCTAGCATGGTGTTTACTGCTGCCTCTGTGGTTAAGCTGTTCCTCATAGACCATTCAATGCTGTCTAATTTTTCACACTGCGCATTTCCTCCTCTGTTGAGGAGTGCATGTGTATAGATATATATGTATATATGTGCCTATAATACAATATTTTTGCTTGGAGTCATCCCATAGCAGTTCCTTTCTGCTCCTGGAAGAGGAGGTCCAGGTCTCATAACACTGGGCTTGCAGCCTCCTTCAGCCTCTTTTGACCCATTCCCTGTTGAATGAGAAAGTTGAGTACAGGCCGCAGGTCTGCAGATGAAAAACACAGGGAACATGAGTTGAGATCCATGTTAATTTCCCCCCGGAAACTGCCTCTCTGTAATTACAGTTCCAACATCCTCCAGAAGAAAAGGGCCCTGTCTCCCCTACAGCCCCCCTGGCAAATTTGATGTTCCTTGCAGCAGGGAAACCAGGCATGGAGCGGAGCAGGTCAGCTGGGGCTTGAGAACACTCCCTTTTGGTGTCTTCATTGCTGAAGGGGGGTGGGGGCTCTTGCTCTTCTCAACCCCCTTCTTGCCCCTTCCCTCAAATCTCCCAAGTAAATACAATTTTATTTTATTATATTGCTGCTGATCTGCTGTTGTTTTTGATACAAAAAAGGTGGAAGGGGCAAGAAGGAACGAAAGAGTCTGGCGACAGGAAGAGATGAATTGCTGAAGAATGACACTGGCAGGGACTATTGTTCATTTTAACGCTGGAGCAGGAGCAGAGAGAAACGTTCACACGCCATTCTTGGGCATCCTGCTGGGCAGGCTAGGAAAGGGGCATTCCAGCTGGTCGTGAGATTTGGCTGGACAGATTGAATTGGGCTGAATAGAATGCTTGCCGTTTTTTATTATTATTATTTTTTTTCTTATAAAGAAACCCACTGATTAATTGCAATGGAACCCGATTAAAGAGAGAGTCTGAAACCCACACAGACATTACAGACATAAAGCTGTCAGCCGACCAGCGTGTGATGACTGGGCCTTAACCCTTTACAAGGCTAATGGGGGAGGGGGATCCTCACTGGAGTCAACATTGCTCAGTCTGTGTATACGTGTTTGTGTGAGAGAGGACTTCTGTCATTTGGGGAAGGAGTTGTGTGCACAGCAGGAGACCTGTAAACAGACCGTATCTCATGAAAGACAAGGGACTGAAGAACGAAAATAGGGTTTAGGGTCATTTTGTTCATGGAGAGGTTGTATGAGGTTTTGCTCCAATGTTACTGGTATATTTTAATAGTTTTGCAGAATTCAGTAGCCCTTGTCCACCCATATCTGTCTCTCCTTCTGTGGAATCCTGAATGTGGCAGTAGGAAAACTTCTGTGAAGAGACCTGTAAAGTTCCACAGACTGCTTGAGGAATGTTGCAAAAGAACTTGGTAGAAACATGAAGAACATAAAAACTAGGTAAGTATATAAAGGAATGCTATAATCTGTGTGAGAACAAAGCTGTAGTTGAGCTCGGTTTGGGGGCTAGTGTGGAAAGGGGATGGCAGCTTGGACATATGTTGTCTCAGCAGGGATGGGATGGAATTCCAGAATGCTTAGAAACCCCTTTCTAGGACTAAAAACTCATTTTTATTATATATTGATTTAATTTTACAAGTTTTGAAAAAATTCCGTGTAGTGATACTTGTGGTTTTCTTTAACCTATTTTTGTGCTCATCTGACTTATTGTCTGGACATGGTTGAATGCTCTCTGCTCATTCCCTTCTTTAATACCCTGTTTGTAGCTTGCTTCTGTTGAGAAGCACAGCTGATTTATTCAAATAGACTCTTCAAGCTTTGAAAGGGGTCTCTGTGCTGCAGTGTGAGGAGATTTGGGGGG